>JBBDHG010000133.1:0-205000 GCA_037951165.1 Lophius americanus | reverse complement strand
ACAATGCGATGGCTGACTGAACCTGACCCTCCTGTAGACACTGGGAAAGTAGCCGATATGATCTCTGTTTACATTTTAGTGATGGAAAATGATGATAGTGCAGAGAAAAGGTAGCAGCAACTTTCAGACACACAAAGAGATTCAGAGTTGACAAAGTGGAAAGGGAGAGTTGAGTGGAGGGGAAAATCATGCATATATTACTATAGAAAATCTGCAAAACAGTAGACCCTATAGGAACGTAAAGCTGGCAAGTAAGTGACGTGAATGAAGGGGAAAAACGGGTGATGGAGTGAGGGAGTGATACATGGAAGGGCAGATGGATGGAGTGAGGAAGAGGGAGAATGACGGAAGAAAGAAGAGGGAAAAGTTGGATTGGAACAGTGAGTATGTGGGGGGAGCAGAGTGGTTATTACAGGAGGACTAGAGGGAGGAGAACTGTGAAAGCAGAATGGCTTAACACAACATACATGTATCAGCAAACACCTGGACCTCATCCGACAACACACCAACCTGATACATCACATTCTCACCCAAAACTTACTTTTTTAATCTTCATATATTTCCTAACTTTACTAAACAGAAGTTTGGAAAAAATAAATAAAAGAAATTCTTCTGTCTAACGTAAAAACACGAGCTCTAACACACCGCAAAAAAACTCAGAAAGTATATTTGTCTAATTTTTTTGTCAAAATATCTGATTTAACTTGATATGAGACACCAATCACTTATTAAGTAGCATTTTTGTGAGATGTAGAAACTTGTTTTTAGAGAATGAATATTGAAAATATCTATATCAACTGCCCAATGTGAATAATTCCAGCAAACAAAAAGAGATATGTTATCGTAATAATACTAACATGTCTCTTTCTGATCTAACACCAAGAAAAGGTTGGTATTAACTCTAGAACAGGGTCGCAATTGTAAAACTAAAATTAAGTTAAATGCACCTGAAATGAAGAGGTTGACATGTTTTGTAAAAATAAGATCCACTTTTGAGCCAAAGAAAATACTAATTTCTAAGACATAGCCTGATGACTACAGGCTGAAAACAGCCTGTAGTCATCATTTCTTTACTTATTTTTTGATGTTTTTTTCCTTGCCAATTACACTCTTTTCTGATGTCCTTTTACTTGAATATTTGTTTTATAATAGTTATAAAACAATAATGTTTACATTTTCTCATGCCAGATTCTCGGTATTGTTCTAATATGTGTGCATTTTTGGATAGAAGCATATTTTTGTCATTCTGCAAAGGGAATATTAAACTAATTAAAAACATCTAAAGCGTTGTCCTTTTTACCATGTGTTGAACTCAACACCCTCACACATCAGCAATTGAACTATGCTTCCCGTGGAAACGCAATAACCCCTAACCTGGAACCCTAAAAGTAATTTCTTTCTGTGGCGTGTGTCAATGTGGGTTTTGTGGGCCAGTCCCAGTAATACATGTCATAATGAAGCTAAGGGCAGTAGCGACATTATGACTTTCAAATCCCCGATGTAGACATCCTGGCTGCGCAGTGCCATTGCCATGGTTACTCTGACTACACACACAGGGAGCAGCTGTGGAAGGTGGTCTCAAAAATCTCTGAAGGGCCAGGACATATGCACATCCTCACAGAACCCGACGCAGATATACACACACTAATTGACAGCGCACACGCATATATTCAGCCAGGCCATACTGTGTGGCTTTGTTTTGAAATGATATTCACTTACAGAAAAAAAACTGCTACATTTGCAACAAGGACATTGAGAAGCATACAAGAACTTGGAGGAGATGATGAAAATATGATCTCAGTCGTATCTAGAGACTGGTGGTGTTACAGCACTATTGTTATGACATGAAATGATGAGACATAGATGATGGTGTGGAGGGTGAATGGGATTCTCTGTATTGCAGTGATGAGGAGGGAGCTAACCACACATCACCATCCTCTCTCTGGCAGTCTACATGCACGACGCCTCATGGGATCTTTGGGCCATTCATCATGTCTGTCTGTGCTTCCTTGCCCTTTGACACCCGTGTTTACCTTCGACATATGTGTCGGCTTTCGGACCTGTAGGAGTGTTATTATTTCAGGGCAGAGTAATGCTCCACCCTATCCCTTCTCCTCCTTCTTTGAGGTTTTGTCAATGAAGGGCTTCATCATATTATATCAGGGGGTTTCAAATGGGGTTCAGGCATCCATATGGGTCCAAGAGAGTAGTCCGGGGAGTGGATTCAAACATTTTCACTTTTATTCCAACCATAAGTAACATGATGACTGAATGTATGACTGTTCTGCTCCTGAGTTTCGCTGTCTGTAATGAAATATCTAATGGTAAAGTTCTTACGGTCTCTGGGCCAAAATCTTATCCAACGAAAGTCTACATTATGGGTCATTGGCAGGAAAAAGATTTGGAACAATAATATTGAGTCCGTATCTAGTACAGTAAGGTAATGACCCACATGGCGCCCATACAGGAATCAAACCATGGGTCGAGTACACAAATAAACTTTTCAATTTTGTTGAACATAGTCAGGTTTGGATATTGGTTGATATCTTTTTTATATTATTTCAAATTTAATGATTTGAAAAATTATTAATTTCCTCTGTTTTGAGTGTATCTCATACAACATTTTCTGCATCTTAAACATAATTTTACAGAAGATAAAGGCAACCTGACTAAGTGCAAAATGCAAGTTATAAATAACAATTTTTGTTTAGAAGAGGTCAACTTAGGTTATTTAAAACCTAAATTTGTGTGGAAAAACTAAAAATAAGCATGCAGTAGAAAGCATCATCAGGGCACGAAATTACCCAAGAAAAAGTTATTATGACATAACATCACCTAAAAAAAATCATTTGTAGCCTATGCCAAAACCTATCTCTGAGCCAAAACTCATGCAAATCTATCTATTAGTTTTTCTGTAATCTTGCAAACAAACAAACAGACAAACCAACCTAGGTATAAAAATAAACCCCACCTGCTTAGGGAGGTATAACTGGTGGGAGCTGGGCCGGACACACTCATACCTGATCACGGTCAGCCCCATTCAATCAAATCATTACTTAATTAGACTGTTTCCAGAAGCATGTCGTTGGCTCGTAGGTCCCACGAGTAGCGCGCTGTACCAATATCAAAAGAAATTCCTGAACTGATGATGGAGCAGGTGGTTGAAATCCATCAGTCTGAGGATGGCCACAAAGCTGTTTCTAAGGCTCCGTGCACGCTCACTTTCCAACATTCCTCCAAGAACATGGTGAAGGTTCATTCTGGAAGTCTCTGAAGATCCAAAGAAAACATCCAAGGAGCTGCAGGCCTCTCACACCTCAGTAAAGTTCAGTGCTCATGGTTTCACTAGTTAAAAGACGCTTGTGCAAAGATGGGATCCATGAGAGACCAGATTTTGCCCCACCACACAATTTGAGATAATATTCTATAGACTGAGGAGTCGAAGGCTGAACCGTTTGGAGGTGTTACACAAAAAGAACAGTGCAGTCGACATGAATTCTGATATCTACCAAAATACAACGGTCTGAGTCAACTCCATCTAGTGGCCCTGGCTCATCTGGATGGAGATCAGACTCAGGAGGTCTACCTGCAGGGTCTTTGACCTCACATCCTCAAATCTCAGCTGCCACAAACATTGTTCCTGATTCAATTGACTAAATCCTTAGTTTATCTTTAGAAGAATATATTCTGAGCATTGTATTTATTTATAGTTTAAAATAAATAAGTGCTTTTGATGCATGGGCATCGAATGTTTTGGACATCTTATAGTGGACTTTCGAGGATTGATGGGCAGCATCAGACATTTTTGTTCAACCTTCATAGTGGCTTTCTTAGGAAATAACCGCGACAGAAATGATCATTTAAAACGTGCATTGTGTTTTTATTCAGGGTTTCCTGTGCTTAATGTGGAAATTAGTTTGAAGATCTGACACAGTTTCATATGAGATACACACAAAGACAGAATAAATCAGGCGCAGATTCAGTTTTGTTTCACAGCACAGTTTTCAACAGGAGGTTAAGTGCCTTAAATGTCAAATTTTGGATCCCTTTTCCACAAACATGTCATCATCTTAGACTGAACACATGAAGGACTCTTATTGTGCTCACCCTTAGCTGGTCTTGGTTCAATTATGGTTATTTTTTTAATCACTTCTAATTATTATTTTTCAATGCTTATTCCAGTTATGACCAATTAGTAAAATATTTGTTGGATGTTTTATGTTTGTATATTTTGCAGTATGTAACCCTGGAAATTTTGAAACGGGCAGATGTAGTACTCTCTCTCTTGTGTGAGCCATGGAGAAGCCGCATTAAGGGGTTGTCTCCCAAAGTCAATGTATGAGTCTGTGACTGGGAGGAGAGAGCCACCTCAAGGAGCTGACATTGAACGGAACGACAAGTTGACGCTCAGAGGACATTGGTGGAATTTGGGGGAAAATGCATGTTTATGTGTTCAGTAGTTTTTCCAGACAGAGAAAGAGCCTCTTGTTTCAAACTGAAGATTGACATAGAGAAGATGGGGAGGGTATGACACACAAAAACAAAACATACAGTGACTAACGGCTAGAAAAGGAGAGAGAGGCCACATCAAGGAGGTAGCATGGAAACGTTTGGAAACTGTTTCACCTTCTGTAATGAGTCTTAGTTTATCCACCTACAGTCAAATCATTCTTTGATTTACTCATCTTTCTTTCTCTTCAGAACTTTTGTAACCCGTTCCTCCCTGGGTATTAGATGTTATCCCTTGCTTTCTGTGCTGTTTTTCTCCTCCTCTATCTCTGGACAGGTGGAAGAAGGTCTGGAATTTATCACACATACCCAATAATTACTATCACAGGAAATGGGCGTGAGGAAGTAAGTGCACTAGCACTGCTAATTAGTGTCAGTCACAAACATGTACACATGCACAAATGTACACATACACACACAGCTAATTAGCGTCATTTTGCTGGTGTAGAACTCTCAGGAAAACACAGTCTGATTGGCCTGAGGGGAGACTAACACCCTCTGGGTTTATGCGGTTGTATAAATTTTGGGACTAATTGATTTGAAATGTGTGTGAAGGTCAAGGGAGGAGCTGTTGTCCACTTACAGTGCTGTGAAAACAAATTCTTCAATTCTCTCTAATTCTTCTATTGCCTCTTTTGTGCATGTAATAGTGAATAGTGTCAGATCTTCAAAAAAATGTGGCATCAATAAAGGCAGCCTTAATAAACAGATTTTTTTTCAAACTATTTTATAGTCATTATTTTATTTCATTATATAATATCTTATTTTACATATATTATATATTACATTTTTACGATATATACTTATTTTCTTTAACAAAAAGGTGATCTAATACTAACTAAGTAGTCCACCTGAAAACTATCCAACCATATTAATATCTGGTTCTAGCTTGACGGGACACCCAGTCCTGATTACTAACAGCCCTGTTCCATCACTCATTCATCGCTTAGTTAATTTTCAGAAGCATGAATAGTCATCAGTAGCACACTTTAGGACTCCACAGATCCACATCGGAGCACATTATCAGCAAATGGAGAACACTTGGAACAATATTGAGCATTCTTAGAATTGGCTGACCTTCCTTAAATATCCAATGAAAACATTGAGGAACTGCAGTTCTCAATAAAGGCCATTGCTCACGGCAACATTATTCAAAGGACACCGGGCAAAATGGCAACCATTGGGATAGTGAAAGTGAAAGCTGCTATTTACCCAGAATTTTGACACAACCTTTAAAGAGAATCTTATACGGATGAATGAGTCCAAGATTTGACTGTTTTGGTAGATGTGGGGTGTCCAGTTACATCTGGCAGAAACCAAACCAAACATTCACAAAAACACCATTATGTCTAAAATCAAGCATGGAGGTGACTGTGTAACGCTGAGGCGATGCTCTGCAGCGTCAGGGATGGTTTTCTTATTGTTTAGCTGAAATAAATTCTGCTCAAGAAGAATGTCCAGTAATCAGGCTAAGAGATGAAGGTCAAGCCCAACTGGGTCATGCAGCATCAATGCAGAAGCAGAAGAATAAGTCCACGTCTGAATGACTGAAAAGGGATCAAATTAAGTCTTGGATTGGCGGATTTAAAGTACCAACCTAAACTTCAATCTGGTACTGTGCCAAGACTTGGAAAGATTAGACTATGCTCCAGAAATCTTCCATGCCTGCACTCAAAAGCTATTGCACAGAAGAATGGGCCATAATTCCACCACCGTGATGTTGCATGTCAGAGATCTGTTTGGTTTCAGTTGTTGCTACTAAAGGTAGCATCTCTAGCTGTTGAGTTTGAGGGGTTTAAGTATTTTTCAAATTGGTTGAGGAGCCAATTCTCTTTCAAAGCACTTTATGTTTAATATGAAATTTGGTATCAGGAGTTATTTGATTTCTTTTGTAAAAGTTATAGAAAGTAGAAAGGAAGTTATGGGAAGAAATTAACTCAACAAAGGCCAAAAGCAGGATATAGGCAGTCTTGGTGGGTCTTGGGTATTTTATTAAACTAAAATAGACATCTACCGCTGTGTACAAATAGTGAGGTGGATGTGCTAAATATCTTCCAGCAGTCCACAGTGAAACTCATGTTCCTCAGGGTCACTGCTAGAAAAGATCCTCGGGGAAACACTGAAGTTCAAAGAGTGTGCAGCAGTGAGAAATTTAAGAAAGGAAGAGGAGTGAGTTATTTTATATGCAGCTGTAAGCAATATGTTGTTGACTTGCTGTTAAACAGACGTTCAGGCGGTACCCTCATAGGTACTGGTGTACCCACGGTCTGTAATGGCATACTGTGAACACTTCCATGCCTCTGTGGTTGGCACACACACCTGAGTTGTGGTTCTTGTTTTCCTCCTCTGTGGATCCTCTGACTGTGTCTGTCTGTCTTAACATAAACTGACACATTTGTCCCTTTTTTCCCCAACATTTTATGTTACAAAGAGAGAATAGTAACTACTCTATGTTCCTGCAGTTTTACTCCAGTGCATTCTCAGCTAATTTCTCCCAGAGGAACGTATTATGACCTTAAACCTTTAGTAAGTTCTCAGTCTTTCTAACTGTTTGTTGGTTTGACTAGAGTTTTATTGGCCTCATATCATTCAGTCATGCTGAGATGTTTCCCAGGAGGTTTTAATAGAGAACAATATTACAGCAAACTACTTCCCAGCACCGGTTTCCTAACACTGCACACCAGTCAGCATACACCACAGCAGCCGCTGGCACTCCTGGGTTCTGTGCGTGAGTGTGTGTGCGATCTGCTTAATTCAGGGCTATAGACCCAAACTGTAATTATCATTATGTTCTTCTCGTCAAAGGTAGGAAACAGCCCAAGCGAGTTTTGATGAGTATGTGTATCCTCACTGGTACACATTGCTCATGTTTGTGTGCAAAGAACAACATGTGCATACATGACCGTCTGTGTGTGTGTGTGTGTGTGTGTGTGCGTGCGTGCGTGCGTGCATGTGAGTGTGTGCACGCACTGCCCCCGCCCCCCAAGAAGAACAGACCATTATGCTCCTCACGTGATGTGAAGAGCATTTAGTCTCTCCTAAATGGAGACATCTTGGAAACATGACTGGGATCCCACAGTTTCTGACTGGAGACGAGTGAATGTGAGGGAATTGAAGGGAAAATTCTATAAAAAGAAAATCAGGAGTAAAAGTAAATATCACTGTGTTACCTGAAGAGTTAAGCTCCTAGCTAGAATTTTTAATCCAATTTGAAACTAGTCGGAAATTGCCATTCACAGGTATCGCAGACAACTGTTAAAAAGTAAAATACAGCCTTGATTTTTATGATATCAGAGTGGCTGCACGAGAAATTGCAAAACTCTGCGGAGAGAGAACGAGAGAGAGAGAGAGGTGAGGAAACAAAATCATACAAACTTGCACCCCAGATTTTATTTGGAGCAAGCGTGGCATCTATCCAAGATGTCAAGCACAGTTACATGTGCGTATTCCTTCATCTTCAAAGTTAGCATCAATAAGAAGGAAACTTCCTTCATGTGGGCGGACGGACTGTAGAAGCAGCACTGGTCACCACTGAATAAACAACACAGGAATCCTGCAGAGACAAGAAGAGCTGGAGGGAATGTGAGCAAAGACAATGACATGACTTTAAGTCAGGAGATGAAACACAGACGACGGACAGTGTGAGCATGTGTGAGCGAGAATATGGCCATTCATGAACGTATGGATGTGAGCTTACGTGTGTTTACGGCTGGTAATTAACGCTCAGTTATGATCAGAGAACTGAGGAACACGTTGTATAATTTTAGCGTGTAGTTTCCACTCAGTAATTCAAAACATAAACATGACTATTACAGCATTACTGTAAGCCAAACCTCTTCTTTTTTTTTTTTTTTACCAAGGAGGTTATGTTTTCACCAACATCTGTCTGTTAGCTTGTTTGTGTATTTTTTATAAGGTAACATAAAAGCTCCCTGTTGGATAATGATGAATTTTCATGTTGTTGGGAGTGTTTGGCAGCCGAGAACCCATGATGTGAATCTGTTTAAAAGGGCGAATCCAGACTTTGTTTTTCATTTAACAGTGTTTTATATCGCAAGGTGGGGCGTTGTACATGTGTGGTATTGTTCTGCAGGATTTTTGTTCTGTTAAGTGTCATCAGAGTTTAACACGTATCCATTAGCCTGAGGCGGTGAGGTTTGAAAACAGCTCAAAGGCTTACATTACTTTGGGGGTCTGTCAACTGACAAATGTTCACTACAGATCTATTTCCCTTACATTGTTACGAGGGTAGCACTCAATATAACTTGAGAATCAAATATTTACTTAACTTAAATGCGGGTAGGTGAAGTTGTCTCAGTCAGTTAGTGGCAGACATTTTACCTCGTATGCAAATATTAAGATACAATACGTTTTATTGCCCACATTAACAATCGCACGGCTAAGACTGTTGCACATAGCCTCATACTGCAGTTTGGAACAGTGTTGTACCTACCACCATATTGCATTGAACAGAAATGCTGCACGTAGTGTATAGCATGATATAAAAACCAGTTAAATGTCAAAAATGTTCAACAGATATAAGTTCCAGGGCCAGACTATGTCTAAATTATTGTTAGCCTTGTATGTCAATAGAAGAAGCACTTATTTGTTTGGAATGAGTGGACTTTATATTGATCTGCCAGAGTGTAAAAGCTGGTACTCAGACTAGAGGACATGGGGTGATCGGCCTTTATTCTCTGTGCTCCTCTTAGTGCAGACAGCGCCGAGACAGAATGAAGGAACGCTGCTCTTTCCTTCCTGACTTTTATAGTAGCCGGAACAAGACAAGCGATCCTGGAGTTTTACTGTACTGATAGTGTTTTCCATGCTGTGCCTGTATTCAGTACCTGATCAGGCTCTCTCAGACTGCATGATAGAACAGGTACATATGTTTCTAATCTACAGCATACAGTCCAAACACAAAACTCCAGCGAAGAACAGACATCCTAAGAAGGCTCAGACTATCAACGTGGGCTCGCAAATGTTTTGCTACTTATCGGAGCAAAACTGTATGTTTTTTGTTGACTATTGCGATGCTATGCTCACCTGGCAGGTGCCTGGTGATAACCTGTTCTCAAGACTTTAGAAAGCAGATATTAGAGTAGAATAGAATAGAAGTAACTGTATTAGTCCCTATGGGGATATTTGTTTGCTACAGCAGCTCCAACATTGTAAAGTGACAATAAAAAAAACCCAACACATATAAACCTGAGTAAATGTAAAGATACATAAATAGACATACATTAAATAGAAATAAATATGACTAGGTTAGATTGTGTCTTGCACATCAGTAAGTCTTATGAAAAGCTTGGATTAAGTCCTTTGAGTGTGGGTTTCCTAAGTGTCTAAACATCTAAATATAGGACAAATATTGAGAACATGCAAGTCATCATATGTTTCTTCAATAATGATAAAATGGTTTAAGAGTACCTTTTATCTGAAACATTAGGATCCAGATGTTTTTTTTATATTTAATTCTTCTCCCTCCATTAGAGTTACTTACTTTCTTTTTATTGAAATTCTGAAGATTCCTGCAAAGCAACCTAAACAGTTTAAAATTGTGTAAAAGTCGGCTGGACTGTAAACTTATATTAAAACTCATATAACTTAGCCACGCTTAACTTTTTGAGAGGCCTATGTTATATATACCATACATAAATGCATAGCTAAGATATGAAATAATCCTTTTCTCAAGCACATGCTGTCATCACACATTATATGATTTCAGCATGAAACCTAAAAAAGAAATAACATAAGTCACAGTTTTCCCTCGGTCTCTCACTCTTCCTCTGTCACACACACACACAGTGACACATACGCACTCACAGTAACATGCTCTGATGTATCTGACATATCGCTCAAGCCACAGGTCTTCGGGTTCAGCATTTACCGAAATCAAATGTGTGTGTTTGGCCTTGGGTTACACACTCGATTGAATTAGTGGAATGGTGAACACTCACACAAACACTCACACAAACACACACACACACACATACCCACGCACACACAAACTCACCCAGCTTCACAGGGACACATATCTCTATTAAGTTAAAAAAAAAAGAGTTGAGTGTCCTCTTCCATTGCGAGGGCTTTTATGTGATAAGATCTGCTTTGGTGCTCTCGTATGTAGGATTCCTGGGCACATCAAACAACAGTAAACCACATCAGAGAGGCAGGAAGACCCCAGCTCCATTAGCTAGCCCATAAAGAACATGTGTATGTGTAACAAGAGAGCTATGCTAGCCACTACAAAAGGTTTACACACATAGGACAAACATAAAAAGGTATGCACTCTCCTGACATACTCACAATTTGGCGTGCATTTTGATGCCGCGCACACTTGGGCTTGCACACATAAACACTGCTGCATGTGCGTAGTATAAGCAGGAAACGGGAACTTTATCATTGTTCGTAGCTCTATCAGCATGCAGACAAGATTCTTTATTCGTACATGCATATCCACACACATTTACTTCTAAAAACTCATACTGGATGGTTCTGGCTTTATCAGTGTAATCTGAGCACATTTGACATTTTATCATTACAACTGGGTATTAAAATAATGGTCTGCTTTAAAAAAAAATAAAGTGGCCCATGGGTTGCAATAATAACTTTGTGATATGAAAAACAGGAATATAGAAATCTGTTTCCTGGCCAGATGGCAATTATTAGCTTATTAGTGTACAACTGGTCCAGACGTACACACCGCACACATCCACCATAACCAACACTTGATCTGCAAGTGCAGCAGTGCTCCATATCTCCATCTCTCCTCCACTTTTTCCAGAAGGATACATCTCTGTTATGAAGTGTTGAGTGACAAAAGGCCAAAGAGACACCTAAATGCAGCGAGAGAGAGACAGAAAGACGAAGCGAGAGGAGTTGGGGGGGAGGCAGAGTTAGAAGGAAGTTGACCCAGATTGAGTTTACCCGTTTTTCTTACTTTGATTTGAAACAGATCTTCATGGTGTCTGCTGTCCAAGCCACAGACAGTGAGATATCACCCTCTACTCCGGCTCCACAGGATCTGATTCAGACGGGATGCCCATCACTCATTATGACCTGCCTTGCCCTGGTATGAGAGGATGTCTTAATCATCCACTGAGCAGAAGTCAGTTAAAAGGCATGAGGAGAAACAATATATTACGCACATGCATTTTATTTTAGCTCCATCAGACAATAGCCCAGTCAGAAGAGCAATGAGTTGATGTGGATAGAGAGTAATTTATCCCAAAGACGATGACGTGGAGACACATGGCCCACCCGTCTCACTGTTTCACCACTGTATTGTGTATTAATCCTGAGGACTAGGCTGTCTGCTAACATTACCGGCTTTTCTGTGCCCACGGAGGTTACAGTATAATTCTGAAGGTGTTACACACATAAACAGTATTTATGCCACTGATGCCACACAGATTGAGCTTCGCTCATGGTAGAACAAACCTTAATATGTGGAGTAAAGGAGAAAGATGGTTGGCAGGGGGGAAACCAAGGGTGCTAGGAGAGGAGTTATGCACTATGGCAGGCCTTAATTGCTTGCGGCTCCTGTTGTGTGTTTTGCTTTGCGTGCCCAAATTACAAATCATAGGGGGCCTCTGCCATAGCTAATACACACAATACATATTGCTGAACCATAGGGAAGGCTTTTATGGTGCTGAAGACGTCAGTAACGCGACGCTTAGTTCAAACACAAAGTAATAAAGCAATTGTGACAAATTGTTTATTTCCTCCTACTGACAGTTTGTTTGTCAGACTTATAGTGACAGTTTCCTGACATCTGTGTCCTGACATGTCACTTTGAGAGACTAGGGCAATTTGAACACACTTAGCCACACATAGACACAAAATGTAACCACGTGAAAGGACGCGGACAGAATGGTTCCCCAAACGCCTAAACTTTTGCTTTTGCCAACTCATTTTCCGTGGATGCTCTTCAACTGCTTTTAAAGTTACTGTTGTATGATACAAAGATTTTCATGTCTAAATGAGGGAATTTGTGTGTGAACACTTCTCGACTCATCAATTTTCAATCTTCGTAATTCTGAGTGGGTCTCCCAGCAATACTCAGCCCAACAATGAATCATAATGAGCGCTCTCTCACCCACAACGCCCTAATGTCAGTTACACATAAATCAACAAAATAATACTTTTACACGCACACACACACTCATAGACACAAATGTAGTAATATGATTAGAGGTCATAAAAGAAAATTAACATATTGAAATCCCCTGCTTCAATGGGCATGACGACACAGCACACAGAGGCAGACACATAAGACCATGTCATTTATTTATATGTAACTCCCTTTAAGGACCCTGCTCTACGTTACTTTTTACTTTGCCTTTACTAAAAGTTTCTTACGAACATGAATTACTACTGTAACTAAAAACAAAACAAACCCCCCCCAAAAAAACAAAAACCATTCATTCACATTCTGTGCACAAACGGCTTTGTAGTTTGTTTTTTTTTTCAATTGCTAACAACCATCAATACATACTGAAGCTACCTTTCCAAACTTCACAAGTTTGGTTTTTATAACCAACTGTAAAATTCACTTTCAGTTGCCAAATTCCTTCATAAATGTCTCAAAATAAGCTTGTTCGAACATAAACACCGGCAATAATTCTCTCAAGAGAGCAACTCAGTCACTCATAACACGATGACCTTGTAAGTTGAAGATTATTTTCGCGCGAACAACTTTTCACTTTATCTTTGTACTAAAGCACGTGTTACAAAGCAAAGATTCAAAATGTAGCAATTTGCTTTGATATCCTTTATTCTTTCTATATCTTTGTATATCGTAATTTAAAAAAACTTCCGGAAATTCCAGGGCTACAATTATAATTCCAAAAACAAATAAAAAAAACGGTATGTTGAGAATAATCACTCATACATTAAAGCACTGTGAAGGCTGTTGTCCTCTCTCTCCCTGTCACTTTTCTTTCTCCGTCAATCTGTCTTCTGTGATCCATGTTTTCCAGACAAAATCATTCAGAGGCCGTCGCTTTTGTCTATTTTGGTAACGAGATAAAAAGAAAAAAGAAAAACACAGGTCACATGGGCAGACTTTCAGCTGAAATTGTAATCAGCTGTCTTTGGAATTAATATTATTTCATTTTATTCTACATTTTCTGCCCAAAAATGTTTATGCATTTCAAGATGGTTGCTGAAGAAATGCAAGAAATTCAATTTTGAATGTGTGGTAACGGTTTTGAAAACAGTGTTTGTATTTGAAAATGTAATGCAAATATAAGGGGTTTTGCTGGTGATGTCTATGGTGAGTAAGTACGAGAAAAGAATCATGAATTTACGAAAATCTGGTCACTGAATGGATTTTGTGTGAAGGCAATGAAAAATGATTCACAGTTTAGTCCAAAGACTTTTGTTTTGAGTTTGGACAATGTAACATGAGCAGTGCATGTTATTAATCTGTGTCAGAAAGTATGTTTGGTGATGTGACTATGTGGGCACAAATCCCAGAATGCCTACAGAACACAGTGCTGAACACATCATGCTACATACTGAAAAGTCCATTTACTCATTTACGGGGTTGACAGGCCTCCATTTTAAATAACGTTAATGATATAATTGCTGTGGCAGTAACTCAACATAAGTGCTTAACTAACGGTTCTACATGCTCAGCATAAAACGGTGGACGCCACACAGTCACGTCTTCCTCCTACCTGGTTTGGATTTTACTGTTTGTATGTGGCAGTTCTGAACCCTTTGGTCATCCATAATCTCCCAGAAGAGATAGCATTGTATTAAGCCAGGATGAGTCCAACAAGATTTAGAAGGAATGAACAACATACTTACACCACACTACATGTGTTGTGTACTCAGTATTTGATTTAAGAATGCAGCATCCAAAAAGCCTCCCCAGTTCGTGAGCAATGATCTACTCTTTGTTGGCCGGAATCGTCGTACCCAGGGTGTCATTACAAAAGCCATTTTTCACACGTGCATCCTGAGGCCAGTACTGTGTGTAAAGCACATTCAACTCAATTCTACTTTGTCTGGCAATCGCCCCTCTTGTCAAAGCAGATGTCAAGTTATTCATCATGCTTCCTGTGGTTTGGTGTTTTGTCACTGGCTTTTCCTCTAATCATTGTAACAGCGTGGAAAGACTATTCCTCAGTTCCCCTACTGAGTTCATTGCAGCACCCTGGCCACTCCAATGTGACCTAAAATACCCTGATTTTACTGTCAATTGCCTTATTGGCCAAAAGATGTGACCTACCCTTTTTTGAATTTTTGATCTTTCAGATTATTCTGGCAAAACTTCGCACATTATGCTTATATTGTTTACATATGTTTGCTATAAGTTTGACAAATTCTCATCTATCTCTGACTATTTTATTCTTTGGACCAAATCCACTGTAATACCCATCAATTTTTTGAGTACAGCAGATTCTCCTGTACAATTAGGTAGCATCAGATATTTAGGAATTAATATTTCCCCGAGGCTGTCAAACCAGATATGACTAAACTACAGCCAACTTCCACTTTTTCCATCGTTAGAGGGTACTTTATCGGTGGGGAATTTGTCAATATGACTCGTGTGAAAAGTCGCAACAATAAAAATTCTGATCCTCCCAAAAGTTTTTATCTTTTCTCAATGATTCTTACTCAACCATTTTCTGTTTGGTTTAAGGCACTAGACTCTAACATCTCCAATTTTTTATGGAAGAACAAACCAGCATGTATCCGGTTATGACCAAATGTACCCACCTAAAGCTCACACAGTACAAAATTCCATGCCTGTCTCAGTGCGCTGGTGATGCTCTGTGGGGGATCTGGTGTGGCCTCCTTGCCGGCAGGGTCTTGCTCTTCACTGATGAAGGGATGGCGCAGGGATGGGTCGGGCCGAAGCATGGAAACAGATTTCTTCTGCCTCAGTCTTTAATGTGTTTGCCTCCTCCCTGTCCTGTTGAGTCTCACTAATTAAAGCCTGGGGGTCTGGATATGGCCTAGAACGTGTGGGGGCTGTGGCTGCTTCACTGTGGCTTCGCCAGCCATCCTCCCCTGCGAGCTGACTGCCCTCCTATTTTAACCGTTACATATACAGGCGGAACATGTTGAGGAGCTCCATTATTTGCCAACAGGGGGGCTGCTGGCAGACAATGGAGTCCCCCCACAGAGGTGCGGGCTACCACTGTTGTACGGAGGGGGCGTATTTAGGTGGATGGGTGGGTCTCGGGTAGGTGGGTTCTCGGGGACGTGGACCCTTCTTGTACTATGTGGACCCTACTGACCTTTGAGGGGTTTGCTGGCCTCTGGTCGGGCCGTTTGCTGGCCTCCTACTCCTGTCCTTCTGTGTGCTGCTCTTGGCATTGGTGCTTCCTCTGCGGCCCATAGCTTGCTTTCGCTTGGGGCTGGCATGCCGTTGGCCGAGTGGCACATGGCTTCGGTTCTTCTATGCTCTGGGGGGCCCGTGGTGTTATGTGTTTTTTCATGTTCATGTGTGCTCATGAAGAAATATCTATGTAAATAAAGTCGCTGTTATTTTTGTTTTATTTTTGATTTTCTTGTAGACGTTTGCTCCACTCTTCTGCGGCTGTCCTCTTTGTCCCCCCACCCACTTCTTGTATGTATCCCTTTCTTCTTTCTCCCATCCCCCCAAGCCCCTTTCCTCGTCGTTCGCCTCATCAACTTAAAATACATAATAATAACAAATATAATGCAGTTCACGCAGCTGGACTCTTCCTTTGCAGACTGAAATCTGTCTGGCCCTGCAAGGCAGCCAGATCCTTATTCTGCATGCAATGGCAGCTTGACAGGACAGGTAGGAAAAAAATAATAAAAATCCTAGCTAGTGCTAGGTAGTTTTTCCACCCTGCTTGTACTGCTCTATAATTGCTGCACACACTCACATTGTGTCTAATGTGTGAAAAATTTTACGCTTCGTCGGCTTTTTGCGGGACGTGCTATAAATTGTAATTGCATCTATCAATATAAAAATAAAAAATGTTTTAGTGCCCCTCTTTCTCTCTGCGTTTTTTACTGCAAGCTCAAGCCTGTAGACCAATCTGTGCCAAGCAGTACTATTAGGGAAAATAGCCTGGAGCTTACTTGCTAATCCACATTTGCGGCTTTGCATAACAGAAGCACCACTACAAGTTACTTCAGTGATGGATTCAGAGAAATTCCTGAGCCAAATACAGGTGCTCTAGAGAAGATAATAGATGACGGAAAATGTTTGTAGTCCTGTTCATATCAGGTAACCTACGCCCTCAGGTGTATTACAATCACTTTTTGCCTCTACTTGTAGGCTCAGTATTAGAGTACGGGAGTGAGGGTACCAGTCTTCCTTCATTTGTGAGGAAATATGTTTCTGTACATATTTGACCTTACAATATTGAACTATGGAACTCTACCCATATCACTTCCATTTAATTCCGGCAATCAGTCTCATGTTCTGTGGTATTTGCGGGCCTGTAGGGTTTAGCCTCAATGTAGGCCAAGCAAAGAACTCCAGCTGTAGTGGCTCTTTGTCTGGGCTGGCTATTAACTATATCTTGCACTAAGTCATTTCCTTTCAACTTATCAAAAATGCCTCCCGCTGCCAAATGAGCCTTGGCCTGGGCATGTTCAAATACTTCTTACTGTGTGCCCATAGCTGTTCTTTGATATCCAAAGCAGATGAGGTTGCTGTGCACAAAACTCCTTTGCCAGTTTCATCCCTCGTTTCTTTTCTGGCCCCAAAGACCCCATCACCATACCACCATAGAAGGGCCGATCACGGAGTCCTGATTGGATGTTTTGTCTCAGGTTAGGTTGCTAGTAGAATTATTGCGCCTTCCAGAAGCAGGAGGAGTAGAATAGTCACTATATCAAGTGAAGTTGCTTATTTAGGCTGGATTACCAGACATTCTCTGAAAATTTTACCAGTTGCCTCTGTTTCAACCATAGACTATCAATATGACCCTGGCTGAATGAGAATCTACACCAACCGATCAGCTGAGGATCAGTGAAATGTAAAGGTGAGGTCAACCAATGCCCGGCACGATAGACCCTAAACGAAATGGCTAGGTGTTTCTATAATAAAGTAAAGCTAAATTAGAATCTGTTGTAATGCACCTGAAATGAACAGCTCAACTTGATTAGGGTGGATTTTTTTGTCCTGCTGCTTCTGGAAGACATGCAATAATTCAAATGTAGACCTAAATGACCAACGCAAAATCAGTACATCCACTTGCACCAACACGTAGATCTTTTTGACTTTAAACAAAACTAAGAAAGAATATGAAATTGCTTTAGAATGTATCTGTTGATAAGATATTTCAAATTTTGCCTGAGCAGAAGCTATGGTAAGAACATCGATGATGTAATCAACAAGTGCAGGTTGAGTGTGTGTTTGTTATCTCCATGAAATCAGTCTGTCAACAGCATCTGTCTGTACACTACCATTGGTCTCTTTATTAAAAACCAGAAGTACGTTGGAATCTATTCCCAGGTGTGTGCTGAGCACTTATAACTGTTCATTACCATCTGTGTTTATGTGTTTTCTGTCTGTACATCCATTTATTCTCTCATACATGTTGGTGAGGGGAAAAAAGAACCAGCAGAAAGAGCATAAAAAAGGTGAAAGTAAACCCAGACTTATGCTAGACAACTTGAGGTAAGAAGCAGAAAGGTCAAGGAGCGAGTGCACACTGTGCTGCAGTGATTACAAGGTGCACACTTTTGCTGTTTCATGCTGGCATTCACGGGTCGCTGCTTGCAGCTTCAATTTTCATACCTTCATAAAATTCATAGACACATGCACTCAATTTTGCGCCAACAAGAAGTGTCATAATGACAAGAGCGCACATTGTTTCAGTTCACAGGAAACTCTCTCACAACTTTACAAGTGGCTACATCTCTTTTGGGAATTCACTCCAACTGATGAACAAGCAAAAGCAATGCCACAAAAGGCTCAATGTACCAGAGGCGCGATCTGTCTGCACAAGCTGCAACGTACAAATTACTCAGATTATAGAGTAATGTGGGTGTAAATGTGCGTGTGTGTATGTTCTTGCATCTGCGTGTGTGCCGAAAGTGTGTCCATTAATACTTACGTCTGTGCGAACATGCAATGTGTACTTCCATATGCATGAATTCCTTTGTTATTGACAGGGAAATAACAGTGAGGTTTTTTATCCGAGGACAACTGTAGGTAGTAATCATGTTGCTCTTTGATCCCATGATCTGTCTAAATATATGGCAGACCTGTCCGGACCTGGTAACAGCTCCTCTAATCAGCACCCTCAACAAGCCTACTGTGTGTGTGCATGTGTTAGTGTTCGTGCTTGTGTTAGTTTTCGTGCATATATGTGTGTGCGTGTGTGTGTGTGTGTGTGTGAGCAAGAGAGGTCTAGTTTTTGGCTGCATATCTCTCTGTTTCTGCATCTCCGACTCTCTTTCTTCCCTGGAATTTTCAGCCTGCATATCTTAAAGAGACTCAAAGCGGGGATAATGAAACCTATATTACTGTGTACGTGGTCCGAGTGTGTTTTTCTAGCAGACCATAAACAAAGTATGTGGTTCTTGCTGCTTTAGCGCAGCTTTTTTTGAGATTTTTTTGAAATTTATTGCTGACCTACATTTATTTCAGTTATTGTTACAAATTACTCAGCACTTTAAGATTGTACGTGACAAATCTTTGATCACGGTTTGATTTTAAATATTATATTAGCTCATCCAAGAGCATATAAATGAAGAGCCAACAGGTGACACAGGTGTCACGGCCCCATTTAATGTTATTTGAACGTCACATATACAACTGTATTCTTCATTTTTAATTAATGAAGTCGATACAATCACAATCAGTGACAAATGTGAAGTGTGTCTTCTAAGAAACAAATTAATAATAATAATAATAATACATTTAATTTATAATGCACTTTACATTTGGATCAAATCTCAAAAATTGAATTCAATCAAATTTTGTGAAATTGCCAAAAAGAATTCCATTTTCAAATATTTTCATATCTGATACATCAAAAGTAATAAGTTCAAGTATTTAAAGAAGAAGAAAGAATCCTTTATTAGTCACATAGTCATACAGTACAACATAGTGAAATTACTTCTCTGCATTTGACCCATCCCTGAGGGAGCAGTGGGCAGCCCCTCGTGGAGCGCCCGGGGAGCTAAGGATTCAGGGTCTCGCTCAAGGACCCTACGACAAGTAGACCCTGGTGGGATCGAACCGGCTACCTTCCGATCTTCTGATTGGGAGTCGGCCGCTCTACCCACTGAGCCACAGCCGCCCCGGAACACATTTCACACATCCATTTATTATTATTTTATAATGACTGGAAATGCAAAATGACTGGAAATAATCCGTTTATTATTTCCAGTCATTTTGAGATTGATAAATGTTGTGCAATTGCAAATTTAAAAAGGGGAAAACTGTGCCCCCGACCAAGGAACTGTAAAACAAATAATTTTTCAATTATGGAAAAAAATATCCGAAAGCTTTTGTAGAGGCAGTATTTCAAAACTAATTTCAGAAATGTGTTCCATGGTGTCCTATTTTATATCACCCCATTATTTTTGACAGGGTTGCCTCTCAGAGCTATCCGAGTGCTCCAGCAGCATCTGCTTCTATCGCCACTGTTTACCTCTGAGTCTGTGACCCTGTGAATTATAGAGCATGAGAAAATGCACATTATGCACTGGGTTTGTGGATATCTATAGCAGTAAGTGCACAAAAATAATAATGAAGTACCAATTCCATTTTTATTCTAAAAAAAAAAGTGTTTCCTAGTGTAGGTTTTTCTTCAGGGTAGGGTGTTACTTTCTCTAAGACACTCAACACATTTTGGGTCTTGAAGTTGTGGGCTGTGCAGTTTTTATAAAAGCTGAGCTCATGTGGACATGATTGGAAATTACTGTGATTGGCTGATTGAGTGTGGGGTGAATGTTAGTTTGACCCTTTGTGCTCTTTACGCACTGACGGGAAATCTACTGGTCCAAGCTCCAACGAAAGCTATAATTCTGAGAGTCCTACCGGCCAAAGGAGCATATACACATCTCCTCACACGCGCTTACATGCACACTTGGCTTGTGCAGAGTAAAGTCCTAGCCCTGCTGTAGTAACCACATTAATTGGGTTGTGTAATTGTCTGGCAAGGCATTGTGGGAAAAAGCCCATACAGATCTGTCCCTTCACCTCAAACCACTTTTTAAACATGGACTCCCATCATCATGACAGTACTATCCAGGAAATTGCTGAACTTGTGCGTATATGTGTGTTTCTAAGAGTGTTGCTTTATTCTGCGATTGTTCGTAAGTGTGTGTGTGTCTCTATGGCTCCTTTAAGGGGAAGTGAGTGTGGTGGCCTCCCATTCCACCGCATGTCAGCTGTGGTTCAGCTGTGGTCCACCGCCAGGCCCTACATTTGGAACACTGAAAAAATACACCAGAGGTACTTGCTCTCACTGTTTTCTGGACCCATCTTTCATCGGTTTGTGTCTAAGTGTGTATTTTGGGTGCAGGCTCGCGTGTGTGTGTCTGCGCATGTGTATGTGTGTGTGTGTGTAATAATGCGCCACTGTGTTGTACTCTCTGCCCCTGATTTTTAAAGCTTTTTGGCCCTATATCACGAGTGTGTGCTGTATTTCCAGACTGCAGCTGAGGATGAGGAGAGAGGAAAGCAAGGCGGGTAATTGAAGGGTACAGGGTAATACTTAGGCCAAGGATGGCTGTTTCAACGTGTTTGCATAACCTCCTTGAACTTAATATTTAGTCCCACTTTGGAGTGAGTATAGGGCAAGACAGAGCCAAATAGAGAATGAAAGAGAGAGAGAGAAGATGGATGATGGAGAGGTCCAAGGCGTAGGTGATACCATTCTCTCCTCAGTTGAGTGGCTTCTTGCTTTGATTAGAAGAAGAAAGGGGAAGACAATGCATTCTGGTTGCCTTTTACTCAAGTATTTGTGATGAACATTTTAACACAGGTTTATTTAAAACGCACCAAACAATTCAGAGGACAACTTTGAATTTCACAACTCAGGATTTTTTTTTTTAGTTTTTCTTTTAGAATAATCCAGTGTTATAATCAATCAGTTGACAGAAAGTAAAAAAAGTTCTCTGAAGACTGATATACGACTTCAGTACGACTTAACTGATATAAGACTTAGTCTTGAATACTTATCATTTCTATGAATGCGCTGTTTTCACTGGTTTTGCACATTAAAAAATGCTGGATATTTGAGGATTTGAATTTCTCTCCTCAGTCCCCAGCAAATAAAATGATTCTGACATTTTTAAGGGAAAAAAACGGTCTCAACTGTATTAAAGCGACCGCATATGTTACAGGTGGATCTTCTTTTATTTGCACAGTCTAATCTGCGCTCGACAAAACAACCTCTCATTTGCCACATATTTCATCTTTTGATGTTAAAAAATGGGGCGGTCTCTGGCAGGACAGTGTTCTGCTTGGATCAGAGACAGTCCAAGGGGGCATAACTCATCAGTGTTTATACTGAAACCTAAGTGCTCTTTCTTAACATTCTGCATGTGTGTATGTTTCTCCATCTCCCCCAGTGTGTACGTGTTCTTACAGTAGTGTGACTGGAGCAGTGTTACCCATTCTGTGACCCTCACCTCTCTCTCAGATGACAGGGAGCTTTAAACAACCCAGCTGCTGTGTGTGTGCGTGTGTGCCTGTACGTGGATCTGACTTCTAGTAAGGGGACCCCCTCACATGTGTGGTACAGCACAGCCTTCTGTCTTATTTTTTCTGCCTTGGGGAGACACTGTCAGTCATCTCAGTGACAATAAAGTCAGAAGACAAATCTCTCCTGTAAGGAGGTGGAGAGCTCTCAGCTATTGGTAAAATCCCTGGAGGATTAGGGTCAGAGCTCACCTTATTGGTAGGAGGCGATGTAGGTGGGCCTTCACAGGTAGGAGGATTTTGACTAATCTAGTGGGGATTGTGTTTTTCTCCCAGTTATGGGAAGTACACAAGCGCCCGCATTCATTCAAGTGAACATGTGCGTACACGGATACACCCAAGGTTATCCAAATAGGAAAAAGCTGCCGCTGACATCGTAATCACCGATGGCATACCCCTAGGTCCTGTTTATTTATCTACCCTGTTTTACTACAAATGGAATCCACACCAATACTTGCCAATCCTCAGAAGGTGATGCAATGAATCTGTGGGTCAGAGAGGACAATTAACCACACTCATTGTTCAGTCAAATACTGTCTGCAATCAGAGCATGCGTTTATTACAGGAATAGTTCAATATTTCCAGACATACTTGTATTCGCTATAATTTTCAGGTTGACATGAGAACATCAATCTCACTCTGGAGGAAAGGGGATGCCGCCAACTCCTGTGAAGTGTATTAATCATCACAATGTGTTCATTCTTACACGAGCAATCAAAATGTCAATATGGAATATACATCTGTGCATACTGTTTGAATGTGACTAATGATTGCAGGATTTAGACTTTTAGAATATACAAACACTATGGCGTCAACAACTTTGAGGAACTGTTGGTTAATAAGTTACATTTGGAGAAGATATTTGTTGATTTTTGTGCTAAGTAGAGAGCCAGGCCAGCTTAATGCTAAATTCAAGTCCAATAATCCAGACATGAGGTCGATTTTTCTCATTGCGTTCTCTTGGATAAAATGTTAATAAGCTTTTACCTAAATAGATATTGAATTGAATTAAAGTATCATCTGTGTCTTTCTCTTTTTCTCAGTATTATTTGTTTGCATGCACGCAGGCTTACAATGCCACTCTCTCTCTGTTCTCCTCTGCCTCGGTCTCCCTGTCTCCTCGTGGAATGCAGCAGTGGTCGTCTGGTCCTGCTCATCTCCGCGAGCAGTCAGCCATCTCTCCTCGTTCCTGCTACCACTCTAAACATTTGGCTTGTTTTGGCAGATTTGTTGATTTTTGTCCCCTTGTATTTTCCCTGTTGTTGCTGTAAAACTGATACATATTCTTTCAATTAGACCACCCCCTCTTCAACTGGTCAGAGCACTATTGTGGGAGTGGGGGTGAGCGGAGTAAGTGGCTTGTATATTTTACTAGTGAAGTGAAAACACACACAACCTGGCCCAGTTCTGGGAGAACCATCAGCTGTCATCGATTTAAGTTGGGGAGCAGAGCTCAAGGTTAGCATGTTAAGTTTATCAATCTTGCGTGGGGCTCAGGCTTACAGTGTGCTGTCTAGTATATCTGCTCAGGACGAATATTGGAGTTGGCATGAAAAGACAGACATGTGGGTTCATTTGTGGTGCTTATCTGGATAAATCCTTTCTTATCGATTAATATAAACAAAGGCTTTAATCTTGGAGAGCTAGCATACAGAAGCGCGTGGCTAATAGGTGCATCTGTCAGGCTAGCTGCGACAGGTTAGCATGGAGCTAATCCACCCTGAGGTAGCCAAAACTTGAACCTCATAAAAATGCATTTAACCTACATTCAGAACTGAAACACAGATTTACCTTCTTAACTGGCTTTGCAGTGAGCTTACCAAATGAAGCCAGAGCGTGTGTTTTATGTTGGAAATAGACATTTTCCCTTCCTCCTCAGTTGTAAATAACACAGCGTTCCAAGACCATAAATAATAGTGTCACTCAACCATGCCCCACTCTCATGTCCTCTGCTTGCTCTCACCGCAGGCCTCTAGTGCTGCCTAGCCAGGGGCCCCCGTTCTTGTGCCGCACCTTCGCACACTCACAATCAAGGACCGGCCGTAAAGTGCTGGCGGAATGTTTCTTCAGTGCTGGACAGTTAAGTGGTGGAAAGGCATGATCACAATCGAGACAACCTTATAATGGATGTCCTGGGAACAGATATTAGCGGGCTCCCCATGTTCTCCCCTAACAAAATACATCACACATGTACATAAGCACATGAAAGCATGAATGTGCGCACAGACAGGCAAATGCATGTGCACATGCACACACTGCACTTAGGGGCAGACAGTATTGATGGTTCCCTCGGGCATCACATGGACGCATCTGTTTCTGTCTCACTGACTCTCCATACTCATAATTTCAAGTAAGTCATAACACAAATTATAAACACACATCCCTCAACCGTGACGCCTAGAAATAACATGGAGTGTGCTGAGCTGATTTAATGTAGGCATGGACTCCTAAATCTTTACCTTTTGCCTTTACCTTTCTTCCCTACCTCTGGTCCTTTTCTTCACTCATTTCCCTCTCATGAAGCACAGGTGGCAACCACTCGCGTCGAACACACACTCTGTTGTCTAAAATTGCTTTCGATCTCTTTCCTTGTTTTTGTTTTTTTATTCCTGATCCACTGCTTATATTCTGTTCTTTCTGTTCTCCTTTACAGCAATAGTATACTTTCCCAGATATTGCTTTTCTTTGTATATTTTTTAGAAAATGCATGTGTTTATCTTCACTCCTGACCCCGTCGTAACCCCTCATCACCAATCCATCTGTGGGACTTGCCAGTCTCCCATCTGCCCCATGATGTCACCGTCTTTTCAACAGCAGCCCCACCTCAGAAATGTCTCGTCTCCTTGTTTTTCATTCCTTTGTCCTGAATTATCTCTTTTTGCCACACGAATCCACAACATTCTCTTCTTCTACTCTTTGCATTCTTTCCATACCGTCTTCACTGACCCCCCACCTTTTCCTCTCACCTCTCATCACATGGTCATGTACTTTAGCCATCCATCTTCCACCTCTGTACATCCAAATGTCTCAATATGTCTGAGGGACCATGAAGTTTCAATTGAAATCACATGTTGTAGTCGAGCGCAGAACTTCACCCCTTATAAATAAGATGTCAGTCCAGGCTCTGCTTTTTTACAAAGCTTTGCATGCTCTCTATCCTGTACTCTAATACCTAAAGTAAATATGAGGAATGTGAGACATCTATATATATATATATAATTATATATGTATAAATAATTGAACACCTTCTTACGGGAGCATCGTGTTTATATAGTCAGCTAAAATACTTTTATCTGGAACCGGAGACAAACTAAAGTGGATAAGATTTTTGACACAGAAGATCCCGCCGTGGGATTTATTTATGCTTTTATTGGAATGCCTCGTGACGTCTCAGTGCATGGGGGTCTGACTTTTACGAAGACTAATTACAAGTCTGTCATGAAAAACCATTTCATTGTTGCCCTTTCAATCAGGAGGGAAATTAAGATAATCCTTTGTTTTCCCAGGACATGCCAAGTCGAAGTTAAGCACGGAGTGAGAAAGTAGGAGTGGGAGGAGAGAGGGTTCACCCTCTCAAAATCAGCCAGCAGATCCAGTTCAAGCATTTGTCTTCTGTGTGCTTGTGGGTGATAGATGAATCCTGTCTGCTACACTCATGCCTTTTGCAAGACTATTCCACAGCAAAGGCCAAATGGCCAAACAAATTAGACCTGATTAAATATTCCAATGTAATTCAGGTTCAAAAGATTCTAATTACACTAATCAGTAAACACGTGCACCATGCACCCACAACAGCTGATTTAGGAGGCCTTTGAAAAAAATTTACAGTCTAACCAATCAAAATAATGTCCCATGCTTTTATTGTTTCAGGAAGACATCACTCAGCAAAATACTGCAATACCACTCAGAGAGCCCCCACAGGGAGACAGCGCAGTAATCTGCTGTGTCAGTTTAGAGCCTGGAAGTGATTTACTTTGCACCGAAAATGTCAGCCACAGTGGTTCCTTCCGTCAGACTCAGAATGACTATGGGCCAACAGATTTTAGAGTGGGGTATTACATTCAGTAGGATAACCTGCGAGTCTGTCACTGTAATATTAACAGTTTGGTGGTGATCAGAGAGCGATGGATCTCCGTCTCTTTCACATGAGCTCAGATGATTATATACCTTTTCGTTCCTTTTCAAACTGAGTTGGGGTCAATGACCTTAACCATGCAGCTTACTCTATTCTTTAATTAATGTGATTAATGAGTGTTTTAACAAAACACACCAACATTAATTCACATCTTCATGTAATTGATGCTGGAAACAACCAAAAAAAAATGAAAAACTGAAAAAACTCTTGAGTGTGAGGTAATTGGAATGTGAACCAATGTTGGAATTTTTTTAGTGTTAAAATGAGCATCAGGCAAGTTGTTATTTTGACACACTGTTCAAGAACATGGATACATTGTGTTGCATGTGGTGCCCATATATGGACCTGTGCTTCTTCAGTCTTTTCACTCAGTCAAAGGAAGAGTATTGGAACTGGGATTACAATTTTTCTGATAATTAATTGTTACGCATGTCAGCCAATGAATGTACATGAAGACCCTATGAAAAGGAGGGATTTTTTGAAAAAAAAGCCATCTGTTGCTGCATTCATAGATTTAACTGTAAGAGTAATTTTAGCCATTTTACATTGTAATGGCCCGGTCAGGCAGAATAAGCCTGCACTCTGAAACACTTGATCTCGTACAGTTCCATTGCAGTTCAGTGCATGTGTGTGTGGAATTAAATTGAACGCTAAAAGTAACTGAAATAACAATGGGTGCTCAGAGGAGACTAAAAGTGTAATTTTTGTCTTATTCTATGTTTAAGGATTAGTGAGTAACTGCCCCATCTGCATATATTAACAAAAGTATGCACAACACTCGAGCATATGCTTGAGCATGCACGTTAATGTCCTTGAATCGCAGAATCCAGATGTAGCATGCAGATAATTGTACAAAAAACATGTAATGATGCGTCCCAGGCCAGCAGTACTTCATTTTGAGTTCAGAATGTTTATTTTTACAATTGAGTTAGTTCTAGAGGGACTAACATAATGGAATAAAAACACTCCGGTGCAGGTCAATTGTGAATTGAGTCAAAATTGGTTTTGATTTCGTCCTCGCTTCCTCCTCTTCTTCTTTTACTCCTCCCCTTGCACAAACCCACACATTATCATTCATTATCATTATCATACTACGCTGGTTAGATGCCCTAAAATAATTTTTTTTCGACTCTTCATTTTACAGTTTTGTTCAAGGTTCATCCACTAGTTATCATTCAGATGAGCCCTGTAGATACAAAGTACCATATATACATGTGTGTTTTAAAATGTGTCTGGGATCACCGGCCATACAAGAGAAGTTGTGTGTACCTGGCTTTTTACATGCAAATGTTTGTGCTTCTGAGTGTATTTACAAGAGTTGGTGTATAGAATGTGTTTGTCAAAACACCGGATTTACGACATCCTGTTTGATGTCAATGGTAGTCATCGCAAATTTGCTTTTCTCATAGGGGTTACGTAAGGTATTCTCTAGAGGCCTGTGGGTTTACGTATGTGTCTTGCTGATCGTTTGATCACACTCAGCGGTATATTTCCTCTGCACCTGTAGACAGACATCTGTTCCCTCACCCACACACATAAACATTCAGGCACTCACACACACCGTGGCAACCAGCGGGGACAGGAAAGATGTCCTGTTCTCCCAGCGCTGCTCTATTAAACACCATTACGTTATTACACGCTCGTGAGTCACATTGAGGGACCACTAAGAAACCACTTAGCAGACCTCTTCAAAGATGTCTGGACCGGGTGAGTTTCCTGTGACATCTGCATTAGCCAAACAAATGTGTGCCTTATGTGTGTCCACCTGTGTATTTCCTGACTGTACAGACAAACATACAGACTAACTTCTAAAATGTTGTTTCGTCTCCTCTCTTTCACTCTCATCCTTTCAGGCAGCAGGGTCTGCTTGCTGCCATCAGTGAGAAGGATGCTAACATCGCCCTGCTGGAGTTATCTTCCTCCAAACGGAAAAAAGCCCAGGAGGAAGTTATGGCTCTGAAGAGGGAGAAAGACAGGCTCATGCACCAGCTCAAACAGCAGGTACATCGACCAGCCACGACCACCAAGCTTTTTATTTGTGCATATAAATAATACATTTATAGAAATCCTTGTCTTGAAGGTTGACTGGCCTGCAAATTAATCAATTGGATTCTGGCTTTTGCGGTCACTGTTAAGAACGGATTCTGGCTTCGTGCGTCAAGGCAAAATTCCAGATTCAAACCTGTTACAGATGGCGAAGGCCATGTCTGCGCTAAAACAGCCTCTTGGGAAGACCTTTGAACTTCAAAACCAGAAACAGATAGAGTGCTAACAATTCCTGATAGTTAACAGAGTAGATTTCCCTGCCTACAGCAGGAGCTGTGATTTCAGATCCAGCAACATAAACACATGGGAAAAGCTCTTCTTTTAACAATCATATTGCAATCAGACATATTAGATCCTCTCAAGTCACAGATGTAGGTTGGCATTTTTGGTGAGTCAACAACGGACCTTTCTGATTCACATCATCTGGTTAAAACAAATCACGGCAAACACTCACACACATTCCTATGTGCACATCCCCATTGCCCATGTTGCCCTGGCTCTCAAGAACACCCCAGGCTGATGAGAGTATGTGGGTCATTACTGTCTGATCTGACCACATCAATGACTGATCTTACGTGAACGCTAACGATAATGAGCCAACAGCGGGTAGTCCACATATACGGTTTACTGAGTCACAGGGGCTTCTGGGAAACATGTTGCATTAAGAACTCAACAGATGCAGTGACTGGGCATGCATTTAAGTGGGAACTTTGTGTCTTGTAAACAGTAAATAGTTTCCTAGGGGGTGCAATTCTCTTCAAAGAATTTCATGTAAAGCCTATTATCTGTTTATCGCCATTGAATGCGTCATGTTTTCCCCTTGGGAAAGATGCAGTTACAGTCCACCTGATGATATGATGAGCTCTAATTGTAATGATATGGCCTCTGGGCCTGGAGATGACAAAAAAGGAGAAAAATGAAGGATAGGAATGGGCAAAGAGTGGGAAGCGTTTACCAACATTCAAATCCTCAAGCACGTATGCATACAAGTCTTGACCATCTGAGTAGATAGATAGATAGATAGCCTTTATTAGTCCCACAATGGGGAAATTGCAATATTACAGCAGCAGAGAGGGCTGTACGAAGGTGTGGTTGTCACATTGACTTTGACATCAGTACAAAACTGTTTCAAAAGCCAATGAATAGGCTGTAGTGAGCTGTTACACCCCACTCTGCATTCTTCAGCAGCCAGACCTTGGAGAGGAGCTTGTTGACAAGCATGTAGTGCCTTGCCCTGGTCAATGGGGCTTGGCTTGAATCACCCCGAAGAAGCTTCATCAGTCACCACCCTGTAGGCTCACTACCTGCAGTGATTGACTTTTCGTTCGTGTGCAAAAAAGTATGGGTGGCATATCCGACTGGTTCTAGGTACTTGGAATGTCATTACTCTGGTGTGGAACTAAATTTTCTGCTGGAGATAAGCATTGTCAATAAGATGAAGTTGGGCTCTCCTTTACGGTCAGGTACCAAACAGCAGTTAACAGTATCCGGCCTTCTTGGAGTCTTGAGGTAATGTCCTAGAGAGGGTACCATCTTGGGACCATATAGTTCTAGGGGGATTTTAATGCCCATGTGGGAAATTACAGAACTTGTAGGGTCTTAACAAACTGTTAAATAATACCAGGTCACCTTATGCCAATGGTTTATGAAGGACTTTGTGTTCATATCATTAGATATGCAGTCATTTGTCTTGGACATATGGCATGTATATCCTTCCCAGAAGTTGCTGAGGTAGATAGAAGTTCCCTAATGGTGAGGCACCATTCAATGTCACATGGCTGACGGACACAATGGCAGACTGGGGTGGGTGTGCCACTTTTTAAAAAGGGGATCCAGAGGTTGTGTTCTGGTTATGGGGGCATCCCACTTCTGAGTTCTCCTGAGGAAGTTTGCTCCAAGATTCTGGAGAAGAGTCTCAGACCAATAATCGAACCTCAATTTCAGAGGCATGATGCGGATTCCGTCCTGTTTGTGGACCAATTTTTCCTTCTTTTAAATGGGTCATGGGAAGGGTTGCAAGTGGGGTCATCGAAATTTGCCCACCCAATTTACATGTGTTTTATGGATTTGGAGAAGGCCTATGACAATGTCCGCTGGGAGACCAGTGTGGGGTAGTGCAAGAATATAGGGTATCGGGGGGACATTGCTAAGAGCCATCTGGTCACTGTATAATCAGTGTGGGAGTTGTGTTTGTTTCCTCTGCATAAGTCAAACATTTTCTCAGTGGGTGCAGTACTCCACCAGGATTGTCCCTTTTCTAAGTTTCTGGAAAAATGGAGTGAGTGACGGTTTGGTTGTTTGGTGAGCATCAGCAGTAATTTGGGTTTATCGGTCCGTTGTGGGCTAGAGAGAGCTGAGTCGCTAGGCAAAGCTTCCAATTTACCAGTATATCCACATTCCAAACCTTACCTATAGTCATGAGCTCTGGGTAGCGACAAAGCTCAGTCATCCAGAGGTAGCTCAGAGTAGAGCGCTGCTCTTTTCTGTCGATGCCAGTTGAGTAGGTACAGGCATCTGATTTAGGATGCTTCCAGGACTCCTCCCTTTGGAGGATCCCTTCTCACATCTAACCGGTATGAGACCCTGGTGTAGACCCAGAAATCGCTGCAGGGATTATGTATCTCATTTGGCCTGGAAATGCCTCAATGAGCTGGGGCGTATTGCTGGGGAAAGGGACTTCTTGAACACCACGCTGTCACAAAGGAACAGAAGAAAAATAATAGAAAAACCCTGAAAACATAACAATATATTTTGTTGTCAGATTTGGAGACAGGTTCTTTGACGTTTTGAAAATGAGGCCGGTTGTTATTTATCCTAATTTTACAGTGGGATTGGTTCCTTTCTTGTTGGCCACAATTGTGTAGAACTGATTGAGCTAGTAGCCTTGTACTGTATTTATAATAGCCCATTTATAATAAAAAATATTAAAAAATAAGTGAGACTCAAAAGGAACAGTATATTAAGATTTTTTTTAAAAACATCCTTTCTGAACACAACTTTTTATAATATACATATCATGCTCTTTATGAAGAAATGTTCTTGGGCTACACACTTTTTTTGATCAGTACAGTGTATGGGGGGTTTATTTGCGAAGATGAAAGGCTGTTACTTATAGTAAACATGCGGATAAGGATTTCTGCTTTTTCCCACAGCACAATCACGTGGACCAGTTTGATGTCTGGTAATGATACCTCATGGGGACATTTAGACAAATTTCACTTTTTCATCCTGACATTAACTGTTAAGACACTTTTGACATCCACACAGTGCATTGAGGAATTTTCGTACTCAAATTATAGAATCATTTTTGCACCTAACTAAAAGTTTGGGTCATCTAAAAATAATTTTCAGGCTGTGATGTAAAGTGTTCATATAGGCAGCTTTTGTATTTCTTTGGGTCCTTCCATTCCTCACACTGAGAACCTTGGAGGTTACGTTGTTCGGCCTGACACACACAGGTTCTCTGTCTTCTGACCTATTGACATGCATTTCAAGATAGGTTGCCTTCCTCAGGTTCTCAACAGCCAATGGCAGAAAGGAACTGACCAGGAAATGCCGAAGAATTATGGGACTCAGTCTCATCGGAGAAAGCTGATCCCTAGACAGCAGATAGATTTACAGATAGCAATGCTCTGTGTGACCTCCCCACATCCCTCTTTTGGAACGATCGCATGCGTGTGTCTAAAGCTGCCGGTCTAAGAAAAACTTTCCTTTTTCTGACACTTTACGTCCCTTTGAGGCATGGGCCTTCTTCTGCACACACATACAAAGAAACTTACATATCAAGAGGGCAGGGTTTAGACTTCACGGAGAGAGAGTCAGAACAAATGTGTCCCCATGCGGGAATACTCGCAATCCATGTGGTTCTATCTTTGTGATGGATGACCGTGGCGTGGAAGCTTTGAAGCGGAGAAAAGATGAATTTGGAGTTCTGAGAGTTGGCCATTTTTTGTAACTCTCTCTTTTTACCCTTATATTCTCTTCTATCTCAATCCTGAACAACATAATTTGCATTTTCGAGGTTGTGTCTTTTAGAATGGCTTGTGAAAAATAATTAACTGCTTGGAGGGCATAAACTGCGTATTTACGTTGGGATGGAATGGTAATGTTGCTGCATTACCATTCCATTACCAACGGTAATGTTGCTAATGTTACAAAAGCACTCAGAGACCTGATTGGAGGAGTATGCACAAGTGTTGCACAGAGTTTCCTCAGCTGCCTGTTTGTTTAAGTCATTTCTTGTCAGCCCACTGTGTCCATTTGTGTTAACAGATCTCTGTTCTAATCAGGACAGGCTTGTGATTTACAGACAGCCTGGATTGAGGTTTGGGATACAGCTGTGAGCACAGCACTGAGATTGTTCCTGCCATGTTTACACCAGAAGCTGCGTTTTGATAAATGCACATGGCCAACTTGCTGCATACATATATAGTGGAGACCAGATCTGTTATGGTTAGAGAAGTCAATGAGGGATCTTCCTCTACAGCAGTTCCATCTGTGTCTATTCCAAGTGTCTTGGTCTACTAGCTTGTCTGAGGGCCATTTCTCAACCTTTCACTCAGAAAAAAACTAAATTATTAATAATTAAAAGACACATTCCACCAGAAAGATGCTTAATACTCAGACATCAGTCAGAAACATGGACTGAGGAAGAAATTCTGTCTACATGTCTGTTTAAAATAAACTAGATTACTGTATGTGAGCTGCCCTGTCCTAAAAGTTGGACTCTTCCAGAAGCATCTCATCACATCATTGATTCATTGGTGTATGTTCATCGTCCAAGGTCAATATATATCAATCATGTGCACCAAATATGGATGTGATACAATTAATTGAAACGATTAATTCACATTCGCCCTTGGTCTTTCAGCTACAACTTGGCTTTGAAAATATTTTTCTGTGAGAATTGAAAGTCATTATTAGGCACTGTGTCCGCAGCCTGTAGTGTGTAGCGGTACAGCAGTTCCATCAGCTGCAATGCATATGATAGTAATTGTCTCAATGCCTCAATGACAAGTGTGAGCTCAGTAACTGCTGCATTGAAGCCAGCCCCACCCAGTCACACCTGTGAGTGTCAACACCTGAAGTCAAGGAGGGCCTTACACCTCGACCTAGCCTTTAACTGCTCTAACGACAGGTCTGGTATCTGTCTGAGCACTCCTCCATCACTCACCATTCATACTTCTCTCTCTCTCTCTCTCTCTCTCTCTCTCTCTCTCTCTCTCTCTCTCTCTCTCTCTCTCTCTCTCTCTCTCTCTCTCTCTCTCTCTCTCTCTCTCTCTTCTCTTTCTCTTTCTCTGTCTCTGTCTCTGTCTCTGTCTCTCTGTCTGTCTCTCTGTCTCCCTCCCTCTCACTGTTCCTCTCCCTACTGTGTCAATGTTCTCACCTTATCTAAGCAGCTCTTGTCCAATTTAAACTAATTGCTAACCTCTTTTATACCAGCCACATCCTCTCCTGTGATCCTGACTGCCTCGTTTCCTCCGTTATTAGGCTTCAGCTCCTTATCTCAGCAGTATGTCCCTAGGCCATGGACTACTGTAACACCATCTCCCTCCTATCTTCACAGCTGACTCAGGCTTTTAGTCTCTTCCTGCCACAGCTGTCTCTTATTTGCCGGGAAAGCCACAGCATTTTTGATGGGAGATACAGTACCAGTCAAAAGTGTACGCACAGTTCCCATTCAACTGAATGAGAACGGGTCCAATATTTTGATTACTGTGTTTTCATATTTCAGTCATCTTTATCCCACACACAATCCCACCCCCTGCTTAGCAGTTATGTCCGGCCTCAGGGGAAGTATCTGCAGTTAACAGGATAAAGTTCAGTCTGTCAATGCTTCTGCACCCTCTCTGTCTCTGTCCATCTCAGACACAGCTGGCCTCATTGGATTTAGGCTAGTTGTTAACATTAGTCAGCATAGTCTGTTATCTCTCTCCAAAGCAATGGTGTTGGCAGGACGACAGCCTCTTCCGCAAACCGTCTCATAAACACACATGGTTGCATAGTAAAACGCACAAACAAATAAGACACAGTCTTCTAACTGGAAGGCATGCATATTTGAGGATAATTTTAATCAGTGACATCTAAACTGAGAATGCTTAACGCGGGCCAGAACACCTTTGGCTTTAGGCTACATGAAACACTCATTAACTGTTTTCACTACCTGGACTCTAATTCAGTTAAATGATAAAATGTAAATGGAAGACTTTTCACATACTAACATCATTTTCATCAGTCTAGCTGACTCACTCAATCCATTTTTGATCTGTCAAATGTTGTCAGCTGCATAACTTATTCCCCCTTCTAAGAATCCTTCGCCCTAATCCCCGTGAGACACCGGGATTATTTTATAAAAAAAATAAGCAATCTTGCTGAAGTTGATGTCCTAGTTTAAGTCCGATTTAGTTTTTCAACATAATTTCTGTTGTTTGTCTCTTTTTTCGGCAGACTCAGAGCAGAATGAAGCTGATAGCAGACAACTATGAGGAAGATCATGTCCACCCTCAACATCATCCTCAACATTCTCATTACTATCATCCAGCAAACGCGCATCACCGAAGCCTCCCAAGAGGACCCACCCATCTTAACCACCGACACCCTATGGACCAGGTAAATATAAATGTGCATGCAGTCAATGCAGCTTAAGGCACAGGCTTCTTTCAAAAAATTTGGCATATTATAGACTCTTATTTTCATGGTTTTAAGGTTGATACATTTTCCAGATTTTCTAACCCATTCAGTTGTGGTCACACTCAGTAGCACAAAATGATCCCTCTCTTCTCTACTGCTTCTCCGCTGTCAGCTCCGTAACACCCTGCTCAGCCAGAGTTAGATAAGGAGCCTGAAGGGGACAGTTGTGAAATTAATGTATTTGATCGATGGGATATGTGTGTGGGATTATTTCATGTACCACTCACCTCGCCTAGGCTAACTTCTCTCGTTTCATATCCAAACGGCCCGAGGATAGAATTAATATTTGCGTTTGAAGACTGTTGAGGTATTGGCACAGTGTTACATATTCATCCGCACATATGTGTTCATGCGCAGTTACATACGTGATTCTCCGTTGATGCTGTGTCCCTAAAAATCGCTAACTGCAGAGACGGAGGACTTCACAGTCTTTCCATCAGCTGATAAAAAGCCTTTAAAGCAATATAAAAAATACAGATGAAATGCAAGCTTGCAAAAGCGTGCTCCGGAATTTAAGATGGATACCTGGGGATTTCCACCTCAGTCGAGATTTGCACATCTGCACTACTTAACACACACTATTGCAGGTTTACCGACTTTATAAATGTTTGACAATGCAGCGTCATCTGGAGTCAAACCTGCACTGTGGTTCCCCTATCCTTAATACCTCCCCGGCACATGCACGTTCTCACAAGCACACAATTATGTTCATGCATGTTTCATTTATATTTGAAAAGACAGGATATATGATTTTAATATTATTTTAGCCTTTTAGACCTGTATTAAAAGTCTAGGGCTGACTGACATCCATTATCGGACTTTTCACTAAGAATCCCCCACTTAAGCTATATCTTACATTGGGGATGTCTACGTGAAAATTTTCATCTTGTTAACTACCAAATTAATCTACATCAAATTTTTTCAGACTTTTGCTATATATTTTTTTAGCATATGGAAGTTTTGAGTTGGGAAAGAATAACATGGAGCATGGTTTAACGTTTGAAACCACCTTCTAATCCCAAAAGAACCCCTTCTGTGTCATTTTTTTTAATGTTGTGCTTCTCATCTAATTTGCTAAAATAATACTATCGAGCTATCAAGTACCTGGATTGTTCTATTGTACTTAAGAACACATGTAACCAAAGAAGGCTTCAAATTAAACAGTGAACTGCAGGGGGTCAGTGTTCGGTATCCCGTATTAGTCTCCTTTGCACTGCACTTAAAAATATTTTTCCTATAAAATGTATATTCAGCACCGTTTTACCACAGCAGTTTTTGACTTATAAAACAGTAGTTTTCTGAAATTGATATTTCAACTTTTTTAGGAGGACTGAACATGCTGTGAAAATAAAGAATTATTAGAGTTGCTGGGATTGTGGGGAATAACACAAAAACTCATAAATCTGAACAGATTGACTGTGTTACATTTTAGGAATAAATCTCAAACAGTGCGAAATTTAAATACATTAAATGCTGGTTAAATAAAAGACTTTCCCTAAGTTCAAATTTGCAGATTTCCTAAAGAGTCATTTCTTTAGAATAAAATGTCCAAAGGGTGTCAAATAATGTCATCATAGCCGTTAATCTTGTCGCTCTCCCAAGAGCACATGCAACAACAAACCATGTTGGCAGAGGTCAGCTAATCGCCTTAGGACTTCTCTCAGTATCTGATATCTGACCTCATGATGAGGATGAAGAGGGCAAAGCCTGCAAGTTGTGTTGATGTGGGGAATGTTAGTCACAAACACAGGATTTCGCTTCACTTTGTTTTTCTTGAACACTGTTCAATTTCTCCATGACCTTTCGACTTTAATTTCTAAAATCCTTAAGCCCCAAACCAACCTTTTAAAAAAAATCTTACCATTATCGTAAAGTCCCCTCAGTGTCCGTTTGTTCCCTCTCACATTATTTCTCTTCAAGCCTCCCTGTCTCTTTCCTTAAGCCACTTCTCTGCCTCCACCTTACCCCTTTCAATGCATTACCAGAGTGTGGCCAAAACAGTGGTTTAGTGCATTGCAGTCTCTAAGAACGCCACTCACAGGATGATTGATGAAGATAATGATAATGGTGATGAAGAGGGTCTGGATGCTCACCCTAGGGACCGCATTTCCGTGACACAGGCACTTAAGCGCACACGCAACGCATGGACACTCAACTGGCACATTTAAGACACATGTGCACAAATCCAGGCTGACACACAAACACAAGTACACACTTCAGGGGTTTGAAAGGAGCCAAACCACATGTCAGTCAAAGCTCACTACTACAGTTAATGGGTCCATCCCGCAAGCAGTACTTCCTGTCCTCGGCGTAATCTGTGCTGGTCTGTGGACAGGTGAAATCAAATCGGAGGAGACAAACACTGGAAGTTGATTTAGCCTCTTGAGATGCAAGCCATGTCTGTGTCCCAGCATGGAGCGTCTGAAGTTCTTATGATGTGTTCATGTTGTTCACCCTTTAACCATACCAGCACCACTGCCAGACGCTTGGCAGCAGCCTCGGTGGGAAATAGAACACAGCCATGAAATGTTTATCTGAGAGGGAAATATACAACTTTTTCTTTTGGGTTCCTCGTCTTTTTCGTAAGCCTTAACATGCTGCCTGGTTCGGGGTTTATGAGAAGCAAAATGGGCAAACGGTATTTGGCCTTCTTTAGCATTTGTTTATGTTTTTTCTCTCTCTTTCTGTGTGTGTCTGTTTAACCTGGCTGAACGAGTGGTCATAGGTCTGGCTCTGTTTACAGGGCCTGTCATACGTAGTCACTGCTTGATAGCATTTAGCATCATACATGTACCAATGAAAGACCATTATGTCTTTAGCTTAGCTGCTTAGGTTTTGCCTTATGAGTGTACTGAGGTTGTCAAAGCCACTCATTCCAACTGAATCCACTGTGGACTGCAGCCAAGGCCTTTATGTTTTTTTGTTTTTGCCTTTTTGCTCTTATGTATCTTTAGCATGGACTCTGCCTTGCTGGAGCACAGTTTAGCATTGTGCAGACATGGGCTTGGCAATAGGGAGCTGAGAGCTCATACTAACCATTGTAATGGTAGTGTCTAAGTGAATTAGTCTTCCTGTTAACAGTACTCTTGCCTGTGCAGTTTCAGCCCAAAGGAAACCCCTTATGTGTTTAGTTATTGGTTCCTACCAATCACACAGCGGAAGGCATTTCATGACTTTTCTGAATGAAGCACGCAAACAGGATTGTTTTGATTAAAAGTCACAAGGGGGTAGGTGGACCATAAGATTAGGCAATGGGACTCTACTTGTAAAGACATAAGCACCGGGCCAGATTTTATACGTTCAATGGTTTTGTCCTAAAGGAAGACATTTCCTGCAACATAAAAATGTTTTTTAAAGATTTTTTATTTAAAAAACTGGACAACATGTGAGCTATTTGTTAATAGATGTTTAACAAAGATGATTATTTTTCCTTTTTGTTGCTCTCACAGGATGATGAAGAGGGAATATGGGCATGATGGCGATCAGCACGGTGACCCTGCATCTATTTGTCCACAGTGAGTTTAAGCTTTGCAGAATTTTCCATTTATTTCAGAATTATTATTATTTATTTTAATAATCATCTACACAATAGGCACATTTGTCACATTTGTCTGGACACACTGATGGCACCACAATAACCACAACATAAACCAACTCTGGTAGAGAAGACTATAATGGAACAAGGCTCCAATTCCCATTACTTATGAATTTGAGGGGACTAAAGAGCCTCAGTTTATTTAAAGGTTTATGGCTACCTTTCTGTGAAGTTCTCATATGCTTATTGTACTTGCTAACAGAGTGGTGCTATGGTTCCATAGGTAACCCCTGGGTGTGTATTAGGCCTATACAAACCCAGCAGCCTAACACAAGCATACCAGGGCCCAGAGGTGATAAAAACGACACAGTGAGAAAAACCAGAGATGGACAAGTCCGTCTGTCTGTTTGCGCCCCTTTTTTCAGTCAGAGTAAAGTTTTACCACTCTACTGCACCCTGTTGTGTGCCAGTGTGTGGGGTAGTTAATTACAATACAACACAGAACAGTCATGAAGCTTTCTTTAAGGCTGCAAGCTCAAAAAGAAACATAAAACGAAGAATGCAGAGTCATAAATGATAATTCCTGTTTGGGAGGTTTTATATCAAAACCCCCCATAGACTCCCGATGCCTTTGAACGCAGATGTGTGGAATGGGTTGTGTGTCAGGAGGGTTATATATGGCGCAAATACGTGTGCATAAGACACGGAGAGACAGACAAAAAGGGGGATTTAGAAATATGCTGAACATGTGGGAGACAAGAGAGAGATAGATGAAGGGCATGTCTGTATTGGTGTGGGAACCACAGAGAGAACCAGGCAAAATGGTGCACTCATAGTTTCCAGTGCATCTCGTTCTTTTCCTCCAGTAATCCACAGGTGGACCATCACAAGCAGATTCTGTCTCTAACCTCAGTGACTTAGTAGTTGTGCACTTTGTCCTCACGCTGCTTTTGGGATTAAGAGTCCTTTAGCTTATGTGTGTGTAAATGGTTTGTCTTTCTACAGTGCAAGGCTTTAGTGAATTTAGCTAAAATGTTTTTTTGTGCATTGGCATGTGTGTATATGTATATATATGTGTGTGTGTGCAAGAGAGTGTTGCTGAGCTATACAGCGCTGGAGCAGCCCACATAGCCTATAATCTAGTCCATGTGTGCTGAGAATGCAGCAGTGTCAGGATTCACCGTAATGAAACAGACCACACTGCCCCCTTTCTCCCTCTTATTCCATCTCTCGATCTTTTTCCATCGTTTCTACTCTTCCTACCTCTCCAAAGATCTCATCCTAGCCATTCTTTAACATATCTGTAACATATCTTCCTTAAAGGTAAACCTAAAGCTGGACCCATGACTCGCTTCTGTATCTCCAATCAGATATCACAATTGCACATGTGCGCACGTGTGTGTATTAGTTTTCCTTATCCCAGTCTAATAGAATAAGCCGGCACATTAGCCTTTAGCACCGCATGGTGTTGTGGCTGGTCATATCAGTGTTACTCATCTATCCACTGCTGTTATTCTGGCAGTGCACGTTGTGAGTGGAGCTAACCTGTATTAGCCATCTTCTGTGTGAAAACAGATGGGAGCCATTTAGCTGTGTGTAGGTACAGCACAATAACGCCAGACCTAATCCCCATATCCTTTTCCTGAGTGAGCCCTCCCTAATATGAACAAACAGAGATGACAGCACCGATAGACAAATAGCGAGGGATCTGTGTGCCTGTGCGTCTCTGCAGACACGAATGCTGGCTTTGATTGGTCTTTCTTAGGGATAACCTTCTCTCACAGAGCAAGGCTGAATTCTGAATTCCGCACAAACTCAAGTGCTGATGTTGATTTGGACTGTTGAAGCTCCGAACGCTCAGGTGTGGATTTGTAATAGTTAGCCATGAATGTCTGTCTTGAAGGGACAATAACAACCTGATTGACTTATTGGGGTTGTGTATGCCGTGCTTTTGATTATGGTGGTTTTGTTTACGCTCTTGGCCTCTTGGACCCCCTTTAATGACATAAGAATGTCCTTTTGGACTCAGAGCACAAGAGAAAGGGGTTGGAGGGGAAAAGTGAAGGAGAACATGGGGCCAAAAGAGAGAAGCAAAGTGGGGGGAGAAGTTTTCTGGAAACATTATGCTTTTATCCCACCGTGAAGTTATTTGTACTGAATGAAGCGAAAAGAAGCTGAGAGGCTTTCCAAGTGGGGACAGAAATATGTTTGTGTGTGTATGTGTGTTTTGTGTATGCATGCAGGATGGAGTGGGGCTTTTTGTCAGGTTAAAATAAAATCAGGAAGATGGCTTTCATTTGCTCATGCTGTTTGCGCTCCAGTGTTGTGTATCTACATTGTGTATGCCAGTTAGTATCTCACTCTTGTGAGTGTAGCTAAGGCAATCTCAGAAAAAAGCATCTAAATTGGATGGCAAACTAAAATTGGACAGTGGATACTCAGTTATTAATCTAACATTCAGTTTAGATCAAGAAAACAACTGTTTTGTGCTTGTCTGTCAACTGTCTGTTTCTGATTGTTTGATTGTTTTAAGTCTAGGGGGTCCTGCTACCACAAATGACCCGACTCATGAATGACTCATTTTTGTCATGTTCCACTTTCCTGCAAGTCATAATGTGGGTTTTACCACATCGCAAACTGATAATTCAATCACTTCTGTAGATACACCATGTGATGGACATATTTGACTGCAGTCATGCTATTTGCTTTTTCTTCTCACAGCAGAAAAATATAAATTCTGGGGCCATGTAATTATTTATTTTTTGCTTGGTAGGCTTAGTATTCTTCAATATTATTGTACTAAATTGAAAGTGATCTTTCAAAAATGCTTCTTTTTCAAATTTATCAAGTTTGAAATACATAACTAGGTTGTATAAGTTGCAGAGATCTATGTCACTTTTTATAGAAGTGCCAAAGTAACTGTATTTTTAAAAGTAGGTGGAACCACCTTACCAAGAAAGCAAGATTGTAATTTACATAAAATTGATAATAAGGATTATAAACTACCCCTATGCTGTCATCCCCAACTGCACGTGTATATCCCCTAAAGTCCCCAATCCCCCTGATTTGGCTCATCAAATTAAGTGTGAGCTTATGTCTGAAATATTCTTGTTAAATAATATATATGCAGTGGAGCATCGTAAAAAAATGCTCCCCCAGTGAGTAAAGTAGAATATATATTAAAGATAGAACTTTGCGAGTACAGAACAGCTGAGGAATTATGGACCAAAAACGTTTGAAGCTAATGTCTCCCTAGTGTCGGAAAAATAAAACCGATGGAATTCCCTGGATGAATCCGGTTCTTCCTCAGACTAAGGTCTATATGGAAATAAAATGTGAAGATGATGTATGAAATAGTTTTTAAGTTTGTCTGGAAAACAGTGTTTTTCATTAGAATAAAACTCCCCCCAGTGAGTAAAATATGAACTACTAGAGTTCTAGATCTTTTGGAGTGATTCATATGTACAAAATGTGGACTTAATCAAGCCAACTGTAAGGAAGTTATATCCAAAAAACTTGCTTTGTTTATTAAAGTAAATAACCATGTATACAAGATAGAGCTCCTCAAATCAATTCAAATCTGGACTAAATCAGACCTACCGTTGAAAAATTACGGCCTGAAAAATTTAGAGATAAACATCCAGATCTATATGGGTATAAAATAATGATACAGTTTTTAAGTTATCGTGTTAACACGAAGGATCTGCGGTAGTGGTGGCGGCGATGACGATTCCATAATATCCAGAGATATCATTTATTAAGTAGATAGATAGATAAGATAGATAGATAGATAGATAGATAGATAGATATATGGATAGATAGGGTCCATTTGAGGTGGTGCTGGATTTGGTTAGGCCACTTTGTTGGTTTTTCCCGGATGTCCAACTGGGAGAAGACCATGGGTCAGACCTAGGCCTTGTTTGAGAGATGTATCTCCTGGCCTGAAAACACCTTAGGATCATCTCAAACATCTGGAATACCTAATCCATCTGTAACCTGACCCCAGATAATGGATGGATGAGTATTTCAATGGATGAAGGATGGATGGGTCTTAAAGTGAAGCTGCATTCAATTTTTATTATCCAGTTGGCAGAGATGTTTGCATTCTGTCATGAACCTATATTATTCATTGAAAAGAGCGCCCTCAATCAAAACATTTGCCCCACTTCAGCCAGCAGACCAGCACCTGCCCCCTATAGCAGTTAGAGATAACTCATCTGTGTTCCTGGAAACCAAACTCTCATACAGAACATAGATTTTAGAAAATGAAAGACTTTACCATAGCTCACCTTTCTCTGATTTTTTTTTATGTCAGTGGTCACATTCCTTAAAGCAGGAAGCAAAATACCACATTTAAAATATCAGGTCCACTAAATTATTATTGGTACGGAAAGGTGTTAGTTAGCATCTGAAATAGCCTTGCTGGCTCTGCCAGTTATATCTCCAGTATAAATCACTAATAGTTACTGCTAGCTGATAAACATTAATAGCTTTTCTATGTACTCAAAGCAGCCAAAATAAGCGGTTGTTCATGAATCCTCTGGTAATCATTAGACATTCAGTGGTCAGTAAAGACAGGGATTTTACTCCATTACACTGAATTTCGGCTGTCATTTTGTGGCTATAGAGCCAGAGCTCAAACCCCTGCTTTACACCTGTGTGTTTGTGCATTTTGGTGATGTTTGGGTATGGTGCTTGTGTGTAACCGTGCTGTGCGGTATGTCTTTGGTGACCAGTGAACCAGGACTCGGAGGTCAGTTGAGGCGTTTGACCGAGGCCATCCTTCAGCCAGCTGTCACCATCATCAGTGTCCGGGGTCAAAGGGTGTCACACCAGGTTGAACATGAGAGGAGAGCAGACAATAACTCAGCATCACCTGAGTAAAAACATTTGTGTGCACTGTATGCAGCGTCTCGGGGGCCTTTCCTTGTAAAGGTGTGTGCTGCAGTGTTTTTTTACGAGTTATTTAGAATTTAAAATGTACACCCTCCAAAAATTTCAAAGATGAACGGCAGTTTTGCAGTGTTGCATTTTGGATGTTAGCAAAACATTCATGTTAAAAGAGTTCAAACATTGGTTGCTGTTTAGAAAACCCCATGATAAAGTGCAGTATTTGGGAATTCTTCTGTAAATTATGGTAAACTGTTTGTGGAAGGGAGAAGCTTTTTTTTTTTAGCGTGAAATACGTCGGACCCATCACCTCAAATAGTTGTGGGCTGCAATTACACCATGACATCATGATGACTTTTGACAGTGACGTATTGTTTAAAGATGACACACACATTATTTCTTAAGCTGCTTTGTCATTGTTGGTGTATACAGCTGTGGACAGACAGGAACCAGAGACGCCGCTTCTGCGTCAGCAGACAGGAGGTGGAGGAAAGAGGTTGGACGGAAGGAAAGAAGGGCTTGAGTGGTGTGAGTTAGCGAAATATATTCATGCTTTTTGTGTGGGTTTTTTAAAGTTTGATGCAAGGCAAGACGGTTAGACACCTGGTATGTTGATCATAAGGCAGATTGTCTGAGTAAACTCCCTTTCCACACCCTCAACACACTCATTACACACGCAAAGCCATGACCACACACACGTTCACTCGTGCAAACCTGCCAATGTGAAGCAGCAAAGACCAATATTTAGCTTTTATATGAGCACGGATAAATCCCTCCTAAAACAAAGCAACATGTTTGAGCCAGTTAATTTCATAAGCTCTACCTTTGCCTGTAATCGACTGACCCCACCCAACCCAGTTTGCCTTATCTCAGGATGATGCTAGTGACTCACAGGGCTTGTCTTTAACATTGTGTTCAAGAATGTTACAAGACTGTATGTCATCCCAGACAGACAGGTGGGACCAAAATGCATCCGTCAGTCCTTGATGGTGACCTGAGTCACGTCATCCGTCAGACGCAGGAGCCCGTGATCCCAGACATCACCAGGCTGTCCAGCGCCTTCACGGCTATTTAAGTTGTACTTTTATATGAGATTTACTCTAATACAATTTAGGGATTTCAACTTATTAAAGTTTAGTTCCAGTGTGTTTTCAATGAGTTATTGGCTTTTAAGTAAATTTGTAGCAAATATATAACAATAATGAAAACAAGGCAATTCTTTTAAATTTTGGGTCCTTCATGTCACCGTTAAGTTCTCTGACCACACTGGCTTTATGAAAGCATTATGTTGCAATGTGTTAGTGTTTTTCCCTGTCATTGTTGTTGGGTTTTTCATTTCAAATGCACTAATGCAGCTGCCAGAAGACAATAAGCACTTACTTTTCTTTCTCGGGTATGTAATTGAAATGACGCTATGGTGTTTTTTCTCATTTATAACCACTAATTCACTGGCTCAGGTCTATAATCTCAAACATGCTGTAAGCAACATTAACCCTAAAAAATAGCTTGTTCTAATTGGCTGGTCATATGTAAGACATTTTAAACGCTGTGGATGTGTGCCTTTTATTGAAACATTAAAGTTTGTCAGAGTCTATAAGCTCAAATTCTTCAACTGAGCCCCCTCATCCTCCCTTCTCTGTCTCAACATGCCAGGTGTGATTCAGTCTGTCTGTAAACTCCTCTGTGGTTTACTTTCTGTGCAGAAATGGTTCGCCAGCCCACAGACATAAATCAGTACCCCTCAAACTGTCACTATCTTTTCACCTCTCACTCCTTTCTTTTTTCATCTCCGTTTTTCTCTATATCAGTTATCTCCATCATTCCTTCAGATGCTATTGCCACAAGATGAATTTAGATCATTCTTCCAGTTGTGTGATGGTGATGAATTTATTTTGGAAAACCTTTTTACACTGAGGCAGATCTGTGTGAAAATAAAACGGATTTAATTAGACTACTTCTTGACAGTCATGTCCTGAGGAACATCCCCTGTGGTTGAAACCAGTCGGTGCTTTCCCTCTTTTGAGAGATTGTTTGAAATGTTCTTACCCAGACTTGCCATGATCAATAAATGCATTTTAACTACATCCTTGGATTGGTATTGGTTTGCAACCCGTGAGCCCAGTGGCTTTCCTCTATCTACAGTTAACCAGTTTAACTTTGAGAGTATTCACCTGAAGGCTTAAAATCTCATACCTGTGGGCGCCTTGTAATCCTTTTTGTCATTTTTAAATAAATTGATTAAATGTATTTAGTGTTAGTACTTATTGTGGGCGTGTGTTTGGAAGAATGACTGGGAAAGAAAAAAAAGGGAGAGATAATGGCTGGATTATGCGTGTGTTTTGCTCTTATGGAAGTGGCAGCACATTAAAGCCTTTCCCTCAGGAGAAACTTGCACCTGGGGAGGCACTTGTGAACATTTGTGTGTTTGTGCAACTATGTGTGTGTGTGTTTGGGTTTGAGACACAGAGTGCCAAATCGTAGTGGGATCAGTGAGATGCTCTTGAGAGCAGATCTCCTGTTCAAGCTGGATTACATCCCAAAGAGAAAGTCTGACCATCAACAAAGAGGCACTGATGGAGGGAGGCAAGAGAGATTTAGAGACAGAGAAGAGGGAATCACAGCCTTTTGACTTTAAACCTGTTATTTTCCTCTGACTTCCTGCGCTCTTCCCTCCTCCCTTAAAAAAAAAAGCTGATAGCACTGAAAATGCCACACAGCCTCAGGTCTTGCGTAAGTCCTATATTTTTCCCCAAACTTGTTTTTTAACCTATAGACCTGCCCCTAGGCTGCCAATCACACGCGTGAGGTGAGGGGTTGCTTTAATCTAAAGGACTTGTTGACTTTACCATGTGTGTTACTTGATCACTTCTTATATACTACATCTCATTTTAAGGCTATCACACTACTCAGCATACATCACATACGCAGACGTACATTTGAATGCCCAAATAGAAAGCAAACCTTTCTGATCCAGATTGACATTTACAAAAACACTTTGTGGGAGAAATAACACTAAATGTATATTTAATAAGTAATAGCAGAAGGGCTTTTTGGGTGAACATTTTCTTTCTTTACTTTAGAAGTACCCAGGTGCTAATGGACATACAATTGAAGAGGAAAACTAACATGAATTTACCTGTTTCCTCTTCCTGAAAGTCATCCCATTGCTGTGTAACCAGAGAGCCTTTAAAACTGGGCTAATCTCTTATCTACTCTAATAACACCATCCACCACTAGACTGCCACTTACTCTGAAGGCTTTTATCATCTAGGAATGTAATGTTTTGTTGCCATATATGATGATGATAACTCTCTTCCCAATAATAAATTTGATGTAATCAGTCAGTCAGTACAAATAAAGGTCTCCTGTCAAGGACATTTTCAAACCCAAATAATGTTTGTTGAACTAAGGCTTCAAATCTCAAATGAGGTCCCAGGCTTGTTGCTGCAGGGTACCTATATGACATGGGTAGTAAAATGTTTTAAAGCCCATGAGTTTTAGGGCTACAGTATTACCTCTCATTTGGGCTCCACGCTGAAAAAAGGTGTATAAACCCTAGTGCAACACTGCTCAGCTTGTTGGGTTGAGTGCAGTGTTTTCAGCCAGGTTGTGCTTTTCAGTGAAACCTAAGAATTTGATGCTAGCATGACCTCGCTCTGTGTCACTAGATCAGCTCAGACAAGCAGATTAGTGCTGTAGCTGCTCTGTCCGTCCCTCACGGCTCTATGTATGTCACTACCATAATCCTTGTCATCAAAGCAATAGGTCATCCTTCCCAAGCACGTGCGCACGTACACTCAGATGCATATATCTTACAAATGTGCAGCAGAACTGTTTCTCTCCGTGTCTATCTTATCTGGGCCACACGGAAAAGCCACACTTGTACGATGACATTCAGTACAGGATTAGAGTCAATGTAAGACCCTCCTCAGCTTACACTGCTGCTGCCAAGAGGGGATCTACACAACTACACTCTCTCAAGCAAGCGTCTACACACACTGGCAGAGACACAACTACATACACGCAAACACGCAGATACTGTAAGCAGGCAGGTTTGTGTTTGTTCACTTATACACTCAAATCCCTGCACCATTATTACTTTGCATGTTGTACTCTTTACTCTAGGCCCAATGAGTTCTACATCCTCACAGTGAGACCAACACTTAAACACACACAAATGTTCACACAGCAATTTGCATGAATGCTGTAACTATGGACACGTTTTAGTCCGGCTCATTGTCAGAACCTTATTGAAGATGCTGTTGTGTATCTAGGCCGTGTTGTGTGTATATTTTATTATTTGTGCATTCAACCAGGGGCTAGTAGGTTGTGTCTGGAGAGAATTCTCATTGGAATGCATTCTGATTGGGCCAGACAGCAATTCCTCTTCTGATTGGTTGTCTAACCCCAGGCTTCCAGTTTGGTGGTGCTTTAAATCAGTGCATCCCTATCACCCCCTCTTCATTTCTTTCTATCTCTATATCTGCTGGAGTGCCTCTGGCTGTGTGTTTGATGTGAGTGTGTTTGATGGGCTAAAGCAGAACCAGCTTTGGTGCTCCGTGCGTCTGCCAATTTTTTGTGGATCAAAGTGGAGATGGTTGGCCACAATAACCTTAGGTGCTAAGTGGTCAGTTACATTACATTAAATTATCCAAACAATGCTGTCAAGTCTATTTACACATTGTAAGCACACAGAAATATAAAAGCAGTGGGCAGTGTCTGGCGTCTCATGGAGCACAGTGACTGTGTGGCATTGAACGCTATTTCACTTACTTTACAAACCGGAACGGGACAGTTGTTTTCTGAAACCACCATACTATTCAAAATAAAGTAGTTAAATCAAGATTGTTTCTCACATGCAGAAAAACTATTTATATCCTCAGAAAGTCTGGGATAGTATGGGACCATCATTGCTGCCGCAGCATCTGCCGCTGATCCTTCATGTTAGCGAACTGGGGGAGCTTTATCGCCATACATTTTCCGCCGTTAGTACCTACTTTGTGCATATGAATCGAATCAAGGTGATCCAACTAATAAATTTTGTCTTTTCTTCACTCACTGGGGGGCGTTTTTTACAAAAAAATAAATACATTTTGCACATAAATTCCTAATCCTTCATACTCCTAATCCGTTTTAGTCCAAATTTGGTGCATATGGATTCCCTCAAGGTGATCTGTATAGTAAATATCATGCTTTAATTTTTATTATTTAAACACTGTTTTCCGGATGGAACTGGTTTGGGTCAGATTTAGTCCAGATTTGTAGCATATGAATCGACTTGAGGAGAGCTTTCTTTTTTTTTTTGATGACATAACTTCACAGTTAATTTGAGGTGAAGTTATGTCATCAGTGAAATACAAGTCTAATACAAAATACTTATTAATGTTAAAAGACATTAATCATTAGTGAAATTCATCATTATTCATCCAAATTCATCACACTTCAGTTTGAGATGGTGTTTTTGCGCTTTTGATGGTGAGATTAATAGTTTGGTATGGAAGTTTTTAAAAATTGTCCTCAATAATTTTCAACTTTTGATATCCAAGTTCTCAGAGGGAATTCATCAACGTTGTCTTTAAAGACACTGCATTCATCCACCTGTTAGTTCAACTACTCTGTAATGGCCGGCAGTGGGAGGGACAGAGGATAACTGAGCTCGGACGACTTTTTTGATAATTCTGTTTCACCGAATGCAGAGGAGAGGATGGCAGGATAGAGCCATACAAAGTCATCCATTGGTGTCTTTGTGCTTTACTCTGCTCTAATATCCTCTCAAGGAGTAGTCTAGCCTACCAGAGTGTTTTTGCACTGAGGCTTCAACCCTGCAAACATGGGATAACTTCCATTGCTGGGTGGTCCTCCCCCTACTGATCCCACAACAGCATCACAGTTTACTGAGCACTCATTCTAGCTATCAGGATAAGAAATCAGGTCAGGCCCCTGAGATCTTTGTTGAAACATTGCATGCTTGATGGTTGGCTTGATTGAAACACGTTCACATGTTTCATTTGTTTCTCCGGACAAAAGATCAGAGAATAGACTCAGGTTTAGAGGACAGGTTAGAGTAAGTCTCCAGTCTCATTGGGAAGACTTGGCTGGGTTTATAGCACCTGCTTGATACACTAGGTACTGCTGCTCTGTGGCCAACATTCAAAACTCACGCTGTTAGTACGCCGTGGTTAGACCACAACTGGCAACTCGGGATTAGCTTGCTTGATTTGGCAAACCCGATGGGACAAGATTGAGTGCAGCATTGTTTCAAACACAAACAAAGAAGATGACATCAGAAGTTGTGAGGTGGAATTGTTCCATATTGTAGAACGTTGGGAAGATAAGTGGGCCCGATTCCCCTGCTTTCCATGTGAGTGTGTATGTGCGCAACCTGAGAGGGGTTCCACTTCCTATTACTAACGTTCTGCCAGAGTAAAGCCAGCGAGTGATCACCGTGTGATGCATGTTTTTGATTTTCAAGAAACTCACTGGTACGGGATTTGTTTGGCCCTTTGACCGAGAAATCTCAGCTTTCTAAAATTATTCTCAATCAAATCTTTTACTTACTTTGTACTTACTGTCAGCCAACCAGACCAAACATGATACAAATAAATGAATGTTTTTCCTCAATAAAAAATCAATCTCACCTTAAAATGTACTGGATGTTGGTGAGTCTATCTATTTTGTTAATTTGAACTAGTTGGGATCATTTAACAAAGAGAAGTGAATGATGTGCTACTAAGGGGAAAAGAGACAGAAAAACTATGATGTTGGAGGCGAGCGTGTGAAAAGAGAGTCATAATCCCAGACGGACACAGGCAGATCCGCGTCATGGCCAGTAGTCATGATTTTTCCTCAGGCTTCATTCCTTTCCTTCCATCCCTGAACTCATCCTTCTGAAGAGGCTATGGAGGTTATACTGAGGACAGAGCACTGGTGGGCATTTGAACACACACACGTTAACATGCACACACACACACACTAATTTATAGACCCAGCACATGTTCTCCATAACAGAAACCCCAGATGCAGACAGGTAGTGTGACTGGAGGAGGGCTGTCGTAGGTCTGGTGTTCACCCGTTTGAAAGGATGGGAGTGGAGGACAATGTAAACACTCTGTCACATACATAAACAAGACCCCGCTCAGGTTTCACTACACCGTTAAGAGAAAACTCACCCTCTCCTTTATGGAGAAAATATTTGCGTAATTTGTTTATGTAAGATTCTGTAGCTCAAATGGGGAAATTACTTTTTTGGGAAGGCACTACACCTGAGTTCAATTTCACTAGCTCTCTCACAGACAGATCGTAAAGATGACATACCAGAGCAAAGGCAATCCGTCTTTCTCCTCTACGACTAAATTTAATTTTTCAGCCATCCCCTTGCATTCTTTGCCCCCCCCCCCATTCCCCCTTTATTTCTCTTTTTGTTCTTTTCATAGAGAGGCATGAATGATGGTGATGCAAAGTAATTATTCAATAAATACAGTTACAGATGAAACAGAGAGATGATGTAATTTCTTGGGTTTCATTTGAAATATTTATCACCAGAACGTTGCTTTGCAGATGAAAATATATTCACTCAATCATTTGAATGTGTCGTTTTTCAAAAGAAGAATTTGTGAGCAGGCACTAAATACTTAGTTGTGAATCTACACCAATCGGCCAAGAAAAATGTTGTCATGTCATCATTTAAAGAAAAGGAATTAACTGGAGGAGTCTCAGTTTTTTGCTGTGAATATATGGGTTTATTGCAGGCAGATCTGTTATTACAGAGAAGATCGAGTCACGCTCAGGTGCCAGTCTCATCCCAGAACATAACCACTCAGATCCAGCAGGACGATTACAGTGTATTCTTTGAAATCAGGGCCAATCCACCAGGTCAGGTCAGTATCTGGTCCTTCAGACCGAACATTACCCACACCTTTCGCCAGACATAACATGAGGAAAGAGGTCCAGAAAAAGTGGGGCAAAGATAGTATTTTCATTTCCCTAACACAGCCAAAACATTCAAACCACCCGCTGGATATTGTGGAATCTGGAGATGCTTTGACATTCATCCTGCCAACACAATTAACCCTGGTCCAAGTCGCTCAGATTTTTTCACACATCTTCTCTGCTTTAGACACAGCAACTTTGAAGGAAAAATGTTCGCTTGCTAAGCAATATATCCCACCCACAGTTTGGTGCCATTGTGATGAGATAATCAGTGCTATTCCGACTTCACCTGTCAGTGTTTATAATGTTATGGCTCATAAGTGTAGCTCATAATTTGCATGGGTGTCTAACCATTAAAGGCTGACTGCTTTCACGCACGTCTGGATCAACACAGATGAAAAAAAAAAAACTGAATAAAAAAAAGCCAAACAAAAAGCCTATATTTACAGTTTTTTTCTGTATGCTAACAATATTCCCAGACATCACTGAAACACACACATATACACGCACACTAATGTGTTTATCTATGACCAGTTTCGACATCCTCCTACTCCAGCGAGACAACATGTGTTTAGCAGCACCAAAAACAATGACTTAGCAGAACCGTCTGTACCGCAGTCCAAATGAAGTGAGGCGCAGGCCAGAGAACAAGACCCAAACATGTGTTTGCTTTGTTTTGCCTTCTAATTACATACACACATGGTTATTTCACTGACGCAGTGTTCGTGTGCAAAGTGTGAGCCTTTCGAAACTGTGTGTGTGTCTGGTCCCCTGTTGTAACACAAGGCTTTGTGTCTGGAACTGGTGTGTGTCAGAGCCGGCATTCCATTCAGACTAACTCTGTTTGCTTAGGTAATAACTAGGCTTAGCCATAATTAGTTTGTGTGTATGTTTGTCTGCTCGTATGTGTGAGTGCGCACGCATGTTCAAAGGCATAACTCCCTCGCATTTACACATTAACACATAAAGACAAGCCCTTTGAACTTGAAAACAACATCCACAAATGAATGCTTTTCATGTCTCCTCTTCTGTCCGAGTCTTTTTCTCTTCCCTTCATTTCCGATTCTATTTCACTCTCAGAATGGCGACATGATAACTTCGCAAAGTGCTGCCTCTCTTTACCTGCACTAGTCTTCATCATGTTCATATAGGCCTTATGGGAAATTCTAGCAAACACACACACACACGCCTTCTGGGAGCATATTCCCCCTCATTATCAAGGGTCAACTGCGGCCAATAATTGCCAGATCAGCTAAGGGGTTGCCAGATCTGAGTTGTTGCCTCTAACAGTCCCGCACCACACACACACTGAGATCGCGGGTCAAAAGTTGTATTGATGATGTCAGCTGTTATGTCAGCTCAAGCATGCTTGCTTCTGCTTACCATTACATTTGCACCCATAGACACGTTATCATTTAGCGCTCTGATGTCAGAGATGCATAGATTGTTTGTATTTCGGAATAAGCAGTCAGAAAGCCAGAATTTTGTATTTTTGAATGGTTTTGAAGGATTTCAACCCGCTTTGTGTTTATCATCACACCACACAAAAAAACTTCAAATGGCTGTACATTGATATGCCAGCATGAAAGAGGTACCCCCTTTTTGTATACACACGTGTGAGATAGTGCCTCTGAGTGTGTGAGTGTGTGGGTGGAATGAGGCAACATTCCGTGACTTTATAATGGCAAAGCAGAAACAGTATTAACAACTGGTGAAAGATGTTTTGTGGACATTTCTCAAATTCCCTTTTGCTGGAAAGAAAGAATGGGGAGAGATGAGAGGAAGAGAGTGGGGGAGAGATGGAAAGAATAGGGGGGAGTCAACAGAGTAATGAATAGCTGGAGATATTTCTGTGGGTTTAAAACTGTGTTGCTGTTCAGTGATGAGTGTAAGCCGTAAGCCGCATTGTACTCATTCTCTATCATTGCTTTGTGGCCGTTTTGAATTTCCAAACACAGGAAGTGTTGCTTGATTCACTCTTTCTTTGTCTCTGAAGTTACATGTGTGTGTGTGTATAACGGTGTGTATCTTCCCTCTTTATTTTCTTTCCCTATTGCTCGACCCTGTTTCACTCACATTCTCACACACATACAGATGTGGGATAATTGTTTGCTTTTCTTGCTGAGCAAAAATGCTTTCTTCTTTTCTGAACCTCTTTGCTGTTATCTGACAAGTGTGAGCGTCTGCATGTGTGTGTGTGTGTGTGTGTGTTTGTGTAGTGAGCAAGTGTTAAATCCAGTTCCTCGCCTGAGTGCCGCTGCAAAGGCCCAGGTTGACAGAGAGGATTGAGAGTGTCATCCTTGGGATTAACCTTAATGAGCAAGACTGACAGACAAGACAACATTGTATACTTACACTGACACATAGGTACACTTCAAACACACACACAGAAATGTACACAGGCAATTATCGAGAGGTGTATCAAAGTGCTGCAATAAGCCCCTGTTTAAATGCGTGTGAGCAGGCCATTCAATCACTGGCTGCACGCCTCTACAGGGAGGTAGCAGGGATTACCCTTCCTGACTTTCACTGTATCTTTTTTCCTCCCGCTTATGTCTCCCTCCCAATGCCAATCTCTTTTGTCCTCTCTCTTTCCTGTTTCTCATTTTTGATTTTGCGAGAAATACCAGGATAAAGCTGTCTGGTGTGGGTGTCCTGGATTGCTGACCTTCCTTCAGATGGTAACGCACATTACGATTGTTTCACAAGGGTAGAGTTTAGCTTGGGAGTCACAAATAATTAGACCTTGTTGAATGGATTGAGTTTTGGTCTGAGCATGCCGGTGCTACAAGTCAGAAGAATAGAAAGCATCGTGTTATCAGATGGCTGCTTATCCGACTCTAGATTATTTAAAACATCATTAATTTTTATGACAGCTATCCATTCATTCATTTTCTATGACTGTTTATCCTGTTCAGATTTGCTGAATCCTAACCCAGATTAAACTAAATGAGAGGCTGATCACACCCTAGATAGGTTACCAGTTCATCATCAGAATAATATATATATATTCATATATAACTCTTCTTGACAGTCGGTAGGGCTACTTAGCAGCATTGGAGGAGGTTCTCAATTTGATCAGATCAAGGGAACGTGAGGGAGAGTTATCATCTAAGAACGACTTAAACACTCTGGACACATGAGCTCGGCCAGTGTCCTGCACCAGGAAGGGCCCTGTGTCCACTGTGCCAGTGTAAGGTCGGACATGGGTCTGAGCATTCAGGGTAACATTGGAGGTCCGGACGACTCTCCAACGATATGCCTCCCTATACCATCACAGACCCACCTCCAAACCAGCCCTCCCGGATGACGTTGCAGGGGCATAATGTTCACCATGGCATCTCCAGACTCCTTCGTCTGCCACGTGTGCTCAGTGTGAACCTGCTCACATCTGTGAAGAGAATGGGGCAGCAAAGGTGAACGTGCCAATTCTGGGGTTCTCTGGAAAATGCCAATCAAGCTTCACTGTGCCGGACTGTGAGCATACGTCCCACTAGAGGACTTTGAGCCCTTGTGCCACCACCATGGTAAGTTTCTGACAGTTTGGTCCGACAGTAGCTGACTGGAGGTCACTTGTTGGGCTCTGGCAATGCCCCTCCTGTCCAACTTGCACATACTGGTCCTGCTGCTTGGTTGTTGCTCTTCTACAGTCCTGCACAGCTGTCCTCGTGTAGCGGCCATCTCCCGGTATCTCTTCCATGTTCCTTGAGACTGTGGTGAGAGACACAGTAGACATTATTGTGATGGCATTGTTATGTCAGCCAGTTTTGGTGCAAAGCAGCTGACATACCGTAGATTCACAGTTGGTTTGCATCCAAACTGGAGAGATCCATATCATAGAAACTTTAACTGACTCTGGGTTATACTGTCATGATAAAGTGTTCCCTTAAACTTTTTGAGCAGTACATTCATATTTATGAATACAGTACATGCATATATGTTTTGTCTATGATTATGCCTTGCATTCTTTCAGTCCCATTTACCTGTTTGTAAATGTTGGGTCTGAACTTTATATGTGCCACAGAACTTGAAAGGAACCTTCTTCTGTGAGAATAATTTGTCACTTTTTAATCTCTAATTGCCAACTGGCAGCTCACCGTAGCTGTCAAACAGCAGCTGACAAGTGAATCATGTAGCAGTTAACTAGCCCGGGTGCAGACTTGTCGGCACAATGTTCAATTGAAGGTTTGCAAGATTCTTGGAGGATGATCAACTTTTCTTCTTATCACTACGCACAGTGACACAGGCTTCAAAGAGAGCTGGTCATTTTTACTAGCACTGCATGGTATGTGTGTATATGTCTGTGTGTCTGTCTGACATTCCAACAAAGCTGTTCCAGGCGTTGGGACTGTGTTTAATGAAGGCAAGGGCCTGGCTTCAAAGAGCTGCAATTCATTTTAAATATGCAGGAGTTCGCACACAACACATTCAAGCACACACATCACACACACAGTACTCCTCTCTTGGTTGGAACCAATGTAAGACATTGAGTCGTGTCTTGTAATTTGGCCGCGTGCTACTTCATAAGATGACTGAGAGAGACTTATAGATATCCAAGAATGCGGGTCATGCATGAGAGAGACTGAATGATTAAAAACAGGCATCATTAGACTACACTCTTTAGAATTTTCAAAACACATTGCACCAGTTCTCCTATCTTTGGGCTCAAAGGTAAGTTTTCCCTATTTCTAACAAGATACCATGAGGCTCAGAGCTTGTGTGTTTATCATGTCCCTGCGTCATGATATACTCCGGCTGATGAAGTACATCGATATTGAAGGTGACGTTTGCTAAGCTGAAAGAATGATGAAAATTCAAAGATAATGTGCAAATTGTGGGAACTGAATTACACAAAGCTCAGAGATGGGGCGAACCTCATTCCACATGATATTGCTGTCATTTGTAACAGTTGCCTCACACTCACTAGATTGTTACTGTCAGCTGAGGAATTTCTGTTTCCTAAAGGCAACTTTTCAGGATAAAAGATTAGATTCACAATTTTCAGAAGGATAGTGATAACTTTTAACAGTTCCTACCTTTTTATGAGAGTACTGAAAACCTTTTCTTCCGTTTAGAAATATGAGATAGACCCAGACCTGGGAGTGACCCTCAACCATTTGTTGGAAATACTTCATGGCTTATGCTTCATGAGTATGCATGTGTTCGAGTTTGGATGTTTTAATGTGTGTGTGTGTGTGTGTGTGTGTGTGCGTGTGTGTGTTTTCTCCTTTCTGTTATGGTGTGTCTCCGATGCCTTTGAGGTATGTGAAGGTGTGTTTCTCCCTTTGATGTTTGGCACAGGGTTTATAAGAGATTTGGTTGGAGGCATGATTTTTCATGATGAAGTGTTGGTGTGCGTATATGTGTGTGCATGGGTGTGTGTGTGCTGGCCAGCCGATTGGAAGTGGTTCACCTTGCACCGGCCACCTGTAAGCCATCGACAAAAATTAGCCTCTTTACTTTTGATGGGTTGCAGAGCAGGCGAGTAAGGGGCGGTGAGGCTGTGGTAGGAGAACTGTTGGTGGTTTCTGTGTGCATCTATGTATGTGCGAGGGCATGCGCTTGTGTGAGAGTTTGTGATGGAGGGTATATCTGGTATTCACTCTCTCATTGTGCCATCATCAGACAGACAAGGAAAGACAATGTTTGTATACCATACAATGGACCCATTTATTTTTTCATTTGTCCTCACTGTCTGTTCATCAATCTGAGTGTGTGTGTGTGTATATTTGTGTGTGTTGTACTTTTTTAGCTCTAGTATATTGAAAGGGAGCCCAACAAAGCTCTTGTTTTTGCTCTTACACTTTACACACACACAACCTACACTCATTACACTCAGTAAACAAATAAGTCATTAATACAATTCTGTAGGCTCCACACACACACACACGCACACACAAATGCAAATGTATAGTGTGTTTGGACACCTGTAAACACACCACCAACCTTACTCAGTCCCGCCATGTCTGAGGCTCCTATTGGCTTTGGGTTTTGGGCCAGCGAGACTAATGATGTGGTCCTTGGGCTTCTACTTCCTGTCCTTTGCTGGAGGACTTCCTGTAGCAGAGTCATGTGGTCCTGATTACAGTCCACATCTAAGACCCCTCGAGCAGACCAGTTTTGCTCTGATATACAGACACACACATGCTAACACACAATAGATATAGAATAAACTGTGCCCCTCTTGTCAGATATGTGATATTATTGACCAGGAGCACTGGAAATACTCAACATCTGTGTTTCCTTCTCCTTTCTTTTCTCTTTAAGTTTCTCTGCCTGTTTCTGGTTTTCTACCTCCCCTTGTTCTGTAGCCAGGAGGTTGTTTGGTGTGATGTGGGGTTGACTGGTCCTGCTGTATTTTATTCACTGCTCTGGGGTCCTGCCCTGGCACCAGAACAGCTGAGGTATTGATCCGGGGTTGGTTAACGGAAAATCTCCATAAATAGTAGCTCTTTTTCATTTGTTAAATCAATACATGTTAGCAACACTGTCGATTGTCATAAGTTGACTTTAGAAAAAAAAAACTGAAAACTGATTTTCCTCAAAAGTTCCAAGTAAAACAGATAATTTGTTTTGTTAGATTTATTTATAGGTTTTCAGCTTTCAGAATTTAAGATTAATAATCTACTTCATTTGGACATTTTGAGGCAATTAATTCCCTGACTTTTTTTTGATGTAAAGTCAACTTATTGATATTTACAGTTTAATGTTGAATATTAGACAGAAAAAACATGTTATTGTCTATGGACTTACTTTGAGATCCATCTGAACCATATCAATCATTTTGCAGTTTTTATCCATGATACTGGAAAATGCTCTTTTTACCTTCAGGCTAACCATTTTGACCAACTTTACACAGGAAGTAGGCAATCAGTTGATTTCAGATTGTAACAAATCGGCCTGGAATCTCATCACTTCAAGGGAAAAGGCCACTTGTCGGGGCAATTAAATAACAAAATCTTGAGTTAATTTAGATAAGCCTATTTATTTCTGAAAGTATTGATGCAATTTCAAGCAGTGTAAAATATACAATGTATAATATATATATATTTATTTAGTTATGTGTTTAGATCTATGAACACATAATGCTATTACAATAAACACCTTACTCAGGGTCCTAAAATGTGTTATTATGATCTGTTAGACAAGCAGCCATGCAGTCAAGAAGCTGAAAAATAGAGGGCAGGACAAAGTTGTCAGGTGGGGTGAGCTCTAACATACAAAGCACCTCAGAGAGCAAAGTGCACAAAAACAGACTGAACATCTGTGTGTTTCAGGTTTCTTTAACATTCATGCCGATATGAGAGCAGCCTGGCAAAGAACTTACTCTCTGTACAGTAACTAGAGAAGGTTGGCAGTTTTGCACGTGTACCTCTCAACAGCGATGAGAAGAATTTTTTTTAATTCATGCTATAATGTAATCTCGGTACAATCCGACTGTTTTGTAACATCATATTGTTCCCTATGGAGAATCTGTTAGTTACATTTCCATGAATGAACAACCTGTGTTGTTCAGGTTCACACTTCACAATCAACAACTCAAAGCTTAAGGAGATTTAGATCCTAAATCTACTATGTTAATCAAAGCCACTCCGTCGGTTATGTCAGATATTTTGTATATAATCTATTAGTTATGTACTGTATTTGATATAGACCTATTTCCTTGCCCGTATACCCCTGTGCCAACAATGGCTCTGGTTTGATGGTATCTTTGAGAAGCTCTGTAATTCAACTTTTAGTTGCGGTCTCTTTTTGTAAAATCAGCCTAAAGGTGAATGTCTTTTGTTATTGTAATACTCCCACCATTTACGGTTATACTTGTCTGAATGTCCAGAACAATCAGGGAAATGTCTGACCACATCTCATCAAACCCTGCTGCGAGGAGATGTGTCATATCTAGTGTCTTCAAATTATATTCACATTAATTTCTGTCAGGGCATGTGTTCTATCCACATCACCACAAATTGAGTTTTTGCAGTAGTTTGGAATTTGTGACCATAAACACAAATTTTTTAGCTCCATGTGAAGTTCTTGTTGTTCGCCTTCAACTGGCAATCCACCGAAGCCTTGAGGTTAGTCTGTCATCAAATCAGGCCATGTTTCTGACTGAGTGGCTTCATTAGGCAATGCAATATTGCCCTGCACTGATTTTAGTGAACGTCTTGTGCCTTGATTACCTACACCCATTACCATTCTTCCATTTAAAACCAGGTGCTCTAAAACGGTGCATCATTTTGATCTTTATTAGTCCCAAGTGGATAAGTTTAGTTCGCTCAGCACTGTCAACTCCGAATCATCACACTTCTGTATTCGAGACTCTCATGTAAAGGACCAATCAGACAGAATGTACGTATAAATTCAAAACTTTCAAACATTTATATTTGTCTCACCGCCAATTTTAATTTTGCCAAAGTTGACCAAAGGTGACTGAACAGAGCAGAGAAAAATGGGCGGTGAATTAAGAAGGAAGCAGGCTGAAAGCAGGGCACAACAGTGGATGATGGGCACATAGTTTCAGGATGGCACCAAGGCTGGATAGAGGGGAAGAGGGGAAAATTTCTGCACATTTGATTACTTCTAAAGACCTCTGTAGGCAAGTCATAGTAGATCTAGTAGATCCACGCTGTATTAGTTAAATTGATAGTGATCTGAGTTTTCTATTTTCAGATATTTAATATTTTTCCAATCATTTTGGTCATAAAGCAAACATGGTTTCTATGAGTTCACACCAAATATAAAGCTTATCTATCTGTTTTCATGAAAATTGCTGAAATCTTCTTGTTGAGAGGAAAAGATTCCCATGAAATGGGGCTAGGTATGCAGAGTTTTGTGCAGAGAAGGCTGAGTGGAGCGGAGCAGATGGACAGAACCGCTGCAGAGGCCGCGGAGGCTATGGCCTAGCAGAGCGCTGCTGGGGTTCCGGGACAACCGGGATCTACACTGTTTATCAGCGGGAGGAGAGCTTAGAGCTTAATTTAATGTTTATCTCTAATTCATCCTCACTCTTATTTCTCATTGAATCTGCAGCAGCAAAGTAATGTAGTCTTGCCTCATCGTTGTTGAATTCAGCCTGGAGGGGAAGATTTTATGAACACACAGAAAGGAGAGGAGAAAAAATAAGACTGAACGAAAATAACCGCAGTCCTTGTCGAGGAAATGTGTTCAGTGCGAAACTGACCTGAAGACAAATGTAAAGACACACCCACGATCCCAATGCTCACTAGCTTACAGCTATGACTACAGCAACGTCTACAGGCTGTTTATGGTGAAAGATTATCCTGCCGAGTAAAAAATTTGGTAAAATTAGCACGTCTACAGCAAAGATGATTATTTCTGATCACTGATAACATTTGACCGGAATTTCTTCTCATTTTATTTAAAAAACTGAAATCCTCCAGGACAATGTTTTATAATGACTCAAATTGTTTGGCGACAAGATCTTCTTCCTCTAAATTGCCAAAAGGCAGCTTTCATTTCAACTGGGAGGTAAATTTGCATCTTGTTGGTAGCTGACCGGTTCTAGGTTGAGTGCTCTCGAGTTCATCACCAAAAGCCGATTTCCCAAATACTTATACTAACTTCTTCTAACCCTGCATCCAAAAGGATTGAAAACTTTCATGAAACTTGCCAAAAAAAATCACTGAAAAAATATTGCTCACAGGCGCAGATGCTATTTTTAGCATGTTACATATATTTGCCAGTTAATTCCTTCGAAATTGACAATCAATCTAAAAACATCAGATAACTTTTGGAAAGCAGTCAGCGGTAATTTTAACATGATTTGTATTTGTGTTTGCAATTTGTGGTTATGGGGATAACACATGGAAAATATTCAAAGGTATGATGGATCCAAACAACTGACAAACCTGCTAGAATCTAAAAATCTATTGCTTTTTTTTCCCCAAAATTATTTACATTTTGTTTAACAGACATAGCTCTAGTCTCACAAGGAAGCATCTTTCTATTTAACTGTTCCAGCCAAGTTTAAGATCTGTCATTTCTCATCTGTGCTCTTTGTAACAGGAAAAGTGAACACTCTGTGTGTGCTTGTGTGTTTGTGTATGCGTATGTGTGTGTAGGACCACTTTCCAAGGGGAAATTGTTAGCAAATGGGCTCCAACTGTTGGCCTTTTAGCTTTTTAAACACAACCTGAAGGCTTCTCCCCACATCCCCTCCACCTAACTCCCCCACCTTACCCACCCACCCCATTACCATTCACCTGCCCGACAACCCAAAGGCTTCTCATCCTTCTTTTCCCTCAACCCTTTTTCTGTTTGCCTCTCACTCACCGACTTAGATATTTCTATACCTATTCATCATTCCCGCTCCCTCCCTTCCCTCTCTGTGTCTCCTTTACACACAGAGAGTCATTCCTGAGTGGGTAAATAGAGTAAATTAGGTCTGACCCCAAGGGTTGGCAGGGGCCATGCTCTCTTTCATGTCAAAGCCATCTGAAGGCTGATTGGTTGATTGCAGTGCTTTTGGCTTCCAAAAGGCTCCCTTGTGCTGCTGTAATTGCTCTATCATGCATGTGTACACACATCCACATACTGAATGCACACACACACACACAAGCATGTGTGCACACACATGCATACATACACACACACATCCATACAGCCAAATGACTTAATTGGTGTTAATTGCATAATGACTGTAGTGAATTGGACGTGGGTCAGAGGTGACACAAGTTTGAGTGGAGAGGGGGATGGAGGAAGGATGTTGAGAAGATGTGAGGAAGGTTTGCACTTCTAGGCTGTCTCAGTCTCCCTCTCTTTCTTCCTCAGTTGCTATACTAAGCAATCCATAACTTGATTGCAGAGGTTTGCCCATGGGGATGCCACACAGATAAACATACACACATTCCCATACACACACACAAACAGACACCCCTTTGTGGTGTGAGGGATGCTCTAAACACTTAACACAAGGATTCAATTTGACCCAGTCAGCATCTGTGGCTGTGGATGTGTGTGTGCCTACGTGTGTGTATTTAACTCTACCAGTAGAGAATGTTTGTGTGTGACTGCCAGAGCGGCTGAAAGGGCTCTATTCGTGAAAACGTTTAAGTCATCATCATTAGAGAACTGTTGGTACAGAGGTGTGCTTTAGCGAAGGACGTAATTGACCCATCATAGCGCTGTGTAATCTTCTCATATTCTATGAAAACAGCAAACCTTATTGGCCATAATGGCCATGTTCAAGGTGGGACCCTCTCATGTTAAACATACACCATCTTAGCCTCACAGGGGTGAGGACTGGATAGCAGAGACAGAGCCAGAGATGCGTGTTTCTGGGCGCAAACTACAATCCCTGTCAAGTTATTCTGTGTCCCTGCTTTACTATTCATATTGAGTTTTCCCTTTATTCAGTGGATATCAGCCCCGCGGGGTGTCTGAATGTATTTTGTTTTAGATTGCGTGATTTCAAATCCAAAGCCTTCTCAAGTGGGAATATTGTTGTGTCCAAGACCACCCGGGATTCATTTCTCTTTGTGAAACTGTTGTGTATTTGCATCCATGCATCTGTTCGCCTGTCTGGACTCAGCAGCAATTAAAGGAGTAAACCTGTGTGTGCTCATGTCTGAATTCCCTGTGAGTTTTTCTGCAAGAGTATATGTCCTTGTGTGTGAACGTGTGTGTGTTTGTGTGTCGTTGTGTGTGGGAGTTACAGTATCCCTCTTCCTGCTGTTTATAGGAGGGAGTGAAAAGTGATGGAAGTTATGGAGAGAGATGGGCCAGTGATGACATAGCCTTATGTTCACCCCCTCTGGATATGGCCCATTCTATATTAGATCTATCCATCATAAGGTTGCACTCAGGTTCCACGTGCTTTCCGTAGCATTTTTAGCTCGATGTCTGCCGTACATGTGGTAGTCTCATCAATGTCCTGGTCATATGCTACATGTCACACTCATGACATGTAGTAATGGCTCTCCAACATTAGTTGGAGAGTCTGTGCGCACTCTGTCATGCCCACTGCATACTTAATGCCTGTGTTGATTCTGTAATTGATTTTTGAAGTTCCAAAGTATGTTTTCCCCAGAAAGACTTTGAGACACAAAGGGGCTGTCACCCTGTTTTTCTGACTTCACTGTGTGTGTTTTTGGTGGTGGAAGGTGTGAGTTTGCACATGTACATGCCTGTGTGTATTAGAGCTGTCACCTGTTCCTTGTGCCGTGTTTGAGCCTTTGATCTGGTCGACAGGAGATTCCTGCAGTGTGAAATAGCCGCGGCCAGATTTACTCGATGAAAGAGCAGGCCTTAATCACTGTTATTACACTCACTTTTTGAGACATCACTGCTTGTTTGTGTCTCTTTGTCTCTTATTCTCCCCCACTTTTTGCATCTTTGTCATTTGCCGCTCCCCTACATGTGCAATGAACATGCTTGTAAGTGTACGTCAGTCCTAAAGTTACTTGGAATTTATGTAATATTTACTGCTAGAGGATTCAGATGTAGTTGGAGTTAGAAAGCCACGTAGTTCTGCAGTCTAAGTAACACATGCTATTGGAACAGAGCAGATGTACAGTCCCCTTCAGAAGTATGACTTTTTGACTTGGACTGTAAAAAAAAAAAGAGAGCAATGTCTTGCTTTCTCCTTTATCACCATATCTTCTTCTACAAGGAGATATTAGACCTGATATAATCAAGATGTGGTAGTCAGTTGAGGACTGTCTTCCTGGATATGACACATTGCACCTCATAGTGCCTCCATCTCCTTTTCCCTCGGCTCTGACAGTCTGACAATGGTGTGATAGCTTGAATGCGTCTGCCTAAGCTGTTGAACATGTGTCAAAGCCCAGGTGGGGAGAGGCACAATGCAATTATCCCTGTGTAATACTACCCATGTAACACAAACACTGTACACATGTGCACTGGCGTTTACGGCGGCTGATGCTAATTTATTGTGCTGAGGTGTAATACGTTAAAATCTCCATGTTGCAGAAAGAGACAAAGACAGCATGAGTAGAGATGTAGGGACAGGGAGAGAAACAGTGAGATTTTTTTAATGTAAAATAGTCTTGTAGTAGATATGATGCCAAACTCAGCAGTAGGTAAAGCAAGGCCAAGGCAACTCTGGAAAAAAATCCCTGTTTGCTTAACCACTGCTGGGAACATTTACCATTCAGCTGGCTTATGCGTCCATTGAAACCTCAACAGATATCTTACTCATACATACTATGAAAGGATGAACGCTTAAAGGACGGTCAAACAATACTTGTGTGCCCATATTAATATTGAGGTTTCCTGTCACCGTTCCTCTTCTTCATACTGGCTGTTAAAAGAGATTGTTTTCTAATGCAGTCTACATGATGAAGGACAAAATCCATCCACCTACTTATTTGAAAAATGTATCCCAAATGAATATGCTATAAGGAAGCTTCAGTCATCTGAGTGGTTTGGGCCCACTCCGACTGGGCTCTTCTTTCAGCAGTTTTGAATACCGTGTGTAGTCTTCACGTCCTTCCTAGTCTTAGTCTGATCCAGGTGGTAACATTGAGATTTTGTCCCTAAATTTCTCACACTACAGGATCATTTGGGCTGATAATCGGCTCAGATAAGCCTAGAATCAAGAAAACCCCCATGATTGACAGACCCAAAATCTGCACGGATATTCTCCAGTATGGAGCCAAAATTTGTTTTGTTGATCGTTCACTGTTGTTCATTTTTGTGAGAAACCAACACTGTAGCTCCAGAAACACAGTCCGGGAAAGCAAAATCCACTAATCAATCTTTCTTTTAAGATTTGCACTCCTTAGCCACTTTAATATATGATTTTTATACTGTGTTTCGTATGTCCTTTTATACTTTTTTTTATATCATTTTGAATAAAAGTGCATCCTAGGTATTCCAAATTAGAGATTTTTTATAACTACAAATTTATGTGACAAATAAATGACCTTCCAAAAGCTCCTATAGGCCCCCAAATCTACTCTGTAAGGTATATTTCAGCTTCGTGGGTTGACTACTTAAGTGGACTGAGATGGCTGTCACCTGTCATTACAGCCAACTGGGGGAGAGATGTGGGGTATACCAGTTAAGCAAAACTACTCAAGGATGTTGGGTAATTTGAGTGATGGTTGAAAGTCACAGTGTGACCTGAGAAAGGTCCTACTAAACATCAGCACATGACCTTGCTTGTGAGGCCTGAATTCCTTCAGCCTTAAGCCGATACTATTCCCAGCACCACCCAGACAAAATGTTCACACACAAGCCTACACAAACACACACATGGACCCACATTTCAAAACTGAAAGTCTGTACACATGTCCCTAAATTGCTCTCTCTTGGATAATTTCAGTGCAAAACAAAAGCATCTATTTCTTTATCCCGATAACAGCTTCTCACTATTAATTTTAATTTCATGAGTCAAAAGAACCGGAGTTTAAAAAGTGATCACGGACTTTCCGGCCCATCAATATAATATACAGCACACTTACAGCTCCGCTCTATATCATCAGTGGCCATCATAACAACGAGTGTTTGCCTAGCATAACCTGTTGCATTAAACCGCAGCATAACTCAATAATAAAAGTGCGTCTTGGCAGTGTCACTGTGGATGGCTCTATCAGTGCTTATTTAATAGGAACAGAGTTTTTCAGCAGTAAATATCACAAAACTATGAGTCGCTTTGTCAAAATTAATGAGGATTATTTATTCTCTATCTTTGCACGGCGCCAAACCACTGCCACTTTCTACGATTCTTATTTATGATCCAAAGTACCTCACTCTAAAGGGTAAGGCCTTCCAAGTTGTTGTAAGGAGCGTTCAAGCAGGTTGTTAAAGGTTCAAGATGGCTGCACTTGGAGTGTCAGTGTTTTTAATCCTTGTGAACTATTTGCATCTTTAAAGGTTTATTGGTCTAGATATCTTTTATAGTTCGGAGTAGTACCAGAAATCATAACTGACACACCAGTAAAGTGTCTATTTCTGGCCTCCCTCGTCCATTAACTTTTACAGCATCCTTGTTCACCCTATCTTTCTCCATTTCTCTCAAACACTAGTTACACAGAGATCTTTAACCTTCCCTGTAAGTTCCATGGCGTTTGATCTGAACCTATTTGTAGGGTAAAGAACCTCCAGTCTTCATGCGGCCTCCCTAATTTGAAAAAAATTTCAGTTGATTTTCTTCTTGCTTGTGTTTTCTGCTAACGGGTACTAACTGCTTTTTAGGCTTTTTTTCATACACATCGTACATCCTCAAAAGTCATCCTTTCCCCCCTCACCACCATACAACTTTAATACAGACGGCAATCAGACAATTACTGGAGTTTTGGTATCTCTCCAACTGATTGTATGATGCTACCTCTTTCTGCTCCTCTCATTGCCCCATAGCATGTCTTTTATCTGTGAGGCTGAATACCTGCTATAAATACCACACATGCACATAAAAGATCAAAGAAAAACAAATTCACACAATTCCATTCGATATATATCTATTCAGCTAAACCAGGAATGATTCATTAGTAAGACAAATCAATGTTTGCTTCACTCTGTAATTTGGAGCTTTAAAAATAGCTTTTTGTCATATTTTTGAAGTGTTTTCTCCCCTAGTTGCTCTCACACATTGATTACAGGTCAGCCTGAGGTAGAGATCACTAGCGGACCACCAGGCATTGTGAAAGCCTCCTTCTTTATCCCCAGTGTATATCCTATGTGTCTCATGTCCTGGGGCTATACTGACCCCAAGAGCAGCAAACAAACTTGGCCAACAAAATGATTGGCTCTTCCTGAGACCGGACTTAAATAGTATTAAGCGCCACAGTGCAGCTGCGCTTGCACAAACACACTCACTCCACTTGACATCAACTTTGCCTTTGTCAGCCTGATGGAGATCCTGTTTGTGGACATATTTTTCGTTTGGTTTAACAAATAGAAGTAAATTTGGCTGAAAGTATTGTTGATGTACAAAGACAAGATATGCACATACTACAGAGAGAATAAACCACCAAGTAAAATCAGTAATCCTCCATCCATGTGAATTGGAAGGACAAATGTTCCAAATGTTAACATTGGATGGACAGATGTCCTCTGATGGCAAGAGGAGGGAATCTCTGCCTGAACTTGCCTGTGCAAAATGGACAGACTATATTATACGATTTTGTTGACACAAGTGTCCTGCTCACACACGCATACATGAACTGACACACATGCATGCAAGGACACATGCACTTAGAATATCTAAAGGTTAGCCTGTTTTTGGATTAGAGTGGCGTGGGTTCTGAAGAATCATATTTCTGTGGTGAACCGGTTTGAGTGATAATTAGGTTAGAGAGGACCAAACCAAATGATTTTACATTCAAAGCCCTGGCATGACTGTTTCAAAATATATAGCGAAAACACACCCTGGCTTAATATTTCTGTTTTATTCCAATACATCACTCGGCCATAACTTAATGACCACCTGCAGAATATTCTGTAGTACCCCTTTTTGCCACCAAAACAGCTCAGTCATGCACCATGTTCACACGGCAAGAAAAATGAGGCCCACATCTGATATTTTGCTCATATTTGACTTTTTCATGGCAGTGTGAACAGCAAAAACCATATGGAATCTGATCTTTTCCAGTTCTGAATTTGGCCACTTCCATATGTGGTCCTAGATCTGACAAAGGTCGTATCTTTTCTCAATGCGACCTCAGTCTGCACGCTCAGACCGGAGTTTGTGCGACTTTGACGTCATCTCCAGTAGACATTCGTCACAAAGCTGTGCTGGTAGGAGTTGCTTTTCACAGGAAAACATTACTACAAACAAGAGGTGCACCGATGCAAATTTCTTGGCCGAACACAGAATTTAATCAAGTCATACCGGCCAATACCGATTTTATCCAATTCCAATTTTTTTTTTCCCTTTGAAGTCTAAAAATCATGAGTAATGTATCTTAAGGGCTCTTAATTTGAAGGATTACAGTGGAAATGACAAAGCTGGTTGGACATGTGTAGTGTTCATGTAGTCTGACCTGAAATTATTGTACCCTCCGTCTTCCCCGACTTGCGCTCCTTAAGTCCTCAGTCCATTATATGTTGGCTTTGTTCAATGACTTCAGAGCCTCTGGATGGCTCTGAACTCCCGCTAGCTTTAGCCCCTCTGCTAACATTCGCTGCTCTGCTAACGTTCCCCGCTCTGCTAACGTTCGCTGCTCTGCTAATGTTCGCTTCTCAACTTGCTGTTCCTCGGGATGACCCCAATAGCAGCAAACAAACTCGTCCAACAAAATGATACAGGTTTGGAGTGATTCATTTTGAGGTATGTTATTATGTTTGTTTTGCTGAACGTTTTCGGATTGAAGAGATGCCTTGTTACTTGTGAGATGTTTTGAGCCGTGGTAGCTCAGGCTCGGTGTGAGTGTACGGCGCATGCATGTAACAGGCCTCAAGTGATGCTGATTGCCCCAAAGTAGGCCGCCCGGCAACGTCTACTGAATGTCTAGTATGAACATTTTTACGATAAAAGAAAGCGTTCAAACTTACATAAGTTAAATTTTGCTTCCGTATTGTCAGCATATTGTGTGTGAAGTCTTTGTTGTTGTTCTTTTGCGCATGCAGGTCCATTTACCTCTGTGAACTGTTTATACTGGGGTCCAATATGGGACACATTTTCAGAGTAATGTGAACAGCTAAACAAAAAAATCCGATATAAGGGAGATCGGAATCAAGCATTAAGACTGGCAGTGTGAAAGTATTAATGTGTTCTGACACATTTCTATCCGAACTGGCATGAACTTTTGCAACAGTAGCTCCTCTGTGGGAATAGAAAACATGGGCAGCCTTTGCTCCTCATGTGTATCAAATGAGATTTGGGAGCACATTAGCTTGTCACTTCACCAGTTGTCCGTCTTGAGACCACTTACTTACATCCAGGTAGAAGTTCAGTTTTGGAGATGCTCTAACCAGTGGTCTAGCCATTACAATTTGTCCCTTGTCAAATTGGACAAAGCATGCACTTGTTTCCTCATATATCACAACTATTGACAGGTGCAATTGTAACAAGATAACGGTGTTATTCGGACTTAACTGGTGAGTGGTTATATTGTTATGACAGATAGCTGTATTTACCTTGTGTCAAGAAATATCTATTGCTATGGCACAGATGAGGCTCAGCCCTTTCTTATTGAAGTGCATTACCTAGTCAGGCAGGAATTTGATAAATGGTAAGTGTAGGGATTTATTCTAAATTGTAACAGGTTTGGGCTTTCAGGCATCGTTTTTTATATTCCAGAAACAAAGAGCAGGAACATAGACACTATGTCTCTAGCCTTGTTTGGTAGAGGGCGAATCAGTTAATCCAGGACAGTAATATCAAATGGAGAGATTGCTGGTTAGGGAGGGAGGAAGAGACGAGTTGGGTCAGCGGTGAAGACTAATTGGTCAGGGACGTTGGTCTCGTCTTCAGGAGACATCTAAGAGGTGGTTGGTGCATCAGTAGCAGCTTACAGAATGATGGAGGGATGCTTGATTGAACACAGTGGTACTTTTCTAATATGCAAAAATGCAAATACTAATAAAAAAGGAAAGATAGCAGAGGAGAAACACTGTGAATAATGATGTGCGCGTTTAACATTGGGGTTTTGCGCGTTTAACATTGGGGAAGAGGCCTTTCACCATCTGTCTGGCTGTCTGTCTTTCTGTTACATATTCTGGGAAAAAGGTCTTTATGCCTGCCCGCTCTATTTCAGCTGCTCAGAAACTTTGGAACCATATAGAACAGAAATTTTAAATACGACAAAATATTTTTTGTATTGTATTTTCCCAAAAATACAATACAATGCAAGAAATAGCAACAAATAAATGCATAAGTTCCAGTGCACACATTTCAGGGGAACCTTCAAAGCAATGTGAATGTCACTATGCACTCGGGCCCTCCTCCCTCACTCCCAAACCTGCATCAGAGTGCATTACAGCTAGTATTGCATCCACTCCGGTTTGTGCGGATAGGGGTGAGAGGCCGTTAACGTGTCATTCGGCATGGCTTCTTATCAGACCATCAGACTACCCTCAGATTCTCTTTCCAGATGGAGGTGAGATAGGCCCTCAGAGGCCCAGACCCCTACAGACACTGAGAGCATGGAGGAGAGCCTGATCTCCTACCTGATGGAGGTACTTTAATGTGGGCTTAGGTTTCACTTGTCTTCCCTGTCTCACTAGGCCTGTGCGGGTGTCAGGATGCAAGTGCATTCAGGTCTATGCTCACGGGAAACTCACCATCATTCCACAGAGAGCCGCTGTTCCACTTCAAAGTTTAGCTTCGGGTCAATGTTTTGTAACGGGGCACAAGCTCACCAGCGTCCAAGCACTATTCTTACAATAAAAAATCATTTAAATGTAGGGATGTATATATGTATATAGGGCAGCCCACATTTCTTTCCATAACATAAGCGCCGTCATCCACGGAGAAAAGATAAGAACCTTGTGATAAGATTTTTATTTCAAAAGCTTGAAGATATAAATGAGTGAGATTAATCAGAGGAACTACTGAGCATAAGGGGAGTGACACAAAAATGGGGAGAAGGTTGAGTGTAGAATTAAGAAGCTGGGAAAATTCCATTCAGCTTTTATTGTTTTTGTGCAAACCTGTATTTTCGCCATGCACGAACATTATGCCCTTTTATGATCATAGTTTTTCTTTCACCTGGGGGCTTTCAAGTGATGAATGAACATCTGAGCACGTCTTGCCAACAACCATTTTTTAGCCTCTCTTTTTGATAGCACTGCCGTTATATGTGTATGTGTGAATTTCAAAATGTACTTTGGACAGAATATGTCAAAACAACCTTCACATCAGGAGCACGTACTGCAGATTCTACCTGTATTATTCGTACATTGGCACACCTTGTTCAGACTTTGGAAACTCACCACCATTCCATAGAGAGCTCTCCATCATTCCTCACAGGATTAGAGATAAAAAAGAGAGAGAAAGGGAGAGGGAGAGCTCAAGGGAGGGCGCTGAAATAATAAAAGTCTTAAAATTGCTACCAGTGTCTCATTCCATCTTTCCCTGTCTGTCTCTGCTACTATAGAACCAGACGGTAGGTATGAGGGGGCAAAAGTAGTCCATACCTGCTCTAAGAAATATAAAATATGAAGTATGCACACCAACGGATTCATACTACCTCTCAATGGGAGATTAATGAGCTTGATACATGAGATTTTTTTCATCAACGGTCAACTCCACCTAGTGGTGTTTATACTGAACAGATTTCTGGCTGCGGTAGGGAATGAACTGTAATGAGGGAAACATTAGACCAGCAATTGTTTATCTGCACGCTCACTTTACGCTGAGATCGCTAGAAAAGGGAGGATCAATATGAAGGTTTGGGATACAAATCCTGCAGGATCTAAATAAAGATGCTGCAGACCACACTGCTGTGAGATCTAGCTCAGTGGTTCTCTGGCACAAAGCAAGCTGACTCCTGCTGGATTGAACTAGTTGTGGGTCAGTAGGTCTCCTCAGCACCCTTTTGCAGGGCATCTGTGAGCTCACGCTAGGGTTCAAGAAGAATGTGTTTGTTCAGATGAAGGAAATTATGTAATTAGCCGTTGAGGGATTGTTTTCATTCAATCTTCACCCCTTCTCCATCACTGCCTCCCTTCTTCACCCTTCCGTAATTCTTTATCTCCCTTTCATGTGCTCTCGCTGTCATTCTAGTCGTGTGATACCATGAGTTTACATTAGTTTATAGTTCAAGCCACACCCCAGCTAAACTCATTAAAAATCATCATTAATTGCCATCAGTGGAAGAAACGTAGAAAAGCACCTTCGTTTAACATCAAAGGAGGAGGTTTTAGGAGTTTATGAGGGAGTGGAAGGGGAAGCTTTGGGTTTGCAGGGGGTTGAGTCGGGCCGGCCGGGTCGGGTTGTGGGCTGGGAGAAGGGGTACAGTCGGGCACGAGGGGGTTTGGGGGTTTGGGGGGGGGGACCTGGCATTTTGCTCTCTAATTCCAGCCGGCCTGGAGGCCTGGAGCAAGAAGGGCCTCACTGTTGCTCTCTGGATCAGCCAGGTATTGCTTACATAAAAAGCAAGTGAAAACAGCTGTAGGGATAATTAGCTTGATTCTCCATTACATGCCATGAGGGCCAATAACTAAAAAATGGAGTTTTGTTTGGGTTAGAACTGCAGCCTCAACCAGGAGGAAGTTGTAAAAGTCAGGCAAAAAAAAAGATAGAGGGGGGGGGGAAAGGAGAATTGCAGGGAAGAAAGAGCGAGATCTTGAAGCAATTGTTCCGGAGAAGATGTTCTCTATTCCTTGCACAGTTTAATGTAAGCCAATTTTAAATGGTTTTAAAGGGCTGTGGTTTCAAATTAATTGGATGGGAATGTGTGCACAGTTTTCTTTAAAACATCTAATACATATGTCTTTTTTTTTAGCTCGTGGGAACCTGTGCGCTCAGATCAATGAAATTGAATCGAATGTAATTTCAAGAATTTCTTTAAATAAAACTTGCTGTGGTGATGTAATGCCTTTTTTACATGAACTAAGTGGAGTCAGTAAAAGAGACATTTTTAAGGGTAGTGATTGCAATCATTTTGTCCATATCGCCTTTATTCTGACCTTCAAAGGTTAAATAAACCATCCTATCAGACATGCGTCCTACATTTACCGATTTACAGATCTAAAAAAGGCAATATGTAAAGTTTTTCAAACAGAACAGTGAGAGAGTCAGCGCCGTTAATCGCAGTCGACATTTCTCTCCGTGTATTTGATCTCAGTATCTAACCCTTCATAGTGCTGAATTTACATCTCACAGTAGAATGAGAGGAGGCAGTTTATGAGAAGAGGGCCACCAATCCTTGTACTGGTAATCAAATTTGGTGTGTTTCCCTCTTTTCTGTATGCTTTGGAAAGTGGACTGACACAACCACAGGATAATTACAAGTGAAAGACCAGCACATCAACATTGGTGGTCCCAAAACTCTGTGAGGATCTATTTAACAGTTAGTTTGGATTAGTAGCCCTCAAAGACACAATGTGGTTCAGCTAGTCAGGTCCAGACACGGAGGTTTGATTCCAAATTCTCAGGAAAAAGACAGACAGTAGAACAGGAAGACTGACTAGTTTATATTTTGGATGATACAGTTGGACTAATAAAGAAAACCCTAAAGCCATATATGGATTACCTTTCAATGTACAAGGATTTCCGCCAGGTATATTCTAGATACTGTATATAACGCTTGTCATAATGATGACCGCCTTCTTAATTAATGCAGTGATGCCAGGAAGAATTAATGGTTTTTCAACTCAACTAGACCCCTGTTCCTGCCGAGGGCATTTAAAGGTTTGTTAAGCCAATCATTTTCCTGTCTGCGGACTTGCTAAGCCAGTATTAATATGAGAAAGTGCTCACCCTGTCTGATCCCACCATCAAGCAGACTGAGGGTGGCGGGGTGGGGAGGAGAACGAGGGTTAAGCTGAGAGTAAAAGATAGGAATGGCTGATTCCAGTTGGAGAGAGACGATGGCTGAGTGCTGCAAGAGGGAGAAAGAAGTTAAGGTCTAGCATTAAAAGGTATGGATTGATAGGGTAAACACAGAAGCTGGTATGTACATACAGTATGGGCTCAAATAAAGCCATTACCAGCTGTGCTTTCCCCCTTCACTAAACCTACTCTAGCTGAAGTGGCTTAATATGATAATAAGAGGCTTGCCCCTGATCTGTTGCGTGTCTGAGTGTCACGTGTTAATTTGAGTTTTATCAGTAACCGTTCCCAAGAAGATCCAGTTCGCAGTTTGGATATTGGATACAGAGCAATTGATCACAATCCGACCCAAACAATCCAACAAGCCAACCAACAGGAGCCAGCTAGAACCCAGATTTTAAAAAAGTAACGTTTTTAGCCTAACGGATATATAACTGAAAGCTCTATGAAATGCTACAATCATGTATAATAAAAAATATCCATCATGAATAATATGTGTTGATCAGACTCTGCAGAGGTTCTAGATCAATATAACTATGTTACCTGTTAGGGGTAACATGTTAGTATTTAATCTCGTGGAAATCGCCCAAACATATCCTATAGCTTTGGCTATTGTCTACACCACACCTCCAGCATGGCGGCCGAGGCAGTGGACGTATTATGGCATGATGCTGGGGTCTTCCATACAAGGAAGGTGACAGGACAAAAGCAGTAGCAGAACAGTAACAGTAACAGTAGATTGAACAATACGTCCTTGTTTAAGTTCACGTACAATGAGGACACAGTGGTGCCAGAAAGTGCTGATTTCTTTTCAGCATTAAGTAGCCAGACCGCTGCACTGGTTTATTCTGTCTGTTTAATAAATGGAATCTTCGTATAACTATAGATAAAAGATCTCCCTTTGTGTATTCCTGTACAAAGAATGATTTTCATCCATTTTATATCAAACATCTGTCTAATACTTATAGTAGTTATAGCTTATAGTACAACATGTGGAGAATGTTCTCTTTCTGTGCTGCAGTATCCATGTAGCAGTTTTTTTATTGCAGCCTTTAGCAGCTGATGATGCAGAAAATTGTGCAGAATGACCTTTTGGCTGAAAAGACTTTGAGTAGCCGTTCAGATCCATTTGAGCTCGCTAAATGATCAAGACTGTTTCTCATGGATAAAGTGTGCTTTTCTTTGTCGCGTTTCTAGGACAGACTTAATCATGATCACAAATGAAGGAACAAAAAAAACAAAAAACAAACGAAATGCTTTAAACACTTTGTCACTACTACTGTTGACAGGTAAAATAATCCTTAGCTAATAAGTGTACTTTCATGGCCACATTGCGCCACACACTTCCTCATTAACAACATGAAGCCAGGCGTCTCACGTGAGTTTGTGTTGTGAATGCATCTGTTGTGTGGAAGTAGTGAGGTGTTGACAGAGAAGAAAGAGGAGCGGTCTTCAAACACATCCACAGGCAGGTCGTGCTCTCCGTTATGCCCTGCCGGGGGCCATATTTGATTCTCTGGCCCCCAAATCATTAATTTCAGTGCAGACAACATTGAAGAAACCTGAGAATGGCACCAAAGGACTCATACACAAATTCACACTCAAGCAAGCATCTACACGCACAGACAAATGTGATCACACTTGCATGCAAGCAGGCGTGACACTTGCATGCAAGCAGGCACACACACCGAATTGCATAACAAATGATGGCACTGTAATTGCTAAGCGTGTTTATTTATTCCGGGTTGTAATGGATGGTCGTTCACTGCCTGGCAGCCCATCGTAGAGAGACAGGACGAGTGTCGGCCTCATTTTCCTCTTTACACAACACACACTACTCTGCTAAGCTCTTATTGAATGATTGTAATCTCCTCCTGCATCTGCATTAGTGTTATTACGCATCTCAAACGATCTCTTTCCCATCACGTTCCTCAACTTCACCTGTGAGCACCTCCGGTCCCCGACATACAGAGGTTGTACTTTTGATCTTTGGCTATCACCAGTCCGAGTGGGTGATGATAAAGTCTTCAGTGATTGGTAGTTATATTGGGGCCTTTTCGCTCAGCCAATGAGGCGCCCCCAGCGAGCTAGACATACATCATTGTTTTCCTTTTTCCATAACCTAACCCTCAGGAAAAAAGTTGAGTTGTTGCTGACTGCTGCACAGCCTAAATAACAGACACATTCCAATAGTTTTTTCTTTCTTTTTATTAATGAGCACTTGATGTTTGGGCTACTGCCAACTACATTTAGAGAATTCTTAAGGAGCTCTGGAGGCTCAGCAGACAGTTGGAGGAGGAAAATGGTCAACCTAAAGCTAAGAAAAAAAAGCAAAGTATGTGCACTAGTCTTGAGTGTCTGAGTTCTCTCTGCCTGTTACCAAGGAACTTATGATGTCATTTCTTTATGAGACAACTGGGAAATTAAAAAGAAATCTATGGATGAATAAGAATTAATGATTCTAATTATTACAATTAAATTCACATCTCTGAGTAGTACTGATTATTCTTTCTCAATATTTCTTTTCGCAGCTGCATGAAGAGCCAAGCACCAAGACGGTCAAAGGTTCCTGATTCACAGTCAACTGGCCCGGACCTCAAGGCCTTCCTGACCATCAAACCCACCATTCCAGTGGAACATATTGTGGACACAATCAAGAGTGCAGCTTGTCAAATAGGCTCCGTCTTATTGATGAATGTCACCTTCACTGACAAATAGAATGGCCCACTGAGGACCTTAACCCACTGTGGGTAAATGTAGTTCAACAGAGCATCAGTCAACAGTGTGCAGCTTCAAGGTATTGGCAAGAAACCCTCTGCCTTCATTTCCCTAACTGTTTTCAATCGACTGGGAGCTGGATTCATTTCACAGTGCTGTGTTGCTACAGAGTTATAGCTTCACATCATCCAACAATCACTCCACCACTGTCGACTACTAGAGTGGCTAAGCTGAGCCAGTGGAACTAGCTGTAAACCCATGCCAATCCCAAACTGATTTATGATGGCATGACCTTGTTTACATCTGCAGCTAATAAGCAAACTCTTGGACCTCAAAATCCACAGACCTTCTCAGTGTACCGTGCCAAAGGAGACAACCCTGATAAACAAATTACTGACAAATCACTTGGATTACCCACTAAATGGTCCTAGTTGGTAATTTGTTTGACTATCTCCCGCGATCTAAGGAGGATCAGCTTACGACTTCTCTCGAAACCAGGATCTTTATTAAAGGGGAAGGAAGCACTGCTGACCACAAATCCTTCATACTGTAAGAACAGTCTGTTTATACATTTCTCCTCGTGTTATTTTAGCCTGCTGTGCATTTGTTTAATGAACCAATACTATATTGTTTGCTTTTCTATATACGAATATGTTTGGAGTGCCACACTCATTTTTTTTTTTAATCAGCTACGTGTTACTCATAATGCCGATGAATGATGAATTATTTTGTTGTCTATTTATTGAACCTGTCAATCTGAGAGGCTAATCTCTTTATAATTAAGTGACTTTTAAGCACCTGGTCATTATTTTTTCACTGTGGTAGAGGTTGAATGGAGATTAATGTACAGTGCATTGTGTTTTGATTCAAAAGCATAACAATGTATCCACCAAGCTCTTGCCTAACAGTTTTTGTACTTGTGTGCATGTGGTTCGATGACTGTGAGGACTCAAAGTTTGGGGGGTAACAGCATTCACCATTGACTTGTTCCACAGTGTTTTGCAGTGGTAGGTTTATTTCTGTTGTTTGAATTAAATATGTTTTCAAAAGAAATGCAACATGCTTTTTTATCAAGAATACATTATTATGAAAATTGAAATAGGCAGTGTTATTGGTAAATTTCACAGCAACAATGGGCATTTTCAAAAAAATAAAAATTTCCATGCCACTAATTGCAACTACAACAATAGACTCTTGCACTGCCCGAGAAGGAATTCTCCCCAGTTTTCATGGTCTACCAATTCTCTCTCTCATAAACTCAGCCAGATGTTGGATTGGGGGTGGGGTGGGGGTGTAGTGCGGCATGGTAAGGGATCAGAAATGTGGCCGAGCATGTTTTCAGTGCTCTGAAGCACTCACAACCTCCAGCATGTACCATGGTAACATTAGCAGAGCTTTTGCAGTATTTGCAGGGCACAATTCTGCCACAGGTATTTAGTCACGCAAATAGTTTCATTTCTGACGGAGTGGAAAAAAATGGTGCAAAATGACGGGTCTCACCAAAGCAATGTGATTTAAGTTAAAGAATGTGGGGTGTTTTGTTTGCTTACTTTCTGTGATAGTTTTTCCAATTAAAGAATCACTAGTTGAGCTTAGATCTTCATAAGCTACTCTGTTTGGTTTTTACAGTCAAAGAATCTAGAAAAGCCCGGCAGCGTTAAACTCTTCATATACCATTATGTAAAGGAAACTTGGACCTGACTTCACTTGTTACTTTATAATCAACCATTCTTCATTCTATTTTGTTGATATCATGGTACTAAAACACACTTCTCCTTTCATTTAAATAAAGGTTGAATTCCTTCAATTAGATCTGTGACACACCTATAAGACTGACTGCATGAGACTAATGTACAAGAGATCAGTGTCATGAAAAAGTCTTTGTTAATGTACCTTTCCCATGCTCTTAATGCACTCTATCGGAGCAGGCGAGACTTGATATCAACATTAAATACAGCCAGATATCCGTAAATGTTTACATTGTTTTTACACTGCTATCCATTTGAAACTCTGTCCAATTGAAAATATGGCTACAATACCATCAGTGTTGTCAGACCGAGAAATCTATAACTACATATTACATGTGACATATTAAACACTTTGCCCTCTGACACTCGTCATCGGGTAAGTTGTAAAATATTGAAGGTAAGCTCGCAGACTCCTGTAGCATGTTTAGAGATAATGTAGCATAAAATAATAATTACCGTAATGACCGTCATGCTCACAGGCCTTCAGGTGATGAGAGCAGCCTGTGTAAGCACACGATGCGGTGCCGCTCGTCTTGATTTGACTGGGCGGTAACTCGATCTGGTGCCAGTGAAAATCCTAGCTATGCACTGCTATGGTATGGATGAAATAGCCTCAGGTGCTTTATGCGTTTATTTTAGGTAATAGAGACGCGTGTTTTGTTAAAGTCTCTCTTTCTCTCTCTTCTTTGCCTATGCCTTCAAAATTTTACCTGCACTCCAAGTCCTGAGATCTTGACTGGAAGAAAAAAAAAGGGGGCTTGAGAGGAGGCGTGGAGCGCATGCGCAAAGGGCAGTACTAGCGCTGCGCATCCATGCTGCAGTGTGGTAGTTTGTGAGAGGAGGCGACTGGCGCAGGTGAGAGAGAAACAGAGAGAGAGAAAGCAGAGAGGGAGGGATAGTCGGCGACACGTTCCTGCACTTGAAGCGCACACATACGGTGTGGGAGAACGGAAGAGTCGAAGCCTCAGCGGTTGTTCACACACACTGTGCCTTTTCCTCCCCTTGGCACCGTGAGGAGATAGTCCACGCGGAGAGTTTTTGGAGCACACTCTGGAGACGATCAATTGTTTCATCTGTGTTTTTATTGCTTTTGATTTTTACGAGGCGGATGATTAACTTTTTTTGTATGTGAGGACTTTTAACTGGAGTGTAGGAATTGTCAGAGACAGTTTTGCACAGAATGGAAGGTAAAGTGACAAGTCGTTTGTCGCTGGGATCGCCGTATGGCTCTTTCCGCAGGGAAAACGCGCTGTGACCTGAGCATGTGATCGACTGGATTTAATGTTCCCAACAAGATCATCTGATACCGTCTAAATTGATTCTGGAACTCTTTGTTTTACGTGGTTAGGGATTGCAAAAGTGGCACTTTCATTTCGAAGACAATCGACAAGGTACATCCAACATCTTCGCCGGTGGCTCTTGGGGTTGCTGTAACTGGTTTTATTTGTCACTTGTTACAGCAAAGTCCCACACTCACTCGGTAAAATAACTTTTCCTCACACTGTGTTTGGACATTTTCTACATCCCTCTACTTGGTTCCAAAAGTCTCAACAGTTTGGCGCACGGGGCGCATTCAATACTGTTGGACGCGTTCTCTCCCTTCAGTCCAAACCAGCTCGTTCCAAGAAATCCGGACAATAGTGCATTTCACTACAGCAGGGAAGGGAACCTTAAATCCATCAGGCCTGCTCTGGAATTATTGGTTTGATATTGTCCAGGAAGCGGATTACTACTCCAAACGGGCCGTGTTCCCTCTTGGTGAGTATTGTCACTTTTCCATGTAGCTGAGTTTGCAGAGGGAATATTGTGTGTTTCAGAGGGACTACATATTCCTGGATTGGGTCAAACGTTCCTGACAGATGTGATGTGTAAAATGTGCTGCCTATCTTTTCCCCCCACGCCACCTGCGCGCCTTGAGTGTGACCCATATGTCGGTGTCATGGTGGGAAAAAATAATAAATCCTGCCAAAATAAACCACATGTTTTATCTTTTAAAGCGGTCTGAATGAAAAAGAAGACATTGTTTTCGCTTTCCAATTTTTAAAGTCAGGAAATGTTCTTCGCGCTGCATCTATTCATCAATTCCTTGTACCTGGCTCCCTCTCCTGGCTTTTAAAACGACACCCACCACTCACGCGCCAGGGAAGAGGCTCCCCGGTTTGCGCGATTAAAATACATCATTCAGTCAATGACGATGACGTGCAATATGAGAAAACTGCTTTTTCTCTTTATTAAAGTGATTCATGAAGCTATTATTTTTGTACACCCCACACATCCAGCAAACCAAATTCAAATTCATCACACTGTCATGTGTATGATCTATGAGGCGGAAAGATGCAGGCCATATTGTAAATAAATAATCACATCGTGAATATGGAGCTACTAACCTAGAAGTAATTTACTCGTCATTGGACGCTTCTTGATGCTTTTCCACTCACATTTCACAAATAATTTGCGGCTCATTATTTAAATACTTTAATTTGCTTGACCAAAGCTTTCAGTGAGATAAAACTAAATCTGAAGAAAAAAAAAAACAACTTAAATTGAAGAACATTATTGTTTCGTGGTATATAAAGTGACCGACTATTTATGTATTTTTTACCTTAATTCTTTAGTTTAATTGATTCGACCCCCCCTTCTTTTTTCTTTTTTTTTAAACAATCTCGTATATGATCCGTTGTAGTAGAAGCGCTCGATCTCTTTTCCTCCTGCCGATGGTCTCTTTTTGAATGTTGGCTATTTGGATTGTCACGTTTATAGATAGATCAGCGTGGATGTCGTTTAAAGAAATATTTTATCGAGGTCAGATGGTTTCAGGGGTCACGGGCGCGCGGAGGCTGTATGTGAATTCCGAAATATAGGATCATGTTTTAGTTGTAACATAACGTTTTGAGTATCTATAGCCAATGGAGGAATTAAACGGCATTAATTCATTAATTAAAAAAATAAGAACTTCTAGCCTCCGTCTCTTAAATCGAATAATTACTGTCCTCGCTTCTGATTGGCTAAGAATCACTCGAGGAATGTAAGATAATTGCAAGCACCTGTGGCATCACAACAGTTTAAATATCAATATGTAGAATTAAAACTGTTCACTTTTGTCCTTTAATGCGTTTCCCCCGATGAAGCGCACTGATTGGACTCTAACGTATACATATATATATGAATTGTAAAATGTAATTGTAAAAAAATAAATTCAGCTTTCTCATTTTTTTTGGTTTAAAACCAGTGGTAAACATCAATTTCTGCTAATTATTGATTGCCTTCATTTTCCAAGAATAAACCTCACCAGCTATTATTGCAGCTATGGACAAGTGCCTGTGCGCGCATGTGATGTGAACTTGGCCTTGTTTTTAATGAGTATTATGAAGGAATTTCTCCACTTTTCAACCCTGGAAAATAACGCAGCGGGACAAATTAGAGCTGCTCCGCGTCCCAGAATTCACACGCGGTCCAGCTGGAAGGCTGGCACGTTGTTTCAACGCGCAAATTCTGAATAGGGAGATTATTTCAACTCATTTTCTGCCCACACTGCAGCCAAACTAGTTGAGCCACAGTAACGCGGTTTCATGCCGATCATTGATACTTTTTCTTTTCTTAAATCCTTTGGCTTCTTGTTAAGATAAAAGCTGTTAAGTGTAATAAAGTATTGGTCCATCATCATCTGACCCGCGTCAGAGTCGGCAAATAAATATAACAATTTATTTTTAGTATAAGTTATGTCTAATTGTTTGTCAGAACGTGTATTTAATAGGTGTGTATATAGTTCTCAGGAAACTATACCTAAACAAATCCGAGCAACGATTTCCATGTTTTGGCAATGGTCTATATTTTCTTCAAATATATTTTAAAATGTTTCAAATTAACTGTAAAATTGTGTCAGAATTTGATTTACCAAGAATGTTTCCTTATTGACTATATTGAAATTTTTTTAACATTGACCAGGTAAGTCTGCTATGAATAGAAAATAAAAAAAATATAGAATTAGCAAATATTTTTATCTTTTTTTGCTATAAGTTAAGCATCATATATTCAAATGAATAATTCAAATAATTCTTGGTAAAAAGAATTCTCAAAATATGGTTTGAACACAAAATGATAGTCTTGACAGGGTTTCTGTCGGTCTTTCTGCCAGTCTCTGCCTTTGTGTGCGTTTCCTTCTCTCACTAAAGTCAACTGTCAGGAATGTTTCCAGATGAGGTTTCATGGTTGGGGTCTTCTCCGGCTGCACGTCTATCAGTCTTGTGTGATTCACACTCAGACCTGCTGCCAAGTGACTTCTCTGCTTTGGAAGCACCGAGGGCCTCCGTCTTCTCATCTCACACACTGACACACACACAAACACCCACACCCATATGTATATAAACACATACAACCACCATGCTGCTTCCATGCAGAAGAGCATTCTTCCTCTATCCTCCTGATACATTTTAATTTCCTAGATTTCCTCCTCTGCTTTTTTAAAATTTAAAAAAAAAATTTCATATGAAAGTGAGTGTGATTTGTGAGTAAGACGAACCTCAAGACAAACAGCCTAACTTGACATGCATCCTCTTCTCTGTCCTCCAGCAGATCAGCAGCAGTATGAACCTGGGACTGGGCTGTGTGCGTCGGCAAGTTCGCTGGCCCTTTGGCAGCGTGTTGGACTCCAGAAACTTTGTTTTTGCCCTCACACTCCTCACACTCCTCATGCAAGCAGTGGTGGAGGCTAACTCATGGTGGTATGCATATTTTTTTTTCTATACATCTTGCAAGTTTTTTTTAATGTTTATAAATGTTTATGCAAGAGTAGTTTTGTCTGCTTTCAGAAAACGGTTTAACAACGCACAAATAGAGGGGAGACATAAGAAACCCCTCAAATATTTAGAATAATATTGATAAAAAACATTTTATTGGTGTTTATATTTGTCTTTTACTTAGTTTCAGAGTCAAGTTCCCACTTCTGTGTGTCTGTGTTTGTATGAGAGAGTGTGTGTGTGTGTGTGTGTGAGTTTGCTAAGTAAGCCACATCATGCTGACTGCAGCGCATTAGCTTTTGAGGAAGACCTTTCTTCTCCATTATTTTCTTTTTCTCATATTGCCAAACCGAAATTATGAATATTGTATAAAACATAAAATTCTGTGGTTTTTGTGTCGGTGTCCCAAACACTTGCACAAAATGAACACCGTGTGATTGGACTCATGCGTTTGTTTGTGTAGACACGAATACCATTTCCCAGTCACTCTAGAAGCACCACTCCAAGAAAATCTCAGCTCTTAACATCCTGTGGCTGTTTTTTGACTAATTATATCCCGATTTGAGAAACTAGTAGATGAAGAAATGGCGTATACAGGAAACCCACACTTTCTGTGTTACGTTTTTTATTAAGAAAAATTGAGCAGGTCAAAGATGGTGATGCTGTCATGTGGTGGTTACCCAATTATGAGAAAATAATCATTTAAACCAATAATTTGAAGATTATGCAGTGGGATTAAAATAAATAAACATATTTTAATGGATTAGGCCGGACCTGGACCTTACGGAAAGCGGAGTTTGGAGCCGTGTGTGTGTCTTTCAGTTTCCTGTGTGAGAGGACACACAGGTGTGAATGATTTAGAGTGTTGGAGCGGTAGGCCCGCTAACTGTATGCGTGTGTGAATGTCAGTCTTGTTTGAGCACAAACTGTGTATGTTGGCTTTTCTTCTTCTACGTGTGCGCGTATACAGTGTGTATACCGTCTGAGTTCCCTCACCGCTGAGTCTCCCCAAGCCGTTCAGGTTACACTAGAGGCTAATTGTCTTTCTCTTAGGGCTCAGGGATGGGCTGCCCTAATTGTTCTGTGGCCTGGAACCAGATGCTCATACTCTTTCTTGGTTCCAACTATGTTTATCCTCCTCTCTTCTCTCTCTTTGTATTTCTGTTTCGGTCTCTTAGACAAAGTTGAATGGGCTATTACTTCTAAGCAAATATGTGTATTTATTCTCATGTGGTGTGTCAGCGCACCGCAGACTTCCCCGCAGCCCCCATCAAGTGTACTCCAGCATAAATGTTAGATGTTTTATGCCCCCGCCAAAGGGGGCATATACGGTTACCCTTGTCCAACCGTCCCTCCATCGGTACATTACAGTGAATAGCCTTGTTACATCTTCTCAGAAAATTCTGGACAGCATTAAAATAGATTTCACACGTGTTTCGAAGGGACCCTAAAGGTGTGAATCCCATCATTTGACTTTTGAATTCAGTAAATTATCCATGTCAGTTTGCTCCCATTATGAGGGGATGATTTATCCGTATCTCCACTAAAACCTCAGTTCAAATCAGTTCACCTAAATTCAACGCTAAATGCACCTACGACCGCAGCATATGGCCGGCTCACATGAAAACAAATCGAGTGTTTGTGGTAGCCGGGGGGCATCTGCATACTTGGACACACATTTTCTATTTTTTAACATGTCAGTGAGCCCAATATGATCCTTTAGGACGATGCCTCACCACAGAGGGTTTGGACTAGGGATCACTCCAGGAAATCACAAAATACATCAGCAGGAATAAGAAGGGTTTGTTAACTGTTTATGAAGTTAAGAGAGGTCACAAATCTTTTCGGACTCTTCTTCAGTTTTACCTGCTGGTCAGTCTCACTGGTGTGTAACCAGGGATGAGGGGTCACTTGTTTTGCTAGGATACAAAGGGTCACCAGTAAAATGCTTTAGTACAAAACCAGTATTTATTTTTGTCAGATTTTTCTCTTATCAGCTTTTCCTTAATGTGCTTTTCATTCAGCTCTGTCACCTTTTTCATCGGCTCTTTCCCTCCCACTCTTTTTCTAGTTTGTTTTTTCAGCTATGCTTCCATTTGCTGTACGCATTTGCCACAAAATGACCGAGGACTTTAAGAACAGTCACCAACGGCCAAGAGTATGTGGAGTATTATTCCATTAAAAAATAATAAAAAACAAATTATTCTGATCAGCATAGCTCCAAGGAAGAAAATAATCAAGAGGAATGAACTGTTGGCGGGGATATGACTTGCAAACTCTAATTCATGTGACTCATAATGGCTTAATGAGTGAAATAACTGCAATATGTGTCCCCTGTCATCAAGGTCTCTCGCAATGAACCCTTTATTGATCCCAGAGGCCTACATCATTGGTGCCCAGCCTCTGTGCAGCCAGCTGGTGGGCCTGTCTCAGGGCCAGAAGAAGCTGTGCCAGCTTTACCAGGATCACATGCAGTACATCGGTGAAGGGGCCAAAACAGGCATCAGAGAGTGCCAGTACCAGTTCAGACATCGGCGGTGGAACTGCAGCACAGTGGACAACTCCTCTGTTTTTGGACGGGTCATGCAAATAGGTGAGAAATGAGCGCGGAGTAGGGAACATTTACATGAACGCACAGGATACAATCGAAATGTGTAACTGCAGATGTGCATATATTCCATGCACATTCACCAGCGCCGTTTACAATATGTTTATTTTACATTTTCCTCTCGTCATTCTTCACCTCTCTGATTCATTAAACCTCTTTTGTGTGACGGAGCCGGACATCAGCAGCTGTGTGAAGGGAATAGTTGTGGGTGAAGTTGCTGGATAAATCATGTGCTGAGGCAGCTAATGACATGGAGCAGGAAGGAGACAGAGAATCTGCTTTTCCCTGATGAAAGAGAAAAATCAAATGTCTAGCCGTGGATATTCACCATGATTCGCTTGTGTATGCGATTAGAGGGAGAACACTGGGGCAATGTTCCACCTACACTGTGTGTTTTTAAAGAGTGTTGGTGGTTCTGTAAGGTTGTTTACCCTTTATTGATTATTATTCTATAGGTGAATTTAAAATAAATACTTGTACTCCAATAGGTGTGATTGTAGCACAGGTACAGTAAGGCAAAGCTGCTTAATAGAAAACATTTGAATGGATCACGTTTAGTGGCGTTCATGTTTGGGTAGGCTTTCAAATTCCTCTTAAGAAATGCAGCGGCATGTGTTTTGGTGATATTGGTAGTTTTTTAAGACATCACATATTCCCCCTACACAGATTGCAAACATTTGTCCCGATTATATTCTATTCATCCACCCGTTTCTGCTCCCATCAAAGTTTGATTCATTGAAGAAGTGATTAAATTTCATTCAACGTTAAAAAAGTAAGATTAATGCGGACCTTTCGAAAAAATATATTACCCTTACTAATCAACAGAACATGCTGTTGATATTTTGAAAAAAATTAGTTATTTTATCTATTAATTTGTTTATTTTGTTGTGAAAAGGGCCTCCTTTACGACATTGTTGCAAATTCTATAGAAGACGCTGGGTAAAATGTGGAAAAATAGATTTTCTATTGATATTTAAAATCAAATTTTATGAACTACATGGGTAAAATTCTGATCCACATTAATAAGGGGTTGACAAAAATGAAACCGTCTACATAGCAGCTTTAAAAGGAACCTCCTTTGCAGCCCTTTCCTTCCTCCCTCTGTCTCCTTTCCCAACTTTGCTCCCATCCTGGACCACTCCAGTCTGAGAAAATGTGTCCTCCCACTACCTCTATCTCTCTGAAAGCCAGTTTTACTGTCTGTCTGCTGGTGAGTTCAAGTAACCTAAGTGCTTAGGGGGTGCTGATGGTGTTGGGTTCAGACCCTCTACCCTCCCTAGCTCCATTGCGGGGTACAGGAGAGGGGGTATAGCATTGTGGGAGACAATTGTTTGTCCATTAAAAGGCCAGCTATTAAGCCAAACTTGACCAAACTAATATGTCTCCCACTGTCTCCGATCACGTCTGCTTCTGCCAAAATCCTCCACCTGAATATATATCAGACTTGACCAGAAGGTTTCTCTGGTCATACTTCCTCATTTTTCTTGTACTGCCTTTTGCGATATTAAGTGCATGTCTGCGTCTCTTTTTCCATTTGGCTTTCTTTTTATCTTTGAGGAATTTGTCTTGACTTATCTCTTCATTAGTCTTCATTAGTCTTCTCTTTCTCCTTTGTTGTCTCCCATCCTCTGTCCATCTGTTACTCTCATCAGAGCAGGCTCTGAAAAGTTTTGGCCTTGCAGGTATATGAGCTCTTAATTTTCAGTTTCTATCAGGCCTACTTTCACTGTCAGCATGTAGACTCATAGTTCGGCCTGTAGTTTTATCTGTAGTTTCTCCTCATCCCCTCATCTCCCCGTTCTCCTCTTGTGTGTGGCTTTGCACAGTGTTCATTCTGAGTAGAGATTTTGGAAGAAAAAATGCCTCTGTGTTCTTTTTTTGTTTATCAAAACTCCGTCTGTGGTTATGTTGAACCAATGGGAATGTCTCCAGTATGATTCACTCCTGTCAGATAATTTAAAAGAGCTGTTGTCATTTTCAATTTGAGTGAGATGGTGGTTGCTTGCTAAGTTGGATCTCTGTCACTGGGGGGTGCTCTCTTCTCTCTGGCGAAGACCCAATAACAGCAAACTGAATTCCACTATTCACCATGATTGTGATGAGGAGCCTGCAGCACTTGGCTAATGTGCTCTGTAATCTTAATTGTGTGGTGAATGCTGTCAAATGACATCATATCTCATAACAAGACATAACTTACAAATTCCTAAAAAAAAGAAGAAAAAAAAGAGACAGCCACACGCTTTAAGTTTTAAATAAATATACATGCATAACCTATGAAAAATCTAAGCAGTGGATGGATTTGCCAAATCATAATTTTGCATTTCATGTCTCATTTGCTCTCCTGCTTCTTTCATCAAAAATGACATAATGTTACTGTTTTTGTGTCTGCAGGCAGTCGAGAGACAGCGTTCACGTACTCTATCAGCGCGGCAGGGGTGGTGAATGCGGTGAGCCGCGCCTGCAGAGAGGGGGAGCTCTCCAGCTGTGGGTGCAGCCGTGCGGCTCGCCCTAAAGACCTGCCGCGAGATTGGCTTTGGGGTGGCTGCGGCGACAACCTCGACTACGGCTACAGGTTCTCCAAGGAGTTTGTGGATGCACGCGAGAGGGAGAAGAGCTATTCCAAAGGCTCGTACGACAGCGCCCGTGTGTTGATGAATCTTCACAATAACGAGGCTGGACGGAGGGTAAGCCACTGGAGTTTTAATCACACGTACACAAATCCAGGCCCTTGAATAAGACCAACCATTGATTAAAAAGAGCGTGGCGAATTGGAAGCTAGAAAAATGCAGCTCAGTCAGGTAGGTCTCCACTGTAGGGCTGCGTAAGCGCTGTGTTTGCTCTCCCCTTCTGAGGCTTTGATCTGTGGGGAGATTTTGTCATCGAAGCAGCTCTGAAGTTTCTCTTCCTTTCCAAACATCTTGAAACCACCTCCAGAGATGCACAATGCCAGATATCTGTTAGCAGGCTGCTCTCTTTCAAGTAGAACAAATAAGTGGATAATGTTTTATTCAATGCAGTATTGTAGACATGGACATGATCATTCAGTCCTCTATGGGGAAGTGATGCCTCATGGGATCAGTAGAAGGTCATTGTGCAAATATTTATACAAACAAGTCACACTATCAATGTGAAGCATGTGTCACTTGAAGATTTATCTGTAGTTTGACATGTAAGAATCAATGTTTTTGCAACTTCCTCATCTGGTTATAAATTCAGTTATTATTTTTTTCTCTCTCGCTCAGACGGTGTCAGATCTTGCTCACGTGTCCTGCAAGTGCCACGGAGTATCAGGCTCTTGCAGCCTGAAGACTTGCTGGCTGCAGTTGGCCGACTTCCGCAAGGTGGGTGATGCACTGAAGGAGAAGTACGATAGCGCTGCTGCCATGAAGCTCAATACGCGTGGGAAGATGGTGCAGAAGCACAGCAAGTTCAACGCTCCAACGAACCATGACCTGGTCTACATCGAATCCAGTCCAGACTACTGCCTGAAAAACCAAACCACCGGCTCCCTGGGCACATTGGGGCGCCTTTGTAACAAGACCTCAGAGGGCATGGACGGGTGCGAGCTGATGTGCTGTGGCCGTGGTTACGACCAGTACAAGGCCCAGATAGTGGAGCGCTGCCACTGCAAGTTCCACTGGTGCTGCTACGTCAAGTGTAAGCGTTGCACCAAAATCGTAGACCAATTCGTTTGCAAGTGAGAAGAGGAGTGTTGCCGGTTTGTTTGCTTGCAGGTGATGGGCATACATCTGCGTGTATTGGTGAGCGTAGGAGTGGAACACAGAGAGAATGGAAGAAACTATATAAATTATATTTATAGAGTTAAACAATTATGCCATTTCAAAGAAACTGACTTTTTTCTCTTTTTTTTTTTTTTTTTTTTTTTTTAAACTTATGTCTTCAGAAACTGAGAGTATCATGAAATATTTATTTTAAGATTTTTATGTTTTATTTTGGCCCAGTCAGTCATCACCAGCTGGTTTTAACCCGTTCCAAGTGCCTAAAACTGTCAGGAGATGTTCCTTCGATCTCACCTTCACTCTTTTTTAATTTCAAAAATGCCATTTTATCTTGTAAAATGGTACACTCTTGGTGAAATTGGACTGCGTCTCCCTTTGCCTCGTGGGTGTGATATGAGTGGCACGGTTGAGCAAGAGGTCCTGGTTTGTTTTTTTGGAGAATGACTGTATTAAAAGGAAAACTGTATGTGTGCTGTAGTTTATGGATGTGTTTTCACAGGTTCACTCTCTAACCAGCTTTCACATTCTGACCCAAGTCTAATTCTCCGCAGCCACACATAGAATAGGGAGCAGTGTGGCTTCTACAGGGACTATGGGTACGAGAATAGGGCTTTTTTAGGGGGGGTTAGACCATTTATTAAGCTGTCCCAGAATTCCTAAGAGTTCCCCAGATAATGCATTCCCCATCCTCCATTATGCACTTTGATACAGAAGGTTAAACCTGTCTGTTCGTGTCTGTTCAGCTGTTTGTTTGTTTTTAATCAATATTATAGCCTACCATCTCTTCCATATTAATTCAGATTATCCATTTAACATTAATCTACAATACTTAACATGGTTCGAATATATATGGGCAATGTCATGGTTACAGCGGTGAAATATTTCATTCTCTGTGTATATAGTATGTCTATCCAACCAATCAGTACATTGTATTTATTTCTTTTAACCAGATCCTCAACATTTCAATCATAATTCAGTACATAATCGGACAACCCCGAAGTTTTCAAGTCACTTTTATCAAATGTTGTTTTCACTTCTGCGGCTCTTCACTGTTTTTTGTAAAGGGAAATGCACCTTATTGTTTGGAAACACATTCTTTCTTCACTCATTTTCAACTTTGACACGTTTATCACAGATGTTGAAATGTGATCATTGCCACAGATTTCCAGTACCACTCACTTAACCGCTCACTATCCCTGTGATGATGATTCTTACTAGACAAACTATTTCTTCCAATCCAACTATGTATATTTATAAACTTCTCCATGAATTTGAGGTTTATGAAATGTAATGTTATAGCTGATATTTTGTTACTTTTTACAAATTGTTTAAATGCTCTACTTTGTTTCAATAAATATCAAATGTAAAACCAGCAGAGAAGTATTTACTCACATAATCAATTATTATCAATTATTAGGGTTTATTCCATCCATGTTTTGTCTGACTGTTTTTCCATCCACTGGGATAAAAATATTCTCTTTCTATATTATACAATACAAAAAAAAAAAACATGCCCCAATGTCATCAAGCACAAATTACCTATTATCTTTAACACACCACAAACCGATCCGTCAATAATAGCTATACTTTTAACTTAGATGCACAAAGCTTAAACAGCCCAATACATCATAATACAAAATACAAAACCCCTAAAGATGTCTACAGTAAAGATGCATGTAAATCCACCAAACTTACCAAGGCTGCCCATCACTTGAAGAAATTATAAGTAAACTGCCATGGAGGCCATTACTGACAGTTGGGCCTGCCAAACCGTATTTCTTGAAAATCTAAAAATCCAAATACCACAAGAGAAACTTTTAATCTTCAATGACTGCATTATGTTCTCGTTAGATGTGGTTCAGTTTGCAAAATAGCCGGCCATCTGATCGCGCCTGACGAAGTCTGGGAAAGATGGAAGGCTCCAGCTGGTCGAAGAATACACTTAACCTGTGAATGCAGCGTTGAATGGTTAAAAACGGTCAACTTCATGGTCTGCATTTGTAGAATCTCCAAAGGGATTCACTTAGAAGTAGAACTGAAGGCCTGTTCGCAAACATTTCAGACAGCATAGATGAAAAGTCTGATTGGATAAAAACTTGTGGGTTCATAAGAGCAAAACGGAGAAATAATTATGTTAATAGAGTGATGAGATCCAATTTTGTAAAATATGTATTGCGTAAATTATGACGTGATTCTGACCACGTCTAGGCCGGTAGAGAAGCCTTTGATGTCCTTGACGGCCAAATCTATCTGACCTCTGATTCACTCGTTAACAACTTTTCAGTTTTGTTTAACTCTAACTACATGAAACTGTTACATTTTTCAGAATTGGGGAGTAACAGCACAAACACTTAATTACTCTACCAGTAGAGATTGAAGGTATTTTTGAGTATTCACTACTTTTTAGTTATTTTGTTTAAAACAAATCGCTATTTTCTATTCCTGATGTTTTAAAAAAAATATATATATATGAAAATATAGGAAAACCTGGTGGTGTTCCTATATTTCTGTTACATTAATATGACATGAGATTCAGCCCGTAGAAATATCCTTGAAAGGGTTTCAGCAGTTTCTTTTTTTTTTCTTTTCTTTTACACAACTAACTGTACATCAACTGAATGTTTATGTTTTTGCCACCTCTGCATTTTTTCGTTCAATTTTCTCATTCGATCCAATCACATTTGGGGAGATCTAGTGACAGACATTTAAAGCCACATTGGATGATAATTGTTTTGGGAATGTAATAAAACAAAAGGCAGGGAAAGTTCAGCTTCAGGGCTTTCAGAGGATGGTCTACAGATCGGGTATCACTTAGGAGAATGGTTGAGGTTTTATCATAGGCACCCCTCAAAGACGCTGGATCAGTTAATGAGATGATTAATCATATTGTGTCAGAAGAATAGGAAGAGGGGAACTTTCGGCGTGGGGAATGTCTGGAAGATGACAGAGCCTTGTCAAAGACTGCTGGAGCGCAAGAGGAGCAGGAGAGAAAATAGGGTAATAAGAGAATGGGGATTACATGAGGGCTGGATGAGAGGGGATGAAAAAGCAGGGAGGTTATGAGCGGAGAGATTTGAGGCAGAGGGGCAGAGAGAAAAGTGCTTTAAAGGACCTGAAGGACTGCCATTACAGTTTAAACAGTCCTGACATTGACTAATATTTACTTTGGTAAAATGATACCGACCTCAGGAGCACATCCCATATGTGACCCTATCAATTGGTGCATGATTATGTGGGTCAGCAAACTCGCAAGAAATGCCTTACATCATGAGAGGTGTTTACATTTCTCATTGGTGTCGCATGGGCCAGCACAGGAAATGAGGAGAGAAAGATGCAAGGCTAGCAAGTTGGGAGTGGGTACAATAAAATTAAAGAAAATTCACGGGAGAGCGAGGCCTGCAAGTGTTTCAATGTTTGGAAGTCCTGGTCGGTGGAAGGGTTTGGGTTCAAAAGGATATGTACTGACCCTTAAACCTTTTGTTATGCACACGAAGGTGAGAAACTACATGCGCATGTTGAACAGAGCTCCTTCCATGTCACTGACTGGTCTTCATGCCAGCATGACTCCAGCAGTAGCACAAACAGAAATCCAGGTGCAGTTCAGGCGGAAGGAACCTGAAACCCACAGGTGCAAAGCTACAACTTATCTGACAGGGTCTGTCAAAGGAAGATGCACACATGCTTACAAATATTCAAACAAGCTTCTCGGGCGTCTGATCTTGACCTGCCCCTCTCTCTCTACCCCCCACCTATAGTTCGAGTGTTGATGTGGGAAACTGTGCAAATATTTATGCGCCTGCAAAGGACAACCCCATCATTCTTGACTGCGTTCAAGGCGTGAGAATGTTGTGATTTTGGTTTTGCACACACAATTAAGAATTCACAGTGAGGGTGCTCCTGAAGTACACACACACACTTAGAAAAGGTGCTTGGCAGATATATTAAGCTAGTGTAAATCTCTGTATCACAGTTTATTTAAGCGCGCATGAACCCGTCGTAATGATCCCTCCCCCATCAATCTCACTGTAATCAAAGCTCCGCTCTCATTTTTAGTCTCCTTTTCCCCCCAGAAAATAAATAGAAATAGATCTTCACAGATTTTCTTTACTACAAAACAATAATTGAAGATTTTAAAACGGTCAGCTATGCAATTAATTGCATTGTAGTTCTTGGTTGCATTTGTGTGCGCGTGTTTGGGCCTTTGTATTTGTGCAAAGGTGAAAATTATTGTGATGCTGGACAAAAAACATGTTTTGCTTATCAATGCTTTTTACTCTATTCTTCTTTTTCAACTGCAATAAAATTTCATCGGCGGCTCTCTGGATCACTTTGTGACAGGTAACCCAGAAACAAAGCCAAAGTTTGCTTTAAAGAAACCTCCTTATGCTGATATGCTGACCACATATTTCAGATTCCTCCATATTTTGTTTCGGTTCCTGCAGTGGAAAAGGATGATCTAATGTTCTGTTGTTGCAGAAACATAAAGATATTTATGCTGCATAGCTGCAGCTTGGATTCTGGCTGATCAACCCCTTTTTTTTTAACCATGTTGGCTCATGACTTTGTGAGTCTGTTGTCAGCCATAACATTATAACCACTGAAAGTAAAATCAGAATAATGGTGATCTTTATGTTAATATTGTGTCACAAAGTCATTCGTGTGATGTATTAAAAAGAAAGTGAGCATTTTGTCCTCGAAGCTGATGTTTCGTTAGCAGAAAAAATCAACAAGCATAAGCACCTGAGCCGATGCAGTAGGCAAAATTTGATAGCAAGATGACTTGTTGAGAGCATCTCCAAAACTCTTGTTGTTGTTTGGTCTGCAGTGGTTAGTCACTACTGAAGCGGTCCTAGAACCGGTGACCCAGAGACAGAGTCCGAGGTGCCCCGGGTCTATTGATGCGAGTTGGGAGAGCAAGCTACAATGTTGTTCTATTCCACAAAAGAGCTACTGTAGCACAAATTGCTGAAAACGTGAATGCTGGTAATGATAGAAAGGAGTCTGAGCACACAGTTCATCAAAGGGATTTTTAACGACAGAAAACATTATTAGGCAGGTAGTTTGAATGTGCATGCCACTGATATATCGGTAGTATATGTCAACCTTAACTGTGCATCGCCTTCTGTATCACTTTCACTGCATAAAACAATTGCAGAACAAGCAAATTTGTGTGCAAGAACATAATGCTGCAGCTACCCGAAGAACTTGATTTGTGCTGAAGTGGTAAATGAAAATTGATAATTGTTATGAAAATAGTAGAAGTTTGAATTTGCCTAAAAACGTTTTTAAAAAAGAAGAAAAAAACAGCTAATTGAAGAAACCCAAAATACTTCAACTGTACTTCAAGGCACTGTGAAAAGTATTTGCACATTTTGCTTTGAATCCCGTCCAGGAGATGTAGATAAACCTAACTACTGAAAATATGCACAAAAGCATCATGAAATGTTCAACGCTCAAATGACTCTGTTTGATCGTACAACGTACTTAGCATATATAAATATGCATATATAAATATGCTAAGTAAAGAAACTAATTGTGATTGACATGCGGGTGTGGTCAGTACATGTTATTTATGGAATTTCATTGGATTCTATCCAGTGTTTTTTGAGAAGAAGAGAAAAATTACATGAAAATCGAAGTTCTAATATGCCTGAAAACGAAGGATCCTCAAGAAACCAGTTATGAGATGCACGTCTTTAGTGCCCCCACAAAGATCTTATAAAATTTAACGAAGTCTGTTTTTTTTTTTGAGGAGACGTGAATAGATTATTACGCATTACGTAGGCACAGACGGAGTAACCCTATATGCCCCCTGTGGTGGGGGCATAAAAACTCTTCCACTTGAACAATGCTGGCCATCTTTGTGTTCTGCAACTCAGGAAAACAGAGTAGTTGAGCTGTCACTGCAACAGCTCTGGCAAAGCTCATATCTCCAAGCCAAAGTAGTGCCTGGTCCATTCCCTAGCTGTTCCTGCAGAAGTCTCATAAAGTGTTGACGAGGCCAGGATGGGAGCACTCTGCAGCGCCGCATATAGAGCTATTTGGGATTGCGGTTGCGTTTTTCAGAGAAAGAGGGCAAGACACCACACTGTGACGTCGCAAACAGTCTGGACAGGATCAGAGAGACAGGTTGGTGCCAGAGCTACCAGCTCCCCCTTCTCTCACTGGCAGTTCTATCCCAGTGTCCCCCCAGTAACCGCTCGGACCACAAGTTGTTTCAATAGGGCACAACTCCGGCTGGAAATAGAAAGGTTATACATATACAGTAGGTTACAATTTCTGCAAGTGGATGACTGAGACTTTTGTGTGAGCCTGCTTGAGTGTGTGTGTGTGTGTGCATGAGAATGAGACAGAAGGATGACTTCAAAGAGAAATCAGGGCTAGTTTATGTAGCGTTCTAATCATAACTGGGTCTATTCTAGAAGTCAGTTAAAGCTGTATTCACCTCTTACAAATTCCAGAGCTTGATACATTTGCAAAGCAGCAAAATAGAGTGCATATTTGCAACTGGATGTAAACGCAGCAGCGAGGCTGTTGGTGTGTGTGTGCAGCTCATCTCTTTTATTGTTCACAGATGTGGAAACATGATATACACATGCAAACATATATACCTTCGTAGGACAGTAAAATATTACAATCTGTCTTAAACAGGATCCAGAGTGACCATTTTGCCAAATGATTCTTTTTTTTCATCATTTTAATCAATTTTAGCTTTAATCGATTTCACAGACCACTCATGAAAAGTCCACTGTGAAGTACTCCAGTCTGACATTTGATCCGCTGTTCCTCACATGAGTCGGAGAGCAGTGTTTCTCTGGTCTCAATGCTCCTCTCTCTCCCATCTCCATTCAGGCAACAAAGTAACTCACTCTTAGCGCATTTTTGGAATCGAGCTTCCTCTCAGAGAGCATGCATGATATTACACAATGACACAAGTTTACAAGACCAGAACAAACGTACTTGTTTGTGGTTCACCATGGATCTTCCTTTTTTCTTTTCTCCTCCGTGCGTGTGTGTGTGTGTGTGTGCATGTGCATATGTAGCTCTGCCCCACAGGGAGCAGAGTGCCAGGTCAGAGCCAGTAGCTGAGTGATTCTGTCAGCCTGCTAAGCCTTTCTGGATTACACTAAAGTGGGCCCCTGGGGTTGCTCCGACATCACTGCAGCTCAGTCCAGTTATGGTTAAACTATCATATGACAGCTTTTGAGCTTCCTTTTCCATTTTCACTGACTACCACTGACTTTACATGCAAATTTCTCATGACACTCCCCACTATTTACACGAGATCGATGAAACGTTAAAAGAAAAAGCGCTCAGCCACACACCCACAAGAGGTAGTTTAAAGAGATGATACCTACAAAAACAGACTGCAGATTTATGCAGGAACATGGGCAGAAATGTGAGATCTTTAGGGAGTAAAATCTGTTTCTTATCTGCATGAGAAAAAGGCTCTTTCTTGAAAAAGCCTGGGGTGTTCACCATGCAAAGTATATTTAAGTGTATAATCATTTCAACAACTTGTCATGACATTATTGGCATTTCAACATCTTTAAAGTTGGCAAACTCGGTTGCGAGCTCATTGCTTATTTATACTTTCCAGCACTTAGAGAGCAGCATTAGCATTCATTTGGATCCATGTTTCTGTCCACCTGGTGAATTTAATCTCTTTTAGCTCTGTTTTCAGTCTCTATCCTTCCTAAGGGATATATCTTGCTAAATACTCCACTTTATTTATCAGCAAGTTGCTAAATGTTTTGTCTTCCGTTGGGTTTTAAGCTGGTATTGTGGAGCGGCCTGATAAAGAGAGAGAGTTCATTTTAAAGATGCCTGCTGCTGCCAAAACGATGCAATATGTGGAGGAAGTGAATCAGAAAAAGATTAGAAAATAAGAAGGCAGATGCCCCACTACTGGAAAAACTCCATTTTGAGTGGATGCTGACAGACATTCTCTACCAGAGGGGAATGTGCCAAAAATCATATGAAAATGTTCCGATTTGACTAAAATGTAAAAGTATTAGATTTGGGAGGCATATATTTAGGGAAATTTTCTTGGGCTTTTTGATTGGGGTTTTGCAATTGCTATCATTCTGAACCCTCCCTTGAGAATTTGCCTTGGGAGACGCCACCATAGTCGTGCCCCCCCCCCCCGTCAACAGAATTCCCAGGGTCACAAAGGGGACCAGGGAGTGTGGTCCAATTTTAGGGGAATCACACTTCTCAGCCTTCCTGGGAAAGTTTGCTAAAGTATTCTTGAAAGGAGAACGCGGCTGACTGTAAAACCTTGGATTCAAGAAGAACAATGCAACTCCCGTTCAAGTTGTGGAACCGTCGACCAACTGTTCAGTCTTGCAGGCTTTGTTGTAGGGACAATCTACATGTGCTGTGTGGATTTGGAGACAAAGGCCTGTGACTGTTTACTTCGGTGAGTCCTATAGGGGCCGCTGTGGGAGTGTGGGCTACTGCGGCCGTTGCTACCGGCCATCCGGTCGCTGTATAACCAAAGTGAGTGTTGTGTCGTTCTCAATGAAAGTTGGACTCAACCAAGGCTGTCTCCTTGCCTCCATTTATGTTCTTGATATTCATAGGCAGTATCTCAAGGTGTGGTCGAGGTGAGGAGTGTGTCCAGTTTGGTAGCTTAGAAATGCATCTCTGCTGTTTGGAGATGATGTGGTTTTAGTTGGCCTCATCAGTCCATGACCTTCAGCGCACACTGGAGTGGTTGTCAGTGTGTGGAGTGTGAAGCTTCTGGGTGAGAATCAGCACCTCCAGATCTGAGGCAGTGGTTCTCTGCTGGAATACAGTGGACTGTCCCCTTAGGGTTGGAAGTAAGTTACTACCCAAATCAAAGGAGTTTAAGTATCTTTACTTTATATTTGACAAGAAAATGGACCGTGAGATGGACCGGTGGTTTGGTGTAGCATCAGCACCAGCATATCTGTTGTATCAGTCCCTGTCGTGAAGAGAGAGATGATTTGTAAGGCTAAGCTCTGACTTTACCAGTCTGCATCCCAACCCTCACCTGTGGTCATGAACTCTGGGCCCAGCATTTGAAGATAAGGTATGAAGCTTGGACATCCAGAGGGAGTTCGGAGTGGAGCCTCTGCTCCCTTGCTTCGAAACGAGCCATTCGGGTTGGTTTGGGCATTTGATCAGTACACTTTCCTATGAAGGTTCTTCAGGCGTCTTGAACTGGAAGGAGACTCTGGGGTAGACCCAGAACTCACAGGAGGGATTATATATCTCATCTGGCCTGGGAACACCTCGCGGTGCCCCTGGGTGCACTGGAAAGTGTTGCTGTGAAGAAGGACGTCTGGAACACTCCTCTTAGCTTGCGACCCGACCTCGGATCAGTGGAAGAAAATGCATGAATGAATATATTTATGGTCCCTAAAAACACTTTTTGAAATTTATCTAATTCGGTCCAGATGTTTTTAAAGAGAAGTGGAAAGACTTTTGAATGTGAGACAAATGAAAATCATCTAAGTTCAAATGTGCCTTGAAATGTAAAGAGCTGCGAATTGAAGAAAAACTTTTATGGAATTCACACTCTAGGACCCCTGATAAGGTGAAAAGGGGAAAAGGTGAAAAGATGAAAAGGTGAAATTTAATCTTCAATTTGTTAACCGGTTATAGATATTGTAGACAAAAATTTACTAACATCTCTCTGAGTCTCAAATTGTGGATGAAATACAAGCTTAACTTCGTATTAAGTTGTATGCTGTATGAGTATGACAACCCAGTCCTAGCAGGGAGGTGACTTCACTTTGACACAAGAAAACATCTCGGACAGATATAACAGTCCTGCCTCATGCACAAAGTTTGAATTTAAAAGATAAAAACTCTTCGGTGCGTGAACTACACTGAATCACCTTCTGAAATGATCTGTTCATTTGTCATTCGGTTGAGTCAAGCTGTCAGTGTTTGACCAGTGACCGTGTAAGGGCACACAGTCTCGCTCTGTGGTGATTCCAGATGTTCAAGGAACGGGCGAGATTGTCAGATTAACTGTTTTGGGTCATTAACGTTTAGCTGCACTGATTCAACAACATTGGTTTCTCAGTAAGTTAGCATCTAATGTTATTTTGTCATGGTGTAGTTTACACAAACACCTACACACACAGACCTGCACGCACACACACGCACACACACGCACACACACGCACACATATGCGCACACACGCAATCACACACACACACACACACACACACACACACACACACACACACACACAAACACACACACACACACACACACACACACACACACACACACACACACACATACACACAAACACACACTGAACCAGAGGTGGACAAAGTACACCCATTATGTACTCAAGTAGAAGTACAGATACATGGGTAATAAAAACCTGGTAAAAGTAAAAGTATTGATACAACTTCTACATTCTAGCAAAAGTGGAAAAGAACAAGCGTTGAAATGTACTTAGAGTATAAAAGAACATTATTATCAGCTGTTTTTGGGTAAACCTAACTGAACCTCAGGTCATATGAATAGGATATATGATTTAAGGAATAATGAACTTTATTTTATTATGCTTACTATTTACAGGCATTGGATGGATGTCATGAGTAAAGAAAAACAAATTGGACAGAAAAATAAAAAACATCAAGCCCTTTCTACGTGGTTTAATTTCCTGCATACGTCCCTAATTTGCTTTGTCTTCTGTTATGTTTTGTTCACTATGGGGGACATGCAGTAATGGACACACCGAGGGATCATCTCCACTCAGTGTTAGTGTCCCGCCATGTCGGTTGAAATCAACCTTGATGTAAAAAATGCACAGATTAATAAAATAATAGAAATAGTGTATGTACTCGGTTACTTGCTTCCTCTGCACTGAGCCGAGATCAGCATTTTAGTTTAAAATATGTGGTGAATCCTGCAGTAAGCGAAAACAGGTGAATGTCTGCGATGCTTCAACTGCAATGGACCAGTGTTTTTTAATCATTCATTGCTAAATGCACCTGGGGAAAGAGATCAGAGATGTAATTTTTCTTATTTAATCCCAAATTCTACCTTTTTAACCAGATTAACCACTTTGACCCTGACAGTGTGATGAACTATTTAGATCCAAGATGTTCTGATATATATTTTATTGCGGTTTAAAATAAAATAAGGAATGTCAGTGTGTCCCCCCCTATCAGTTGTCAAATTGCTTCTTTATCCCACTAAATTACTGAATGACTACCTCGTTTGTTTATTCTTTACAGACCAGCGTTCTCGGGTCCGAACACTCCATGTGTTTTTCTTATGTTTTGGTTGAACTGACTCTAACAGTTCAGTCCTTTGAAATAACTCTATGGCTTTCACTACCTGTGATTACTCTGATTACTCTGGTATAAGTCTGAGTCAAACCATCAAGCAAACAAACTAACAGAAGCTGTGTTCCTATCAAAAACTAAAAAGACAGTATGATTATAGCAACAGACCTGCAAAGTGCCACTTTCTGATGAACAGCAATGCAAAAAATAACCTCACCAATCAAGGATGCACATGCGCTGAGAACTAGAGAAGAATCCACACACACTCACATAAATTTTACCATCACAAGAAAAATGTAATAGACCGCAGAAAAAACATATTTTTCCGAAAAGCTTTGGCTTTCTTTTTCCTGATGACTGACACCCCAGCTAGTTAGAGCCCTCATTAAAAAGCACTTTATGAAATAAGGTGTTTAAATAGGGGCTTAACACTGAGGTCTTTGTGGTTAATGAATCAACACAGGGCAGACGGAAAATGGAATAGCTGGATATGCAGGTAATGTCCTTCTAGATCCCATAAACCTAACACCTTTTCAAAGGTGAATATCCTTCTGTGAGGCTCCGCGTCTACCTTCAGAATCCTCACACTTCCTATTTGGCTCTTTGATTTTTCTTTGAGGACGGCTCAGAAAGGATTTATTTGTATGATTTGACAAAGACAAAAGATTTTCTAAAATGTTGCATTCACATATAGGTAGTTCAGATCGGAGAGATTTAAGTCTTTACTGAACAGAGGGTATTTCTGTGGTTCCTCCTCCAGGAAGTTTAGGAAGAGGAGTTTATGACCATCCATGCCATTCACATCTGACGCATCTGACCACTGCATCAGATGTGAACGGAGCAGCATGTCTAGCCGCACTGACCTCATCGTCTCTAATAGATTCTGTTTAACATGCTGACAGAATCGCTGCCTCAAAACATTCCTTGCAGAAAGAGGACTGAGGAGAAATTAAATTGAAGATAAGGCATTAAGTGAGACAGGGTGACCAAAAACAAAACAACACTAAACAAAAAGCAGCTGGATGTATGAGGCGCTGCCAGTATTATGATAAAATAAATTCTTTCTCCAACAATATCAGGGTCATACGATGGTTTCCAAAATTATGGTTATGAGCCAATGGAAAAAACACATTTTTCCATTCATAAATCCATTCCTGTCAGTCATCACTCGCATTCTCATCAAATGGTTGTTGTTCTTGAAACATGAATATTGTTTTTAATAAAGCAGAATTTTCTGCAATGACTCTTGTGAAACACGTTGTCCTATTCGTGTTGTTGAAGGATGTGTGAGGGTGTAAATGTCACATTTCCGTGCTGGCAGGTATTTATGTGTTGGTAAAAAGAGAGGAAGATAATGGGGCTGGAGATTTTAAAACATGACAAAATTCATTTCAATGACTTTTCCTCCTGCTTTCTCCATTGTAATCAGTCCTTCTAGCTTCCATGGGAAAAGCGCTGTAAAACACAATATTTCAGTCTGCAACCTGATGAAAATCTGTTAAATTACAACTCAGCTTAAGGAGCAGTCAAATATGCTGTATAAATTGCAATGCTACCTACGTAGAGTTCTATAAATCATCCAAATCAAACAGTTAATTCCACTGAATCATATTAAAACAAATATTTCAAACATGAGCTTAGTTTTACAACAATGAGCATTATGCAGTGGAACCTTTCTGTAAACCAATTTTGAGTGTGTGCATGTGTATGCATATGCTGAATGCTCATGGTAGCTCACTGACCCACTCCTATGCCGAGGGGCCAGGCTTCTTCAACCATTTGGTTAAGCAGCTCACATCAAAGCTGATGGAGGGCTGGCCCGTGGCCCAACACCATGACAGACTGGCGGGGAGCCCAGAACTCAAACCCCTGGCTTAAGGCCTGCAGGCCTGGGGCTGGAGGTTGACAGGGCCCAGCTATGAGGGTCTGATGAATGGGTTCTGGCACAGGTCTGATGATGTGAGTGAGTTTGTGTGTGTGTGTGTGTGTGTGTGTGTGTGTGTGTGTGTGTGTGTGTGTGTGTGTGTGTGTGTGTGTGTGTGTGTGTGTGTGCGTGTGTGAGAGAGAGCATATGAAGGCTTCCAGGGCCCCCTTAAGCTTGATCTGAGGTAGAAAGGGAGCCTTGGGAAAGCTTAAGATTGGCCACAGTGTCAAGGAGAATGAGACAACAGGTTTCGTTCTTCCTATGCCCAATAATTGTCTTCCCTGGGGTCTCCCAGACATGTTCTGAAATGTATGCACACACACAAACACACACATATCATTCCACAGTGCACATCGTTATATATAAAGTTTTCATCCTTGAGAGATGGAAAACATTAGTCATTACTGACACACAGAATAATAAAGTGCTTTGAATCCAGAAAGCACATATACTTTGACTTGAGTTCGGAGCTTAGTGAAAGACCAGTTGTCTTTATTCTTAATTTAAGAAACACATCATGTTGTATTGGACTCTCTATCCTTTATCCCCTGCGCCTCATCAGTGCCAGACTGGAAGCAGATTTCACAGCATCAAGATGAAAATGCAACTGTAATTTTTTAAATGCAGCAATATTGTAATATGAGTGTGAAATGTGAAACATTTGTTATGATACATATTATCAGATAACAGTCAGATCTGAAAAAGTATTTATTAGGCACCGCTCCTATTTTCTCATTGCTGCAAATTTATTTTGTAAGACAAATGTAATGATGACAACTGTAGACTCTAACCAAACACAAAAGCTGAACGTGTGTCAAAATGACTTTGGTGGTAAAAATGACCACCAGTCTCACTAAATCTTAAAAATATAAAGTGTTAAAATGAAAGTGGACCAAGAGCAAAAACAGGGAAAATATCTGTCATTTCTCTCTCCCTTCACTTCTCAAAGTTTCTTTTTGATGCCAAGAAAGAGAAATAGGATTTCTGGCTTACACCGGTCACTCATAACATTATGACCACTGACAGGAAAAGTCAGAATAATACTGATCATCTCCTTACAATTGCATATGTCAGGGGGTGGGATAGATATTAAGCAACAAGTGAACAGTTTGGTCTGAAAGTTGTTTTGGAAGCAGGAAAAATGGGCAAATGTAAGGATCTGAGTGACTTGACATATGCCACATTGTATGGGCTGGAAGACTTTGTTCAATTCCTCCCGGGTGTTCCTGGCCAGCAGTGGTTAGTACCTACCAAAGCAGGATAAAGACAAACAGCTGGTGAACCAGAGGCAGGGTTATGGATGCCCAAGGCCCATTGATGCACATGAGGAGTGAACGTTAGCCTGTATTGTCTGATTCCACAGAAGAGCTACAGTAGCACACATTGCTGTAATAGTTCATCCGTTTTATGATATATAGATGTCAGAACTCCCAGTGTATTAAAGAGCTGTTCTCTGAAGCAAAAAGGACACCTACATAATACAAGGCAGGTGGTTTTAATGTTATGGCTGGTCATAATAATTTACAAGCAGCAATATCAAGTGAAACTGTGTGAAAGGTTGTTTTTTGGATGCGGCAAAGCCCTCACTATCTATGATAGCTGTGTGTTGTTTGTTTTTAGCACTCTGTCACCCGGCGTGTCTCCAGTTGAGCCTTAGCTCATTATTCCTGCCGTGGCTCTGAATAAATGCTGGAGATCCACCGCCGCTGTCTGCTTAGGAAAACAAGCTAAGACTTACTAAAGCAGTTCGTTAACCTGAAACATAGTGCTGTCTGCCATTGGTAAGAGTAATAAGAAACGATTCAATTACAAAGTTGTCCGGCCATATACCACTGTGGATGGCAAGTAACGAAAACACAAACGTTGGATGTTGTTGCTTTGAAGAACTCTTGCGCTGTTGACATCTGAAATTTCCCCATAATAATAATAAACAATAGAGTACTGTACAGTTGGAATGAGGCTGTCAATGAACATTATGTTGGATTGTCAGACTTATTAAGTTGGAATTCCTTTTACACATCCTGGACAATCCAATAGAATGTATTAGAAAGCAATACTTATGAAGAAGTTGCTTGTAAGGCCCTCAAATATATGTCTGCCCAGAGAACCAGTTTCCAGTACTACAACCTGATCATACTGTTCCGCTCACTTTGCCCTCTGAGAGGAGCAGAGGTAGACCAGTAAAACCAGTCACCCATCCCAGCAACAGTCCAATGCAAGCCTGCAGTCATGCTGCAGACCTGTACAAATAACCCACTGTCTACAGAAGAGACGTTTTTCCAACTGAAAGTCCGACAGGGAGCATAGGGGAGGTTTCTTTGGGAGGGTAAAGCATTTTTGGGTCTTTTCCATTTCTATAATGCAGGGATAGTGTTTCACTGCATGTTACCTCCTCAAGGAAAAGATGCAAAATATGTTACTGATGTTGATGGGGAGGCAGCCATGGAAAGGATGACCCAACTCACAACTGCAATATGTGTATAGATTTGTGCCTTAATGTATATTCGTGGGCACAAATGACTTCTATGCCTGTGTTTGTGTACGTGCATGTGTGTTTAGCATATGTATGTGTGTTTGCGTGAAAGCGTGCATTCATGAATGTGTATGTTGGATCAGGATGTTGAAGCTCTCTGTACACTGGCTTCTATAAGGTGCAGGTGTTTTCAGTCAGACCGTGGCTCCTAAGTCCTTACCCAAAGGCTTAAAGAGACTGACATTCCTTTTAGACCTGTCCCTCTGCACTTTAGTTGTGCTCTGAGCTAACTTACTGCAGACATCAACTCGCAAACTTCTATTGCAAAAATTCTGTTGAACTTTATTGTGTAGCTTAGCGGTGACGTACAGTCATACAGTCATAGTAACATCAGATGTGTTTTGCAGCCTGGCAGTAAACGTTAGACAGCATAATGTACGACCCAACATTTCGACTACATAGTCTGCTGGTTCAATAATGTGATGTGCAGACGAGAGGGAGTTCAGACACTAGAGTGTGTTCCTGAACACAGACAAATCCCCAGCCTTCGTCGATGAAGGGATGCACACAAACATTCATGAATAGCTGCACAGGCAAGGATTCTCGCGGCGTTTAAGATGAATCCATTAAGGCAGATTTATGATTCAATAAAACTAGCGCTATCAAAGTTAAGTCAGCTATCGCAATTAACCCAGAAACATTAATTCGATAATTCTTTTTTTATTCTTTTTCTTTTTTAACACCAATTTTTTGACCCCTGATTTTCACGGAGGCGTAACAAATGCATATTACAGAATGATTGGGGAGACGTCCCACTGTGTGTCGGAGTCGGACTTTAGTTGTAAGATGTTAAAAAGCGATGAGCTGGCACAAAGTATAATTTATGATAGTGCATATGTAATATGCGTAATATGATTGTGTCAGCACGGAGTCTAGTAAAGGAGCACCTCACACTAGACTCATCATACAAAGGGTAATTAAAATGACTCTGAGGGGCAGCAGGTTTGTTAATGTTTTAGTCAAGTGCATTAACGGAATGGAACATCCTGTAACAGTCCTGCAACCACAGCAGAGCTGAAAGGTCAGTAGGATTCTAATGGTCAAGAAGAAGACAGAGTTATTCATCCAGTCTGCACCGACACATTGGAATTCAACTCTAGACCCAGTGAAGGCAGCGTTGGCACAGAAGAGGCTCCTCTTAGCCATACCAAACCCTGCTGAATATGACTGGCAGAGTCACATACACAGCAGGAGCCATGTCGGTAAGGAGATACACCTATCATCTAGAAAATACGATTCACACAATAGTAACTTTGTGATAAGTTTTCATGTTGTTAGAAAAGAAAAACAAAACAAAACACTGTGACAACCAAATGCAATTTTTTTATGCATTTCTTAATTCAAACATCACATTTGCACCCGTCTTAACTCCCCCCAGAAGAGCAAATAAGTAAATGTTGGTATTTTAAAATTGTGGTTCCTTGTGATAAATCTAAAGCTATTATTGACTGTGTTTACGGGCAAACCTGCATCCCAGTTATTCTCAAATATGAAGTCATCTTTGTGCCAGCACATGCCTACATCATCTCCTATTTTCAGAAAACCCGATAAGATCTTATCCTAATTTTGGGAGAGCCAAATATTGGATCAGGAATACTAGAAGACAAAACAATCTACTGCTGCACATCAGATCCCATTTTCTGAGAACTGTGGATTTCTATCAATGACGCCATGGAAACACAAACAATGATGAATGGAGCTCATAGCTTTGACACTCTCAATACAGAAACTGGTGTTTAATTAACCAGATACCATTTATCTGGTTACCAGTTTATACTTCCAACCACCCCTGATATAAATACACCCTACTCCTAATTTTCTAATCATTCAGCATTTCCGAACTACAGAATGATGACCCTCTCCCACCAGTTGCATATTTTCATTCAGCACTCCATCAACAGACGGTGACATTGACCGAATAACCGCTGTACATATTTATCAATTTCCCTGAAAAATTGGGGACATTATGGAACCGTCATAGCTGCTGCTGCAGATCCTTCATGTTAAATCTTCTAACTTTATACCCATATAGGCCGAAGTGATAAATGGACTGATTTTGGGAAAAGTAAATTGTATATTTCCAACAAGTCAAAGCCTAATCCCCAAAACTTTTTGGACCATAATATCTCATCCTTTGGTCCAATTTAGTGTGAATTTGGTCAAAATGAATCGACCCATATCTTATTCCAGTAGTTCATGTTCTACTCACAAGGAGGAGCTTTTTAAAAAATATATTTTAATGAAAAACACTGCTTTTTCGGCCATAACTTCACATTTGAGGAGTTCAATCATGGGTTTTGCTTGTACAACTTAGAGGATGGGGGCTTTTTAGGTACATGCCTTTGCTGTCGGAGATGACAGCATAGGACTAGATATTTCCTGTTGCTGCCAGTAGGTTAAAAAGCCACTAGTATTTAACAGTTCTTCAAATCCTGCTATAAACTGAAGTGGCCTAACTTTTCCGTAGCCACAGTTATGGAATGAAAAAAAGATTCAATAGCTGCTTTGTAAACATCAAAGATGTCTGCAACACACATTAATCATTGACCAGGAAGCAGATATATACCATGTGCTGTATATATACAGTAGTATATGACAACATTTCTTTGTATTCCCTGTAAACCCCACATCCCACATGGGCTAAAAACCAGAGTAAGCCTCGTAACCTGGATACGTGTGTGTATGTAAACACAACCATTTTAATTAACTCAATTCCATTTGTTTTAATTGATTAAACAAAGAAAACTCAAGAAAACATTCAATAGAAATGTTAGCTCTTTCATCAGTTGACTACTTTGTAGTTGCTTTAGCCTTTGTTCTAATAGAAAATCATATGTTTTCATTTGTTTGCTTCAGCCGAAGTCACGGAGAGGATAGTTTGCTATCTAGCATCACGGGATGATAAATGGATAGGAGAGTAGCTGCCAGAGTAATATGATCTCGGCAGAGATCTATGTAGGAGATCTCTGCAGCCTCATTCAACCTGACTGCTTAAAACCCGCAAACAGCAGCACAGATTAAAGTGATCAGGACCGGCTTTAGCTGACTGGCATTTATGCTGTATGTCAAATGTTAAACGAAGTGATGGATTCAATTCAACAGAGGGGGGGAGTAAAATAAACCTGCTACGCGTGACGCCCAGATTAGCTTTATACTACAGGTATGTTTTTTTAAGTATGAATACATATCAAAACTACATGTTGACTAATTTATTATGAATGGTAAATCACCTAGATTTATAAGCGGTAAATAAATTACATAAAGCATGCGCATCAGGCGTCAGATAGTATTTAGTCTATCTGGTTTTGTTGTGGGAAGTGAAAAAAAGAATTGTGTACAAAAAATGTCCAGAGAAAAAGATTTAAGTGGAGATTTAAGCTGAAGTATAAACCTGTCTGTGGAAAAGGTTTATTCTTGTGTTCTGGGAAACTCAGTCATCAAAGGGTCTCAAACCATATATCTGCTATGATAAGAATTAATTTTGCATGAGTGTGGCTCAGGCTTAAGAGTTATTGTTCCCTCGCTCTGTTTGCCTTTCAATCGCAGACATCCACTCCTGTGGCTAACAAATGACGTTATGCAGATGTCATAATACAGCCTGAGTGGAGGCACATTCAATGCTCACATTTGTTTTATTGATAAAGACCTGAGGCGAAAATTCCATATTTCCTTTATTACATGTCAAACTTCTAGGTTTGTGAGCTAAATCATCCCAGAGGCATGCAGCTTTTATTTCTTTTTATATAAAGTGTTTTTGATTGATGAACCCCCAATGTCTTTAATCCTGTATATAATAAATTACAGAGATGAATTCCAAAAAAAGAACGGGAGACAGAGAGCGAAAGAGAGAGAGAGAGAGATAGAGAGAGAGAGAGTGGGAGAGCGAGAACTCAAGAGTGGGTTGGGGGGGAGACACGGGGAAGTCTTCAAACTGATTTTAGACTCATCTGCCAAGTCTGGCGGGCCTAACAGCCCTCCAGGTTTAAATTAGAGGGCATGAAATGCAGGAGAGCCCAGCTGGTTAACAGCTTCTACTGTATATCTTCCATGTGCTAAGCTGGGAGATTAATGAGGGAAGTGGTCGGTCATTAAACGTTTTTAAAAATAAGCTTTTGGTGAATTTTATTACAGAATATAGTTCATGTTTTTAAAACCTTATGTGTTCAGCTGACACTCTTATCCACAGCAGCCGCAGGTTAACAGTAGGGAAAACATTTATTTAACCACACCAACAGTAATGGCGGTTGTAAGGCTCTGTTTCAGATTATATGATTACCTGTTGTATCATTTTTTGGTTTAAATCCATAAACAATCAAACACTTATCAACAGTATGGAGAAACTGTTAATTAAAGGACAATTATATCCTCTGGTTAATCATGTTATTTCAGATAGGTGTCACTATGACTACAATTTAAACAAACACTACTTACGACTTGCAAATAAAATAACAAAAGTTGGGCATTAAAAGGGACCACCAAAGTGTTTTGAGTCAGAATACACCTGAGGGGCAGGTTTTAAAACTGAGGGGGAGGGACTCCTGTTACTGCAGAAATGCATTGCTACAGTTTTTAGCTGCTAGTCATGGCATACACCTGATGTACTTTTACAATCATCAAACCAAACTCAAGGTTGAAATAACACAAAGATTTCCTCCACATCTGAGACACGACATGAGAAAACATCCACTGACATTTCTCAGCAGGAGTATATACAAAACCCGGCGGAACGCTGGAAGTAAACCATTTGTCTTCACAGGTAGACAGAAGAGAAGAACAAAATCTTCCTTTCTTCGTAATGACAAATAACCACAAAAGGAATGGAAAAGCCTACTTTATTCATAATTAGAGAACTTAAAGGCAACCTAACTCAGAACATTCTCATATTGTTAAAATTTAATAAAAATGTCTTATGTGCATCTTTTACGAAAATATAAAAAATAATTAGGAAACAATAACAGAAAAATGTTTGCTGAGGGCTATTTGTCTCCTTAACTTAGAAACTATGCCTATAATAAGGGTATATCCCCCAAAAGCCCCCACCCAGCTGCATTGTACAAGCAATCCCCCTGTTTGAACTCCTCAAATTAAATGTGAAGTTATGTCCAGAAAACAGTATTTTTCACAAAAAGCTCCTCCTGGTGAGGAAGATATGAAATAGACAATATAGATCTCCTTGAGGGAATTCATATTCATCAAATTTGGACTAAATTAAACAAATATTTAGGAAGTTATGTTTGAAAAACAGTGTTGTTCGTAAAAAGGCTACCCCAGTAACTAATATGTGAACTGCTAGAGTAAAATGTGATATTTACACGATAGATCTCCTCAAGACATTTTCACATTCACCATATTTATATATATATATTTGGGACTAAAACAGACCCACGGTAAAGAAAAACATGCTTTTTCATAAAAAACGCATTTTGTAAAGCTTATTAAGTAAAATATGAACTATCAGAGTAAGACAGTATGTATTTGAAACAGACGTGTTTGATTCGATTCATATGCACCATATTTGGACTTTGAGAAATGATGGCCCCAAAACCTTTGAAGACAAGGCTTCGTCTAGTGTCCGAAATATATAACCGACTATATCAATATGAATAAATGTATAACTTTCCCCAAATCAATCCCATCTACTACAATCCTAAATCCTACCCAATGCTGCCTTACTTTAAGGTCTATATTGGTATATAATTCACAGTAGCCCTGCCTTATGATTTAATTTTTAGAAAGTCCAAAATAGTCTCTCCTGAGAGGTGGTTGATCTGGTAAGACTGTTCAATGGTAGGTCTGACATCCGTTGTTGACCAGAGGCATCATGTAGCTATGGCATACAAAGCACTCAGACCAGATTCTTTGGATTGTTGTATTAGCGTTGGAGATCCATTATTTTTTGAAACAATTTGGAAAGAACATTATTGTTCCCACTGTGACCTACTTCTTCTGGCTGGTTGTTTAACTGAACTTCCTCCAAATTTCAGAACTCAATCTTGGAAAGTCAAGCTGAGCTTGCATATGTTGCTTCAACAGGATCACCCCTGTGTACAAAGTTACTTTCATCTTGGAATTTAGTTCTCTGGCAGTGGTGAATGAATTCCAGCTCAACCTCTTTCAGATGATCCCCTGTGAGGGTTTGTTTGCTGAGGTTTGTTTTGTTTGTACTATTCTCCTTTCTCTCTCTTGTCAGGCGCAGCAACATATTCCTAAGCTTGAGGATATTTTGTACTGCTTGAACCAGGTCTGTTGTGGTGAGCTCTTCCAAGTGATCTGGGTTTTCTGGCCAGCATTCAGCAGATGCAGTGAGAAAGCCCGGTCCAGAGATCCAGTCTCGATTTTGCTTTATTAGCTATGGATGTGCGGTCCCTTGCCATCTCACTGTTGTTGCTTGATCAACACTGCTGCCAAGATAATTGGTCTCCCTATACAGAACTACAGAAAAACTGAATAATATTGCCATAGCACGCATTGCTACCTCAATAGCCCAAACCAGCACCCAAACTCAACCACCACATGGCCTTTATGCCCTCTGGGCGCTGGTACAGAGCGCCGAGGTGCAGAAGGGCTCGCTCCAGGGAAAAGCCTGATCCTCGCCGTAATCAACGCCTTGAACAGTAAACCCCGCTGAATAAACCGGACTGTGGACTGCCATCCATAAGCTGTTATCACCGTTTTGTTGTTGTTGTTGTTGTTATTGTTGTTGTTGTTGTTGTTCAATGTCTAAAAGTCTGATGCCCTTCAGCCCAGTCATACTATCAGTCCAAAACACTGAGATCAGAGTTGGCTACCACATAGTTCTCTCCTAAACATGCTGTCAATGTGTCCTAACATAGCTGCCACTATTAATTCCAAGAGTGTGGAATGGTAGTGGGCTTGAATGGAACCACCTTTGCCTTTCTCTTGACGTAGGTGTAATAAACTTGATTTCTGCTATTCTGCTGGACTAATAAGGACTATGTCCCACAACCCTTTGCTAATATCACAAAAGTGATGCTACTGGACAAAAGTACTCTTTTCTAAAATTTGTTGGCTTCAAACTTCGCTCAACTTCCAGTGCATAGTGCTCCTGCAAATCTATAATCCAATCAAACCATCGTTGTGTGAGATTATTGGCAACTATGTCATCCCTGGTGAGCTTCAGCATGCAGAACCTACCTCTTGGTTTAACTGTCTTATTAGATTTTAAACTGGCTTGTTCTTAATCTGTTACTACTAATACAAGCAATAGTGTAGTTTCATATCAGATAATCATTTATTAGAATTTGGGCCCAGGCCTTTATTTAAGTGTCTAAAGGTCACATTGAAAGAATGACGGTCTTGAAAAATATTTAAACCAGTGCAGCAATAGATAAAAGGTTATGGATGTACTGTCTGTGCCTCTGTGCCTCTGTGTTGGTCTGTGTCCTTTTTCGGTATTGGAGGATGTTTTTTACCGTGCAGCACAATGAGCCCCTGAACGCAACATTTGCAATTTTTTATATTTCAAGGGTAAATTCTCAATTGGCAGCTAAGCTTAAACCATGAAGGATGTCAATCAAAACTTGGGTTCAGGAAAATGCAACACTACCGATAACCCTGCAGGAAAATAGTCGTCTTGGTAGATGGACAGAGAGACGGACAGACAAACACTTTATTTAGTCGGAACTAAATGTAAAGTCTAACTTTTTTTGATATGTTAAAAACACCGGCTTTAAGGGCATATAGCCAAAAAAGGTGCCCTTTCAATCCGGTCTACATGAATAATCACAGTAAACAGACAGTCTGTATACGTGGTAAGAACAACTTTGTGAGAGCATTAAAAACTCAGTGCACTTACAGTTGGAATTGTCTTGGGTTCAGACATAAAAAATAGAGGACCTGCCGTCTCGGGCCAGGAAATGGTTACTCGACACACGCACTCGATCGGGCCCAGACAGAAAAGTCAAACTGAGCCTCGCTCTACTGGACAAACAAAGAAAGCAATCAAACAAGAAATCTCAGAACATAAAACAACTATGTTGTTTTTATAGAATATTATGAAGCTAAAAATGTCACTCTGCATTTCATTGGATGTGTCTTTGTGAGTTTACCAGTCAGGGGGGGGGGGACACAATGACATCTACTCGTCCAAATGATTAGTATAGTCTCAAATGTTTCCAAGTACTGGAATTTAGTACGTAAATTGTAAACAAAGGAAAAATGTTATTTCTTCACTCGCTAAAGTCATGGTGTTATTAACAAGAAAGATGAACACGTGACCTCATGAAGTTAATCATACATACTTCCCATTTCAAATGTTATATACCCAAGACAAGACAATTTAACATGTGATGCTCATAAACTTGTTGGGCAAAAAGGGTTGAGATTTTTTTGGAAGGCCATCAAAGAAGTAGTGAAGTGCAAAGTTTGCTTCAGGAACAATTTCAGAAATGTTCTTCTTCAATTTTTTTCCGCTTGTCGGCAGCATCAGGTACTCTTGGATACCATAATAATTACCCCATGTGATCACAGATATCTCAATCAGATAATTTATCCTCAGCTAACTCACATTGTCACTGTGCTGCAACTCAACCAATTACCATGTCTTTCTTCATTCCTAAGTATCTTGCTATAAGCTCTGCTTGGGAAACTTCCTGCCTCCAAAACAGATGTGGTAGATAATTAGAGGTGGGAGATGTATCTCTTAACTGTGTCTGACAAAAGGTTGTCTACTGTGCTTAGTTACACCTCATCAGCTACCTATGACAAGGCGTACACCTGGCGGTGTACACACACACACACACACACACACACACAAACACACACACACAACTGTGAGGGAGCGCACAGACACCTTCTCCTGCTGTCAGTGCTTCTGAGATGAGATAATTCTTTGACAATGAGGTTCAACCGATGAGCAAAACTAAACGTAAAAATACAATCCAAGAGTGGAGTAAGCAAGAGAAGGATTTGGAATTGTGGCTAAGCATTTTTGCTAATTTCACCTTCACCCACCCAAAGGTTGTAAATTACATTTCAACTTTGAGTGAGACATCTGGGAACCACATAGGAAAACGCAATTATTGTCTGATTCCTTTAACTCGTGGCCCTCGACATAGATAAGTGGTATACAGATAATGTATGAGAGGTAGGCTGCTCTTACCTTGATATCCTGACCTGGACAGTGTACAGAGAAAAGGCTACAATGATACTGGAGCAGGATAGAAATGCAGTGGCGGAGTCAAATGAAAATCAACATCTCGACTGATACAGAATGATAAAGAGATCAGCACGGTGGCCCACAGGGGCAAAAACATACCGCAACTTAAGCAAACATAAATAGACAAAACACAAGCAAATTAGGAAAACATCTTCATCAATTTGACAACCCAAGAGTGCTGCCCCGGAAGTTGAGCGAAGATAACACGGCAGATAAAAAAATATCATGCAAGTTGGTGTATTATATCTGTTTTATTCACTAAATGAAGCATTAAAAGAATGCGTGCTGGGATCACTTTGAAGCATCTTTCGTAAACGCTTCCGTTGTCTTGTGACTTCTGCAGATCGTTTTTCCTAATTTGTTGTGTTGTGGCTTTTGCAGTGCTCATATGTTGTCAAAATGATGATGTTTTCCTAATTTGCGTGTGTTTCTTCTATTTGCATGCTGATTAGTTTATACCAAATGAGAAGAAATGCATGTTTTTTTTCTCAAAAAGACATTAATTTCAGTATAATAATCTTCAAACGAGAAACCGAGCCCTAACCCTGTTTCTGATCCAGCCTTTCCTGAGCTGCATAACTTCTCACTCAGAGAATAACTACATGTATATGAGACCTTCCAGGTAATTCTCAAAGGTGTCCTTAGGTGTGGAGGTCTCCGCTGACACGCAGCAGTATGAATGAGAATGGCAGCAGTGTTAGCCCACTTCCTTTTTTCAGGCCGACACACATTCAGCATGTCAAAATTCATTTCAGCAAGACACAGGAGGACCTCAGTGACAAGCTGGACTGTTAAAGGTGTCATTCTTAATCATTTGGAATCCAGTTGTCAGCCTAACATATTAATATTCAACCACTTTTGCTTAAACTTGAATTGAGGATAGGGCAATAGGCATTTTTCCCTTTCATATACTAGTGTATGAAGAGAATTATGGAATTTAGTGGTCCTGCGGGTCAGTCTTTCAGAAGGGTTTAAGACATCTATAAAAAATTAAAACATTTTTCAAAAAATAATGTGAACTGGCACTGTGAAAATATTGTGTGGAATCCATGTGTGCTTTTTTTTGAGAATTAAATCCATCACTCATATGTTCCAACCACGTACACTCATAGGCGGCGCCGGGGAGGGGTTTGGCGGTCCTGAAGCCACCCCATAGAAAAGCTGCAGCACCTCTGCAGAACACCAAGGAATGTTTGCTTATCAATACTTTTACTAGTAAAAAACTGCTGTAAGAGTAAAGAATATATATATGCATTGAAAACACAAACAGAATACTTTTGGATGAAAAATAATTCATTGCGAGTGATCTGATTTGATCAAGAGGCGCCATTTTTGATCTTATGTCCACTTCCTGTTCGCCAGAGTGCAATAATAGCAAAGTAGCCCGAGCCTTTGCCTCACTTCACGTATCATATTGGATTTAATTTAGACAATACTTTTATGAGCATCATCACTGCTTACACTATGTTGTTGTTCCACAATATTCTCTTCATGTAAAGTTATACCGTTTCTTTTTACTGTAGACTTATGTAATATTTCTCATAAAATGGTTAAAGCAATCTTTCCCAGTCATGACTTAGGACCCACTGAATTGTGGGTCTATGCATCTTTCTGCAAAAATCTTGTCCTGTGTGGTGTTTTCTTGTGTTCCAGATGTCCCTAGGCTATGATACAGGCTGTGAGGTCAAGAATATTAAAATATAGTAATCCAGTTTGAACGCTTTTGTTCGTAGTGAAAGTGTTTATAGTGACGTTTCTATTGTTACGGATGTTTCTAAGTTAAAAGCCAAGATTCCAGCCGGCGCGGCTTTGTGACCAATGTCACAAGCTGCTAAATTAAGACCACATATGAAATGGAAAGGATCAGATTGCATGTGCTTTTGTGTTTTTCACACTGACAAGAAAAAGTCGAATATGAGCGAAAAATCCCTCATTATTTTCTGCTTTTTACCACATTTGTATCTCATTTGTTCATCTTCTCTTCCCAAAAGTTATGCCCTTTCGCCTTTCCATTAGACATTTTCATTAACCTTGGCCATGAGCCCAAGAAGAGATGTGAAGGGTTTCGGAAAATACAACCAGTGAGTCTGACCCTCCCCTTACACTAGTTTATGTAAGGATTATAAAATATGCGATCATCTAATAGTCCAATTTCAAGAAAATATAATATCGCTTTGTTAAAATTGGTCGTACACATGCACTTAAAATCTGACTCTAAATCTCTTATCTATCTCCAACATTCCACACTTTAGTCCACTTTAGTAAATGGTTTCCCTATTTTTCCTCTGAACCATTTCAATGCTGTGCCTCAGGTTTAACCTTCTTTCATGAACTCCGTCTCCCTGCCCTTACCCAGTGTTTGGCCCTCTGCCTTCCGATCCACAACTAAGTCCTGCTTGTCTACCTGCACCACCTGGATTGGATGTAGAAATGGGGCAATGCACCACAAATCCAGCTAAAGCTCACTCAGACCGAAACGATTCTCGACATTAGCATTTCTGTTACTCAGTGTTGTCAGGTTTAGTGGAAACAGCTAAACCTGCTTCCTATGCTGGAATCTTTGGAGAAACTGGTCGCGTAGTTTATATTTTTCAAAGGGGCCACATCAGCAACCTTGAGGAAAAGTATTACAGAGCAGAAGTGGAACAACTTGTCGGAGGATTCAACAACAATAACCGAACTCTGAATGGGAATCAAACTAGAGAACTGGATGTTGACCCCGACAGGTCTCTGTCTGACCCTCTCCTCAGCTCCACAGTGGAGAGGGTCGGAAGCAACAAGTTTCTTTGTGTGCATCTCTCCGATTACCTCAACTGGTCTCTCAATACCAACTCCATCTAAAATGTGGCACGATGACTTATTCACTTATTGCGGAGACTGAAGAGAGTAAGACTTCCTCCGCCCATCCTCATGACTTTCTACAGAGACACAGAGGAGAGCATCCATCCTGGCCAGTTGCACCACGCCGTGGTTTGGGAATTGCAAAGCAGTATCCAAATCCCTGCAACATGTGGTGAGGACAGCTGAGATGATCACAGTAGCTACCAGGACATCCTCCGGGAACGCTGTGTATGCAGAACCTCCTCCATCATGAAAGACCCCTCCCACAACTGATATACAGACTGTTGGCTCCCCTGCCATCAGGTAGAAGGCATCAACACCTGCACACCAAGCTTCTGCAGCAGCTTTCCTGAAATGTTAATCTGGAGTATTTGGACATTCAAATGCATTTTTAGGTCAGCGAGGTCATTTCAGATACTAATTTAAACTCCAAAGAGTTGCTATCTCTAAGAGATCTGACTGCTGGATGGAGTAGACATTTAGTCCCTGCATACCACTCACATTGTTTACAATGGAGAGACTCTTAAAAAGCATGGGGGCAAAAATCTCTGAGTCAACTTTTTCAGTCCATAAATACTTAATTTATCAGGATCAGGTTCATTTCTTCTCCATCAACACAAAGCCAACGCATGCTGGCTGCTGAGATTGGCTTGGACTGGTTTTACAGTTTAAAGTCCAGGCCTCAGAGATAATTTGTTTGCACTGCATAGATAACTAGCTTGAGGCTGTTATACCAACAACCAGAGCGGGTTGAGAGAGTGTATATGTCTGGTTATGAATTTGTGGATATGTTGAGAGCACTCTCTAGATTTATGATCCTGGAAATTTAAATTCCGCTTTAAAGATGTGGTCTTGAGTGAGCTTTGGTCTCTGCTGGGACATATTCCACCTCCAGGTCCAGTAATAAAGAGGGAAATGAGGTCTAGTACGAAGAGGAGGAAAATCAGAAAGAAGTGGAGAAAAAACAAGGAGGGAAGGCGCGTGTCTGTTGGGACAGTAAAGGGAATAGAATGCGATAGAAATCTCCTTTCTCTGTAATTGGAGGTAAGGCTGTTTGGATTGACACATACAGTAAGCTGAACCAGAAAAAGGGGCCACCACACAATGACAAGTCAAACTTAGAGGACTGCAGGGTGTACAATGTGTATTTTTTTAATTACACGCCTCATAAATGGTGACAGCATTTCGGGAAGACGACAACAATTTACAGATGTACGATTGATTGAATTTTGAAGTCCATCATGATTTCGGCTTCCAACAATGAAATGAATGTGACCACGAGATATTGTGATTTAAAATGTGTGCTCCACCCATACATCATTCAACTGCAAAGGAAATAAAGCACTGCCTGAGCAGTCACAGCTGCTCCCTGCACCCCATTGTCTGTGAAAGCATGTCTGCAGACGGTCCAGAGGAGAATCATTAGTGATAAAAGACTATCAATAATTTACAACAGATAACAGACGCTCAAAGTTAAAATTAAATGCCTGTGGGAGCAGAAGGCAAAGATTGCGTCCCTAAAAATGGCTCATCATCCATCAAGAACAATTCTTATGTATTTTAAGTATTTTTCCTATTTGTGAATTGTGTCTGTGCTGCAAAGCAACACAACTAACTGGTTCCGCCAGTTGAAAACACACCACAGACTTGAATGCATGAAGGTCCCATCAATGGAGCCACACATTAAACTTCAATCATTAAATAATCAAATAATGAGGATAAATAGTGGGATGGTTGGAGTGGGCCTGTTTTCCCAAACTTTAAGTATTATGTGCTCAACATACTTACTTTTATAACCTTGTAAATTATATAAAAAGAGGGAAAACCTGCTTGACTGAATGATGACTTTACCTTCAAATGTTTTCTCTGAACGCACTTCATGCTATAAAAACACAAATTCTAAATTGTGACCATACCTACACACCAGGGGCCCTTGGTTACTTCAAGACACACCTACTGGAACCAATCATACAACACTTCCTGTTAATCTATTACTTTCATCCTATCATACTCTCTCTTTGATCATCTTATCCTCACCCTGGGACACCATGTGCCAACTGTAAAGCACCTAATATAAATTGCTGTATCTCAAATAATAAACATTTCTTATATCCTCCTATTGCTTAGAAGAAGAATCCAGAATACCAAACATTAGCAGAAGTTGAAATAAAGAACATAAACATTGGAGTTATTGAGATCAATTTACTTAAACAGGTTGTTTTTTGTTAGTGCCACCATTCCCCCCCCCCCCCCCAATTTTTTAATGATGATAAATAATATGGATCACAATAGTAATTAAAATAATCAGGATTATCATTTTGGCAATAAACTTGCAGCCCTAAATCAATGGTTTGTAACAGAGAGAGCATAAATTAGCTGTCTCTCACAAATATATGAATACACACATCTCTACTCTCACTCCTGACTCTCTTACTAACTCTTTTTTTTTGATCCCCTCCTTTTTCCTGTCCCAGTAATGACAGGCTGCAGGTCTTGTACATCACACAGCTCATTAAAAAGTGCAGCCACTAATAAGCAATATGAATCACAAACACTCAAGCCTCCTCTCATAGACTGACCAAACACACGCAACTAGGCCACACACCCCAGGGCTATGTACTGATGATATCCTCAGTGTATTACACCGCTGATTATTATTATTTTTTTGCATCATGACCTTTTGCTGTATACTTGCAACAATATGAGCCCCAATCAACCGGCTCACAAGGCCTCACCCCTGATTGAGCATTATGAAATAAATACAGACCGCTGCATGTCTCCCCGCTCAATTGAAGACGCACACACTCTTAAATTAACCCACTGTTATACCTATGTCATTTAAGAATCCTACTACAGTGACGCCATAACCCAACCACCCTATGCCATCTCTATCCGGCTTGTTTTTGACAATTTCTTAGCTACAGAGGCCCTCCCTGAAAGAACTTAAAGAATGTGAGAAATGTCATTGTCATGTCCACGCCAGGCAGAGGGAGAGTAAGGCGGGCAATGGCATTACCATAGTAGGATTCATTTTAAAAAGCCCGGATTTGCACGATCTTCTAGATAAGCCTCAAAATTAACTTACCTGTTCCCTTCCCCAGGGCTCACCTTCCCATGAAAAAAAAGATAAAAATCATTGAAAATCCATTTAGCTATCCTGAAAATACACAAAAAAAACAACAAATGGCAGCGATCACATAACCTCTTCCAACCCTCATTGTCAAAAGTAACATGATTGCATACTGTATACGCAAGTATATGCCCACTGACACACATGTCAGAGATATATCTACATGGAAGAGGGCAGTGATGGGTGAGGGCAGGTTGTGTGGGAGTGTTCGTGGGGGACACTCAAGCGTATAAATGTCACATTGCTACAGTATTTCTTCTGTCAAGGCCTGTGGTTGTAAGCTTAGATTTATTTTCACTGGTCTGCTATGCAAAAGAAGAGTGTTGATCTCCCCAGTACACACTCATAAACACACATACACACACAAAACAAACACAAACACACACACAAACACACACACTTACAGAGAAATGTGCCAATAAGAGCAACCATTTAGTCCTGTCCACACTGAATTCACACAGAGTTAGCAGAAGCAGCTCTCCAGCTGGGGTATAAAGACACAAATCCAACGTGACAGATGCACACACTCTGTCTCTCCCTCACACACGCACACACACACTTCCATAAAAGTTTCATCTGACCACACTATGTCCAAAAACACCATGTACAACACTCCATCAATTATCACATCAACATTCAGTTCTTATCAAAACAGGAGAATTTTTCAGCAGGAATTGGAGAGCTGACAGCAAACACTCCCTTACTTATTGATCTGCCCTCAATCCAAGAAAAACATGCTGATGAACAGCGACCAAGGAAAGTCCTAAATCATCATAATACTTACGTTGGTTCCCACTCCCAATCTAGTGCAAAACTTGTGAACAAACCAAGACTGGGAGCCAACAGAGTTGCTTCTTTAAGCAATATTATGAGGCCACCTACAGTTGTGATAAGCCCTCCTTTTTCTTCAATCACCTCCTTGACCTCCAATCTAGTTTTCCTCTTTTCCTTGCTTAACCTCCACTCTCTCCTCTCCTGACTGTCCACTCTGTTAGACAGTCCAGCGCTCTAAAAACAGCCTGAGTGCATTTGAGTGGCAGAAGCATGGCAGAAGGGCTCCTGGGTCTCCATCTAGCTACATACAGTTTGAGGAAGCCAAACCCTCCAGGCCACTGGTCAACTTGCACATGTGTAACCCAATGAGAATTTCTGTGGATTTGTTGGGCTGGCAGAGCTCAGATCCCATCTACAAAGACTCTGAATATGCTAATGTTGAAAAATCTCCCAAAAGTTGTTTGCACATACACAGAGAGGAATGCTAAATATATGCCTCTAATCCTGGATTTGTGATTAAACATTTGGTTAAAGAGAGTAAACTGCCTGTATATATACATATAGGGAAGATATGATATGAGAAATGGTATGAGAAATAGGGGAGATATGGTTTATGATATATATGGTGGCTGACAGGATTTAACAAAGATTTAACAAGCTGAAAAAGAGTGTTTATTAAAATTGCAACTGTATCTGAAAAAACAAGGGATGTCTGACTTCCCACAGGAAATGGAAAGGGGAAAACGCCGCTGGTCATGGTGTGGATGCGAGGAGGTCAACCACAGCCAGAGGGTAAGACAGGTGATGAGAAGTAAGCTCAGTGGTAGCAAAAAACTATCCAAGCCATGAAACATACTGTCCTATCTGTCATCCGATACCAATCTGAGCTAGAAATCTGTCCACAGGAGGAGGTGGATGGCCCTGGTACAGACATGAAAACTCCTCCCCATGCATCCAATTCCAGCACCTGAGATTCCATGAGCAGTGAAAGGAAGTCATTGTCATAATCTAGGATAAAACATTAGATCATCCATGAGTCATCTGGACTATGGCCCCACAGGACGAACTGCTAACAGTGATTGAGGCATCAGAGGAAAGAGGGTAATCAAGGAAAAGAGGGAACCATGGGAGACCAATCCCCTCCATGCGAAGTATCATTGGTAGAAAGACAAACTAAACAACATCATGAAATCATACCGAAGCGAGAAATGTCAAGTCTGATGAATCTTACAGAACCTATGATCCTGGTATGAATATGAACAGGCCATAATCATCAGATCCATGGAGGCAGGAGTGTTATGTTAAAGCGATACTGTGAGTAAGGATCCAGATGGAGATACGGGTCAGAGCGTTAGTGATGCAGATTAATGCTTTTATGAAAAATAGATCAGACTTACCGACAAATGGAAGGAAAACAAAAATATCTGGTATATTGTATAATAATTGAGACAAACAGTCCAAAATTAAGCAAGAGTGAATTCCAAATGAAGCAGAGTCCAAAAAGCAGGAATAATTAACAAACAAAACATGAGAGGCATGGAAAGGCCTGAGAAAATGTCCAGAAATCACAGCGAAGAGGCTGGAATGTAGGAGGCAAAATTCCACAACACATTCACATCTTATTTACCTTGTTTAGGGAACACCGTCGAAAGAAGACTGCTCTTCGACATAAGAATCTATAAATTACATTTTGGTGTTTCATAGTGTAGCCCGTGAAAGTAGTTGCCACACGGGACATAATAACTGGTGTTCTTCCAGCCATTTATGAATATACAATTTGTGCAGGTCTAAAAAATAAATAAAAACAAAACACACGGAAACAAAAGAATGAAAGTTAGCCAAATAGCCAAAGGAACAGCGCTGGGAATTGTAAAGGTACAAATATAAAAAGTACAAATGTACAGACATTACACTGTAAAAGCAATTGCTTTCAAACTGGGAGATAGCACATGTTGCTCCTGCTCTGGTCAACAACATGGCAGCTTCCCACCCGCGCCACAAGTACAGGTCGTTCACATCTTCAGTAGCTAATGCAGCTGTTGTACAAGGACGTCCTTCATGCATCATGGCTAGGTCCAAATCAGTCCTACAACCGACACCACAATGCATGTGGCAGATTTCTGGCAGAGCAACCGTTGCTTCTCTTAGTGCTGCCACCCTATGACCAAAAAAGGTAGCTGCAGGTGAAGGACTAAAATAAATAGAAATGCAATATACATTGTAAATAATCGAGTATAAGTTACCAAACATGACTTTAGCATATTATTTAGAGCATGAGTAATTCCAACATGCTAGTCCACTATAGAGTGTATAGGGGAGTATCTGTGTTTAATTCTGAAGATAACACGCACTCACACACATACATACCCTCAAACACACACACACATAAGGAGAGAGAGAGACATTATTAGTACAGCTGGCTGTCAGCTCCTCCAGCTCTCTGAGAAGTTCATGAATACTGAAGGCTTCTCTTCCTGTCACAGCATGGGGTACAAACCAAACTCTGTGCATGTATGTTTTCAGCTCGCACTACTCAGCTTTGGCATCAATGTGTCTGCTGGCACAGGCTGGAACAAATTTGTCTTTGGGGTTTGGTCTCTGATGTCTGTGTGTGTGAGTGTGTCTGTGGGTATGTGCATGTGTGGGTGAGGTAGTCGAGAGGTCTGGCCATTATCACCACTCCAGCCAGTGAGCATGTGGCCAGAGGAGCAGGAAAAGGGGTAAATAAGGGTGGTGAGCGAGGTAAAGAAAGACAGCTGACAACACAATGCTCAGAGTGCAGGAGATGAAAATAATTACCCCCGAGATAAACGTCAGTGATGCTACAATAGCACACGCCATAAAGTATCAAATCAGACCATACGCAGTCGGCCCTGTGCTAACAGAGTTATACGAAATTCTTCTCTTTCTCAAAATTAGATATCCTCTATGGTAGGCCTATCTATAAGCAAACAAAAGAATCCATGCACATAGTTCAAGTTCTTTTTCTCAGATGAACCAACCTGTGAAATGGCAAGAGAACCGTTTGTTATCCAGCACGTCTCAGCTATGGTGTGTTGTGGTCACCAGGTCTGTGTGTGGTCCTGATGCGGTTCAGCTGCTCAGAATCATTTCCATTTAAACATATCTGTGGTCTTGAATGCAAACCACCAATGTTATCCACTCTATCGGAGGTAACAGCGAAAGATTTGCCCTCCCCGTGACTGCCTCTATGTGTGTGCCTGTTGTGTTTGTGTTAATGCATAGTTACGACTGAGGGTGTTTGCGCAAATATTTGAATGTGTGAAAATGTGGTAAGATTCCCCTTCATTTGTCTTCCGCCATATTAGTAACGGATTTTTCCCATGCAGTCAACATAAAGGCGAGCAAACAGGAGAGAGGGATGTGAGTGCTGATTGATGTGAGTGTTTTGAACTGCAGGGCCCCTTCGGGGCATTGTGTCCCAGCGATCACTGACTCGTTTCTCAGGGGCTCCTTCCCACCACAAAGAGCAGCCGTGATCAGATCATTGAGAGGGAATGTGGACTCCCTCTCAAAATACCCTGGGTGATATTTTTCTTGCTTGCTCTGTTTTTGAGTGAGTCTGTTGTTAATGGACAGGGCTTACAAGTGTTCATTCTAACATTTTTATGCTGATCCAAAGCTGTAAATAATAAACAGTGTAATAGTCCGTGGCCTTTTGAAGAAATCATTTCCTTTTTGAATTTTTTTTCTGTATATTTTTCTGTTTTGTTTATTATTTTGAAAGTATTTGAACACTTTCACACAAAGACGATTTGCTGAATAACTGTTTGACCTGTGAGCAGAATCATTCTTTGTATTCTTGGATATTAAAATTAGTTTGGGGCGATTGGATCACAACTCGTGGACAGCGAGATACGTCTGTAGGTCCAAGCGTAAACGACCTCCAAGAGTCATTGCGATCCGATCCCTGAAATCCTTGTCCTGAACTCTTTAGCAAATCAGAAATGACTTTCTTCGTTTATCCCATCAGTTGGAACAGTCCAAACATGTATATTAGCTCTTGAAACATCTTCAAGATGAGAGGTAACCCATGCTAGCTGGCTAAAAAGATCTGGAGCTCGACTGATGGGACTGATAACTACGCGCAACGCCCTTTGACCTTGTAGCTTGAAGCGATGTAGGCAGCATTTGTGATCCAATCGCCAGAACACATTTTAAAACCAAGTCTAAACCGGGTATTTTTGATATTTTGTTGACTATATTTGCCCCTCTGGGGAAAAAGCCCTAACAAAGTTGAATATGTGTCAAATACAGGATCCCATAAGTGATGCCATTGCTACAACCATTGGGTAGAAATCTTTTCCAAGCATGCTTCTTGATGCACATTCCAATAACTCATCCAGCGCTTAGGAATCCCAGGCTGGATTGCAACCAAAACAACTTTGGTCCCATTATGAAGTGATAAATGACCCTCAATGAAGTCAGGCAGTCTTCAGAACATAGAAGAGGAAGGGGTGGATCAACTGGAAATGATTAAAGTCACACAATTCTGCTCAAATGACGAGTTCAGTGAAACTGTAGAGGACGGATTAGACAGTGAGAATCATGATGTCGGTGGAGAAGGAAGTGAGTCTCGGTAGATCCGCCTGGTTTTCTGTTGTTGAGTATCTTAGTCTAGCCGGCACTAACAGTGTCCACGAGAACGTGTTTGTCTGTCTGTATGTTAACAGCGTCGCAGAGCACACGCAAACACATTAGAGTTGGCCGAGCATATCACAGGAATCCAACTCTTGCTTGTATGTGTATGTTTGTCAGAAAACGTCAAAGGATTGTTTGTGTCTATGGCTTAAACAAATACATATGTAGGTTGTGGTCGGCCTTCAATTTCAGTGTCATGGTCTTGATTGTCTCTCTTTGTGTGGGGGATAGGCCTCTGGGGCAGAGGCTTATATGAATGAGGGAAACACCAGATGCACACACTCACACACACACATGAATGCACGTATGCGCACAAAAGCCAGCCACATTTCTTCTCATGTGGAGGCCAAACATTTCCCCACAGCTAACCACTCAGAGCAGATACTGCATTCATCACTAGGATCTGCCAGCAACAATAGAGCCATCTATATGGATGAGAACCGAGGCTTCACATTAACTCGATCCTTCTACTGAAGGTCAGCTTCACTGAGAGCCATTCAATAACACGGCTTTCAACACCATCAATTTTAAATATCATTTTATTTCAAAAGTACACAAACAGGACCAATATTGTTTCAATAAGGCAAAGCTCAAATATTAACAACCACTCACATCAGATGACTCAAAATCTCATAGTCACAGTTTATGGGTACCACTTGCAAATCCTAAATAAAACTCTTTTTATATATTTATAGACTTGAATTTCATCATAAAAAAGATCAATAGACAAAGCCTTTTATTACAACCCCGGCCTCATATAATCATCTTTATTATCATCTTTTTTTAATGCTGAAGATCATTATAGTCCAAAAAAAGTCAAATGGGTGGGCTGGCCAGTGGAAGATGCATCTGTCTTTTTCCACAAAAGTGTTATGTGGCTCTAATGCCCAGTTCCAAACCCAGCTACAGAACCCAGCCCTCAGCTGCTACCTGAAAAGACTGAACATAGTATTGTGAATGTCAGTGGGACCACCGATGGGAGTTTTCAAGCCAGTATGTGCTTTGATAGCATTATTAATGTTTTATACTCCCCACTATGCAGCTCTTGTGATATTGCCAAAGCACCTTAATGATCTCTACTTAGCAGCTGTTATGGTGGTCCAGTTTCAGTCTTCTCAAATATGTGTCTGGGTAAGAGGTACCAGGACTAGGGGCTTTGCTGGTGGCAAGTTGGAATTGGGCAGACACCTAGGGGTTGGAGTTTTTTATTCTCTGGATCATTGTCGCAATTCTTTTTGCATGCCGAGCCAAGCCGACCCAAGACGTCTGGATGGAGAGGCGTGGCCAGCTGTGGTCACCTACTGAACAGCGCCAAGAGGATGCAGAGCAGTGTTGCTGCGATGGATGGGGCAAGATCCACAGCTCCTCCACACTCCATCGAGTTCTCCTAGAAAGTAAAAGGGACATGATTTAAGGAGGTATTTAATGTTTAATAACAGGTCAAATCCATATTAGTGAGGGATATATTATGAAAGAAAATACAATGACAGGGAGTCCGTATCTGTGTGTGTGGAGAGGATACCTCTGGGTGAAAAGGGTGACAGGTATCTGGGCGCCTCCTGTCCTTTTGAATCTTCAACCTCTCGCATTTAAGAGATTCATTATGTGCAGCTGAAGTTAAAGCAACAACAGAAAATGTGTACCCTCTGCAGGGTGTTTTCCTGCTGTGTGTTTCTTATTCATAATGGAAAGAAATGCACGACCCTGACTGCATGATGGAAAGAGGGCATGGATGCTGTGGCAATTTTGGGCACGCCGTGATTTGCAAAAAGAGAGGGAAAGCAGAGTCTGAGCGATGTTTGATGAGTTGTCATTTGTCACATAGCAACGGAATAGCATGCTCTGTGCTAAAGTAAGCAGTCCACAACAAATAAACAGTGGTAGACATGAATGACTCCTCTCTAAGCCGGGTCTGCTATTGATCAGTATTCAATCATTGTGTGGGCTACGGTTACACGCACACTCCCACACAGGACTATAAAACAGGCCTCAGTACAGTGTCGTCGCAGAGTGTTTGCTTCAGATCTTGTCATTCTTAACACTTGCATATCATCTCTTGTCCTTCATCAACTGGAAAGGGAAAAGGATAAATAAAAAAAAGTCCCTATGGATTCCTCACAAGTGCTCTATGGCGAGAGTAATAAGAGACTGCTGGTAGAGAATGTACTATGCCGTCATAGAACACAAGCATCTAACAGTGTTATTTTCTCACAATGGTGGGGGTAGCATAACTGGAATAACTGCAAGTTGTCGTCAGAAAACATTCATTCATGCATCTTCAGAACCACTTCTTGAGGATTGTTACAACAACGTTTTTGGGCCCTTTAGTTTCGTTTTTTTTACTGCCAAGGATGTCAATGTTTTATTGGAGCTGTCGCTTACTTCATCTTCACAAATCTTCAGTCAGGAAAGGATATACATGATTTCCACGGGGTTCATGGTGATCGGCTCAAACATGCTGCAGTCACACTTGTTGTCCACCACCACCATGAAGAGATTACTGCTGGGGATCTGCTGGATCACAAAGGACCTGCCAATCACAACCAGAAAAACAAAAAGATGTGGAAGGAGGATGTGAGAGGGAGCAATGGAAGATTGAAAGATGGATTGGCAGGTAGACAAGGCACATTGGTGTGATGTAAATTTACATGACGAAAATTTTTGTTACGAGTCTTCGCACTCAACCCTGGTTTAAGGGAGAAGCACTGAAGATGCTGCACGGTATGCATGTTAAGAGCATGACTTGTCTCAGTGCCAGCTGTCAATAAGTGACAGACAAACTCATACCGAGGGACAAACATGTACACACATACCTCAATAATTCACTCCATACCCTCATCTTCCTCATTTTCTTCCCTTGACTCACTTTAGTGTTTCTTTCATCCTATCCAAGGCGAGCACCGATGAAGTGTTGCCCAAAATAAAACACTCCGAGGGGAGACAAATGGGAACCACACTTTTACGCCGATAGCTTCCCATGGCGGTGTATAACAGCCTTAGAGATCAGGCCTCGCTTCGCTCTTCTGCCAAGTGATTTATGACTGGGGATAAGTTTTATGAAGAGGAGAGGTCACAAAGATGATCTCCTCTTTCTGTCACCCATTCTTTTTATATCTCTCCCTTCGCTTCCTCCCTCTCTTCTGCCGCAGCTGGGTGATTTATGAAGTTCACAGTCAGACATTTGTCAGACACATATGAGAACATGCACACGAGATTGAGCGAACACACACACATCTCTCTCTTTCTCTTGTTGTAAGTAGAAACTTAGACAAGGAAGGGCAGATTTGAAAGATCAAATCAGATCTGGTATCAAGAAAATCTCCATCTTTACAAATTCAATACTATGAACAATTTAATCTGACCACAGTCTCCAATCATTGAATAGAACCAATCCACCACAATCTAATACCGTTATCCCACCGTGACCAACCAAACCCCACCAAACCACCCCGGCAAATAGGCCAAGCCAGTTCCAATCAGAGATGATTAGGATCTAGGGATGTTTAATAATCTGTGCTCACCCCTGCAGAGCGCCGGGCTGGTCCACCTCAGCCCACTGATAGAAAACAGAGCAAATGTTTCTGGAGAATAGACTTTAACACATCCTGACAGCACAGCTGCTGGCCTTGAACGTACCCAGTGGTGAGAACAGGATCACTTCACCGCATATGAATACACACGTACCCCCTGACTCATACATTACAAGGATGTCCGCAATATACGCAGAGAGATACACGTTTCTGTATGCTGAAAAATAAATGCTCAATAAAATGTAGGTGGTAATGGCGGTGGTATTCCTCCTAACATGGTCTCCTGATGCTGCGGCGTGAAGTGGGTTTTTTTCATATTGGTGTGAGAAACAATAGCAAAGGATGAAAGGGAACATGACTGACCCACTGAAAGAAAGACAAAGTGAGTGAAACAGAAATAAATCAACAGATACATCAATTTTAAGAATAAAACGGCTTTACTGGAAGAGAGAAAGACACACACTCAGAGGTCATGACAGAATGTGTTTCCTCTCAAAGTTCCTGCAGAACGTATCACAATACGTGAATATGATAAGAAGCAGCACAACTTATCAACACCTTTTGATCATGGAGGAAAAAAAGTTAAATCGCTCTAAAGCTCGTTTGACTGGTTGAACACAATGCACAATTGTTTTTGAGCAATAATTGCTTTTGATGCAGGACCGCAGTCCTTCTACCTTCCCTGCTGAAATCAATCTGTACTAAGGGTTGGCAAAATGCAGTCGGTTATTTGCGTGACATGTAGAGAAAGTTCACATTCTTCCGATGATTAAATCATCGCATGTCAAGTCATAACCATCCATTACGGTGTGTAATTTATCATTTAATAGTTCACTGAGTTGAAATTGCTCCAGTAAAATCCGTACAATCAGAGTTTAAAGAGCAACACTGTCATTTACTTGAATTTAATCGATTAGATTCGGAGATAATGGTCACCATCATTCCAGTTATCCCTTTTTAATCACTTTTTGCAACAGATCCAAACTCAAACATATTGTATTGGAACAGCTGAGATGCTTTTTGGACTACTAACGTCCAGCAGCTGTAGAAATGAATCAAAATCTAAAAGCTTATAGCAGGGCCCCTTGAGTAACATGAAGTCATTTAAAACAAAAACAGAAATATAGAAAACAAGACCCAAAAAAGCAGAAAGCAGAATATAAGAACATAATTATCCAAACTTAAATTCACAAGTTAATTGTTAATACACCGTTTCCAATACCGTTACTCTATGAAAATACTAGTGACTCTCATTGTATTTTCTAAAAAAAACCTTATGAAACAATACTATCTCAGAAACATCATGAATATTAAAGAGACCTGGGATGACCAGTTTTTTAGACAATTTGTATTTGTTTATTTCAAAAATCTTTAACAGATGAAAAGAAGTCCACAGATTTGTGGGTTGCAGTATCTTTTCGTCTTCATCTGTTATATTCTGTGAGCTACAGCACTGAAGCTGTAGCTCACAGAATACTGCAACCCTGAATGACTCTCTTTTCAGGACATCGTTCATCTGTGGTGGTCAAGAGAAAGAAAAACAGCATGTGGAGGAGGTCGGATATAAAGCTGTGAGTTTTGTCACTAATGGTCCCTCTGAAAACCTACAGTCCATGTACCAGTAAGAGGGAAGCCAGCAAAGCTTTAATGTGAACGTTAGGGTTATACGGTGTTATATCATTTCATTGTTTCTTATGATCTGTCTCACACACACACACACACACATGCACACACACACAGAGTTATGGTATGGGAGGAGGTTTATAGAGCATAAAGCGCACACACGTGTTCCGATGAAAATATGAGAAAGGACTTAGTCGGCCTTTAACGCCAAACAGATGTTTATCACCAATATCCTCTATTAATAATATGCGCAATAAAATTCCACATAACCAAAATAGAAACGCTGTTTTACTTTGTCAAATTCACTGTGCTTTAAAAATACTTAATTCTTTAAAAAGGCCAGGCCCACTATTCCTGAGGTAGCCTTTGGAGATAAGGCCATTGTTCCCTGAATCACGTTCCTGTCGTGTGTGTACGGGCGGGTGTACGTTTGTGAGACTTTGCTATGTGTGTATTCTAATTGTGTGTTTGGGATATGACTGCATCCCCACCACATTTCACTCCTAGGGCACTTCCCAGGGCAGTGGTTATGCCGCTGACCTTGTGGGACTGTACCAACAGTCAGACACAAACCCGCTCGCTCGCACGGACGCACGCACACACACACACACACACGCACACACACACACACACACACACATAACAAACAGACCCACACACACAGGGTCTGAGCTTCCTTGGCAGTTCCACAGCTGGGAGCAATGAAGGGTCTATTGGAGGGATCCAGAGAACACTCCACAATTGCCTGACAGAAAAGCCCAAATTGTTAATGGGGACCACACTCATTTTCCCATTTTTAAGGGAAGCCTTTTTTTTTTTCCACCGCTCTCCCTCATCTCTTAATGCCTCGTATTTCAAACTGCCGAGAAGAGAGTGAGTGTCTGTGTGTGTGTGTCTCTGATGGATTGCCTGGATAAGAGTGTTTTCAACAGACAACAAACGATCAAAATGTGTTCTTCATTATGATCAGGGATTAGAGATAAAAACATTCCGCCGGGAAATGATTTCACAGCATAATTATTTTTGCATTATTAGCTTGTTTATAGACCCCGGTGGCCAAGTGATATCTAAGGTGTTTTATTGAACCTAAGCAGATATTTCAGACTGTTGTTGTCTTTCACACGTGTCTGCAGGTGTGTGTCGTACTTGATGCAGCCGTCACAGTCCAGGCTGCCTGTGTTCTCCTTGATGGTTCTCTCGGAGATAAAGGCCGGGTACTCTGTGTCACATGGTACCTGCATGGTCCGACCCATTCTCTCAGCTGAGGGACGATCCAGGAGGAGAAATGAAAGAGGAGAAATAAAGACAGAGCAGAATGAGTAATTGCAGTGAGAGAAAAAGTCATCAAACAAACAGGCTAAATCTAGTTTTCAGCTACACAAATGTATCGTAAGCAAATGCACCGCATGCTTTCATATACGGGTTTAGAAAAAAAGAGAGCACAGCGTCTGAGCCAGAGCTACCTCTTAAGGTGGCAGATTTCCACAGTAAATGTAGGCCAGTCAGACATACAATATGCTTTGTCGCTTGAGCTCTCCTGCCACCCAGAGGGTTGAAACAGTTCTACAGACTGGGAAGCAGAGGCGAGGCAAAATCCTCTCTCTGGGTTTTTTATTGCAGAGGCCAAAATATGCATTAAATATTGAAATATAAAGACATGCCATTATCAAGTTCCGTTTTAACAGGTGCACATTTTCTGCGTCAGCAACTGAACTTTATAGAGACGTTGGATTATATGTGTGACTTGAATGGATCGGTCTAATTACCAATTAAAATCTATGTGTCTGTGAGAAATGCAGCCTACAGTACGTACAACCGCTTGGGATTAGTTCAGGTTGAGAGGTGGACTAGATTAGGTTACCGTCTGCAAAATTGGGGTGTTTCAGCTGTGTGTCACAAGCCTGTGTCTCTATTGTAAAAAGATATAGAATGTTCTGCTAAGACCTGAGGCTAGCGAGCTGTGAAATTGTCTCAACTGCTTGGCAAGCATCATGGCGCAGCTTCACTTGATTTGGGATAAGAGTGTGCGAGAAAAGCATTTCATAAACTTTCATTTTGTGGTTTGTTCTCACTTTCTTCCTTCTCTCTCACATTAAAACATGTAAAAAATGTTCATATTGGTTTTGGACAGAATTATTGCGAGAGAGTGATGTTGCCTAGCGGGGATTTAATGTTAGACAGGCAAACAGATTTCAACGCTACATAAAACAAAAGGCATCGTGGCATTCACGGCTGGGCAGTAAATCATCTAAGAATGTGCGTGCATTTGTGGAAGTTAGTGAGAGAAACGGCAGGGAAAGAGTAATAGAGTGAGAAAAGAGAGCGAGAGAGCGAGAGAGAGAGAGAGAGAGAGAGGCCTTTTCTCCCCTGATCAATGTGGATACTGCCTCCCACCGCTACCAATATGACACATCCTTAAAGATCCTCAAATCATCCAGCATAGTTCACTCTGGATGCACAAATAAACACAAATGTACCGACAAACAGAGGGGCAGGCATGGAGTGCCCAAACACACACACACACGTACGCACTCTCTCACACACACACAAACACTCTCACACACACACACACACACACACGTACGCACTCTCTCACACACACACAAACACACACACGCACTCTCACACACACACACACACGTACGCACTCTCACACACACACACAAACACACACAAACACACTCTCTCTCACACACACACACACACACACACACACACGTACGCACTCCCACACACACACACACGTACGCACTCTCACACACACACACAAACACACTCTCACACACACAAACACACACAAACACACTCTCACACACACACACACACAAACACACACACGTACGCAATCTCACACTCACACTTAGTACGCACTATCACACACACACACAAACACACACACGTACGCACTCTCACCCGCTCTCAAACTGAGGTCATTTGAGGTAATCTTATGTTTTGCCATTTTTACTTTCAGGGTTTGGATTTCGCCTCTTTATTCTGTTTTTCCAGTGGTCACACTGACTCAGTAGAGGAAACGAGGGGGGAGATATTGAGGATGAAGACAGAGGGTCATTGCTGAGGACACGGGTTGTTTACGCTCTACGCAAAGAAATTTCTTGCATGAGAACTTTAGCATTATTTTAGTTTAAGAAATCTTATATTACAGGTATAACAGGTTATCTGCCTGAGTTCTGTGTCTTAAGAATCACAAAGTGTCAGTTTATTCCACAGTGTGTGTGTCTACATCTCTGCATTATTATTATTATTATTATTATTATTAATAAATAAAAATGATACATCAATATCCAGCAAAAATCCGAATTTTGTCATGGAGAGTCGGGGGAGAAACAAGAATCTTCGCCGACCCAGCTGCTGCGAAAGACAATTTCAAGAAAAACTTTCCTGCAGTCTAGAATTCTACGGCTGACACATAAGTGGCCTCTGTTAACCAACTCCAATTTAATCATAACACGCTCTAAAAAAGACTGTGCACTGCTATGATTCATAACTATGAGGTTTGGACTGAAACCTGATATTACAGATCAACATACTGTATGTGTGCTGGTAACTTGGATTCAATTTGTAATTAGTACTACTTGGGTCAACATCGTATCCCCTCTTTGGCATCCAGGCATAGTTCATGTCTCCTTCCTCTTGTAGTGCTATAAGAGAGTTTCCAAGAAAACCATAAATTGCAAGAGAGGCTCTGATCTTTGCAAATTTGCTCTTGCCATGCAAATGATATGAGGGGCAGCGGGGCCTGAAGGAGGTAAAATGATACAGGAAGAAAGGAGGGAGAGGAACATATTCAAGCGCTACACAGTAAAGCATGCTTTCATTTCATGCTCGTTTATTGTTTCTGATGGTTTTGTCGCCTTCAGATGAATGTTCGGGTTACGGTTGGGCATTGTAGTATTTTTCATTTGCTATTGTGACCACTTCTTCAAAACTCCTCAATCAGTCTGCATCATCGTAGCCAAAACCATGAAGCTCTCCTGCAAATCTTTCAGTCAACACTTCATTTTTGGATAGCAGACCTTCTGAGAGAACATTACATAAATGATGAACTTTTACTGAAAATCATTCGATTCACATGAATCGGTTTGTCACATAAGACATTTTTAGATTATTAACTATCTATTAACGGCTAACTTTTAACTGTAACTACACTTATCTATATTTATTTACAGAAGGGAGTTTCTAAACGAAGGGAGTTTCGTTTAGAAAAAATTGAACGATCACATTAACAGAGTTGTATATTCACAGTTGCCAGCAGTGGTGCTCATGGGCACTTCAGCGCTCAGTGGTGGTAATAAAGGAGCTGGCAATGTCTTTTACTTTTGCTCACCCAATTATTCTGATGAGTATAAAAATGATCACATTGTCACAAGCTTGCATGTATATAACAGATGCAGCAGCTTATTTTATTTTTATAACTATGTCTTTGCAAAAAAAGTAGAAATGTCGGCAATCATAAAAATACATAATGTAATACTTAATGTTTTGGATGTTTTGAACTTTTTACTTTTTCACGTCTGTGTCTGAGCATTAAATTCAAGACAATGATTCAATGAATAAATGAATGAAATACACAGACTTATTTGACGTCTGACTCAACTGTGATGTCTAATAGCTGTAACGGATGCTGATGTCGCTTGATTATAGCAAATAAAATAAAAAATATGTGATGAACAATAATGCAAAAAGAGGATTTTCAAAAAATGTTATGCCATTGTTTAACTATAACAATCTGAAGTCAAAGTAGAACAAAGTTGTTTTAAAACCCACGTATTAACATTGAAGAGCTAAACCTGGACTTTTTAATATGTTTCATTATTAATTTAGGATAAACATTTTTTTTTGCACGCTATGCATCTAATGTTACTAATGTACTTTTTTTTTTTAACTAAAGCAGACATTAAAATATTCAAAACTACGTATTAGAGCTGTGTGCAAGCACAAAACCTTTCCTATTGGCCTTGCTAAAGCATAAACAATGTTAGTTGTATTTATACTATAGGAAGACTGAGGGTAAAAGCTGTGTTGTGGGTAAATGTGTGCTCTTACAGAGACTGTTCTTACCTTTAGCTGTGAGGTCAGAGTGCCACCAGCTGTAGAAGTTAAACTCGACCAGGAATCTAGAAATAAATACACCACCAATATTAGCATAAGCAGCTACACATGATTTAGTAATAACTTTAACTGTTACGCTCTTGACTGTGAATCAACCATTATTCACATCCGTGATTAAAGTTCCTCAGTTCCTAGTTTCTAAATATAGGCTAAATATCAAGAAGAGCATTGATTTAAACAAAATAAGATGTAATTTAATGCAAAAATAATCTTAATAAGACTGTAGTGTTAGTTGTATGTTGAAATTTGTGTTGAATATGATATGTAGCTACATAATGTGGCTTGTGAAGAACTAGAAACTTGTCCGGGATACATCCTGCCTCCTGCCCAATGTCAGCTGGTATTGGCTCCAGTTCGTTCATGAGCCTGATTACAATAAGCGGTTTCAGATAAAGGATGTGTTCAATATAAAGACGAAGTTTTACAAACTTTGAGACATTTTGACTTTTATATACAATAGGTAAATGATTGTGTAATCGTTGTTGTTATGGCTTGACAAAGCCATAATAGAAGTCAAGAAATCCATGAAGTCAAGAGATCTGTTCCATTTCTAAGAAAAATCAATTGTCTGCACTTATACAGGCTGTGAAATCTCCTCCCATGATGCATTGTGGGGACAACAGACCACCCAGGAAGACTCCACAACATGGAACCACTGGAGTGCCCTTTTGCGTGAGGAAACATCAGGTAGCCATTACTGCTCATGATCACTGCTGGTCACATCAACATACATGTGGAGGAGCTCGTAAATAAACATACAGTTGATGTATGATCTCAAACACAGTTAATCTGATCTGACATGAGAGGCCATCCTAGTGCTCAAAAGCACATGTATGCAGCGAGCAAGTCACTCTCTAACACAAACCCAAACACACACACACGCATACACACACATAGGCACACACACACACATAAAACACGCCTTACATGACAAGCTCAGTCAGGATCCACTTCATGGCTGAGAGGAAAGCAAAGTAAGGCTAAAGAGGGAGCAGAGATGATATAGTGATCAGATAAACCATTGCCCAAAGTTTGCAACAAGGTTAAAGAGTGTGACCGAATTCAAAGTGCAGTACTCACATCCAACAGTGTGTGTCCACTGCCACTTCTCTCCGAATAAACCCAACATAAGGCCTGGTAATCATACAGAGTGACCCTGAGTAGATGAAAGTCAAAAAGAGAGGGCCAAGAGCGAGACAAAGACAGCAGAAATACAGATAAAGTGATGTAAGACAGACAGAATGTTTTCACAGATTTAATAAATAATGCATTTGTCAAGGAAATACAGCCCAGATGAGGTGATGCGTGCCTTGAATCACATACTATCTCTGCTATTACATGCCGGAGGGGCCGTTTGGACTGCTGTGTGGGAGCAGGAAAGAAAGATCCCACCTCTGCTGTAACTGGCGCTTTACCTATGGATAATATATTGGATGGATGTGGCAAGAATGGAAAAAGGAAAGCGACTGAAAGCCGAGAGCTCCCCAAGAGGTTCCTCGAGGCGATGTAGGAGGGTGTGTGTGTGTATGTGTACAGATGATTCAGGGATATTGGGGGATATCAGAGGATTTAAGGGCTTAGTGGACCCTGAGGGTGTGAGGTCTGGGTCTGTCTGGGAGAGGTTATTAAAGGGGTACCTAACACACACACAGACACACACACACACACACACATGCACGTACGCTGGACACACTCTCTCATAGCCTGATATATAGTGGATAAATCGCTTGACACCTCTTTGTGTGTGAACCTGCATGTGAGCATGTGTGTGATGTCTAAGTGGGCCCGGTGTACCTGCTGCCTCAGGCAGTGTAAAGTTCCGGTGACACACAACTCAACCACACTGCCAGGAACCATTTATCTCTAAGCCAGGCCAAGTAATGGTGTGAGCAGCAAACTTAGAACAATTGAATTACTGTGTATGAGCTTTGGTATGTTTTTGCATGTGTGTGTGTGTCTGGGATAACTCTACAGCAAAGTTTCCGCACACATGTCGATATTCGAGCATCCATTTCATTAATTTGCTTTGGAACAAGGCATAATATATGTTTGTAGAAAAGATACATAAATCCACTTTAAGGGGTGCACTTAATTTTTTTTTTTAAATGAAGACAAAAACAAATATTCATTCTCTGCAGATGGCACCGGGTTAGGACGGATCGTACTGGCCTCATTAGTGTGAAGATCCGTAAGATCCAATTCTCATCAGTCTACTGCTTCACCAACACAAGTACCATTATTCGCTCATCGTTTGTCGTCCGCAGCATTAAACAATCCCTCCTCAGCCAATGCTGAAGTAGTTTGTTTTTCGTGAGCGGAACTGTGAACCAATTGCTGTCAGCTTTTGAGGTTCATCCCTATGATAAACAGGCGTGGTTGTCTACTTGTGCAACTATGTGTCACCCATCATGTTCATGCACTGAGACAGCAAGGCTGAAATCTTCTCACCCACATCCTGAAGGCATAACCGAATCCTGGACGCAGTCCTGGTGCAATGATGGAAATGTGCTGGTGAGCTACTGTCCAAATGTAAATTTAACTTTCAACCGTCAAGTTCTCCCAAATATTGCACCAAAAGGGTTTGACTCCACAGCTAAACTCTGACGTGTGTCAGGCTGAGTCTCCTGTGATCCACATGGGTTCAATCTCCAAATTAATGGCAGAAAGGCACCACCCAGCGCTCCTGGCGTTTTCCAGGAGATACAGGGCTACAATAAGCAGTAAACGCATGAATTTGTCTACGTGTGTGTGTGTGTGTGTGTGTGTGTGTGTGTGTGTTCAGGTTTCTCCTAATTCCTTCGTTTCAGGAAAAGATTTGCTGTAATCCCCTAACGGAGAACTCTGCAGAGCGAGAGGTTAGAGTTCAGCGCTCAATAGCTCAAAACGATTGGCTAAGTTAGGAGCTGTCAGCACAAGGGGAGACATGCTCTCATTCTGTGGCAGGTTTTGATATTATGCACATACATATACACACATGCATACTCACACACGCACACACACACACACACTCTTATGCTAGCACGGACAAGAGCAGCCAAACACACGTGCTGTTTGAAATACTTACCTCTTGAAAGAGCCCATCTGTAGGAGCTTACTCATTACAGCCCCCTCTGCTTCACCAAAGAAATTCCCTGTCTGAGGAAGAAAGGTTGGGATTTTCTTTAATAATTGAAGTTATAGCAAAGGAAAATGTAGAACAAACACCCTTAAAAAATTGGTGATTATAGAGCTAGGCGACATTACTGGTACTAAAGTTGACACTTGCGAATAACCAAACCATAAACTATGCAGGCACCTTACGTTAATTAATGGTCTATATGGGCCCTGCATTCTGCTACCCCAAACACCCAAAGGGACATGAAACAAATGATACAAAACACACTTGATGCAATTTTAGGGGGAGGAATAAAGATGCCATTTTTCAAAACTCATACTTCCCACAGCCTTTCTAAACATCTAAATCATCTCATCTTCATTATATATATATATATATATATATATATATATATATATATATATATAAATATATAAATGTGTGTGTGTGTGTTTGTATATATAGATATATATGTGTGTATGACAAGTCATTTACTAAACTGAGTAATACAGAGTCACTGGATGGTAGTAACAGCTTAAGATGTTGACTGATGGATAACACAGCATGATCTGAGATTTAAGGCGCTATAAAGTGCTACAGTGAAACAATCTTTCTAAACAAGGAATCCACATCGATTGATGCAAACAATTTATATTTGTTTATTAATTGGTAATAAAATGTTTACAACTTTTATAACACCCTAATTATTAACATTTACAATTTTTCACAAGGGTAGTTTTATCGTGAAGTGATTCAAATCTCCTGCGAATACAACACCAATGTTTTGTTTTTTTGTTTTTTTAATCTTTTTAGCATGTTTGCTTGGTCATGCTTATTTTAAGTGAGGCCAGGAATCAATACTGATAAATAAAACATCTGAGCCACCTGATAAACGATTTGTATGACCAACAGAACTCTTTATATTCGTCTCCGTTAGCAAAAAATAGTTTCAGCATACTGCCTTAACGACATTCAACACGACTGAGAAGCATGACCTATCAACTCCGATCCAGGTGACATCTCAGCGAGAATGCTATCAAACATTAGCCATCTATTAGCCATAGCAGACATAAGGCTGCGAGGGTTAAGTACGCACCGCATCAGACAACGTCCCCATTTTCTTGACCGTTGGGGCAAATTAAGATGATTATGCCTGCAACTTGATTAAAAGAAATCCTAAAAAGAGTGTCAATTTCCATGAAAGGCCCAATGGATCACACTCACATACATATAAGGCAACAAAGTTACCTTCTTAAGTGGATGGGACGTTCGCTACGCAACAACAATGAGATGAAACAATTTGACAAGTGGAACCCTGAACGCTTCATCCCCTCCACACTAGACCTAACAAGGATCGGAGAGCCAGCAAATGAGAGACAGATGAGACGAGCATGTAGAGGAAAGGGAGAGCAGTAGTGACGACCTGCGGACTGGCTTCCAGATGAGCCAAAGCCAGAGTGACAGAATGTCTGTTGACGGCTAAGCAGAGGTTTAAGTTGGGGCAGCACAACGTCTCCCTATGAGCAGTCTAAACAACAATATGCATGCGAAGCAGGAAAAGCACTAATTCTTGGGCTTCAGCATGTTTCTTACCGATCAGCCACAACCACTCTGATATAATCTCAAACTTTACTTAATATAAGGTTTGTATTCAGAAATTTCTTCTACAAATGCTGCCCAAAGTAGTCAGTAATGGCAGCACAATACGTTAGTCTCCGCTAGAGTTTGAAATAGATCTATATTTATCCTTGTTTCCTGCTGACACAAAACCAGAAGTAAACGTTAATCATAACTATGTAAATTTAAAATGTGTGTATGTATACTGTATATTATGTTGCCTTATCTGTCTCTATCTGCGTATGTCCGTCTCTGTGTGAGTAAGTCTCACCAAAGTGTAGTCCTCTGCTACCAGAATGAAGCCGTTGTTGTCGATGAGGTAGCAGTTAATGTTCTGGGAAATAGAAATGAAAGAGTTAGACCCACAGTGGGAAGGAAAAGTGACCAAATCTTTGATGCTTGATCAACTAAAGGAAGGAAGGACCCACCTCATCGTCACAGCTTATGGAGCATCTTCCATCTAATGCGGCACACTGTGAAATCAAAAAGGAGATCTTTGGGTCAAATCTTTAGCTGATTAGAAAACATAGCTTCCAAAATGCTTTTCGAACGAAAAAATCAAAAAACAATCTTTCTCCATGCATACCTGTCTGCTGGCTGTCCAGAACTTCTTCTGAAAGAACTCCAGTTTCATCTGAATGCCCACTGCTGCAAGAAGAACAACACAGGAACTGAGATTAAGCACTGGGACGTGTTTATTTGGTGCTTGTTGAAAAGAAGGAGCATCATCATGTGCATCTCATCAGAATTCATCCCACATGCGAGGGAGACATTATTACACAAAGTCAAAGTGCATCTCTCATTAACCCAAACTGTGAAAACACATCCACCTCCAGTGTAGCAAACCCCTGCTGGAAAAAAATGGGCCATTTGGGCAATTACAGCCTGCATCATCCATGTGTCAGCTTATTTTTCTGGAAGGAAGAGTGTATGTGTGTGTATGTAATAGTGCACTGTCTGCACATATGTCCATTAATGTCGCCAACCGCATTCACAATGTAGATTCAAAACAGAGCCTCTCTCTCTGTGCCCACATGAATTCCCTCGTATTTCTTAGTCTGACCCCCTGTTGATTTCCCAACAGGCATTTTCAAATTCTCATCCCTGATGGGCCCTAAATGCACACATATGACCAGAATTCCTTGCTTATAAAAAAAAGGAGAAAGAAACACTTTGAAACCTTCAACGTGTCAGCCGTTTTTAGATGTGATTGAGGAACACAAACTTTAACTTCACTCCTGTTCATCCTCCTCCGCTTCCACCTTCTGAAACTGAGACTCGTAGGAGGGCATTGTCTCAAGAGGGCTTTGCTGTGGTTCTGTAGGTTTTCCCAACTGCAAAAGTTAGAGCTCATACAAAAGCAGAAATCGCTCTGATATTAAACTAAATGGAAGTTAATGTAAAGTGTGTTTGGATTTATCATTATGTAATGAATAATATGATGATTTAAAGACCTCTGGTCCATGGTTGTGTAATTAAAAGTATCGTGGTCAAATCATCCACCCTTGTAGTTGCTGAAAACATGTTTTCATTGGAAAAATACAATGGAAGACAAATGTGTTTTTGTATTAGTGTGTTAGTGGTGCCCAGTATCTTAAGCATATTTTTATGCAGTAATACAATATTCCTTCTGTAAAATGACAGTTTCATTCAATTATGGGATTTGCTACGGCATATTTAATAACATATGTTTCAAATTTGTTTTATCTCTTCTGAAAGTCAGCAGGTAATGTGATCTAAACCCTGAAACCTCAGCTCCATGGATGCTTCACAAAGTGAGTGTGAATCTTTGTCTGTCTCTATGTGTCTGTCCTTTGATGAACTGGCAACTTGTCCAATGAGAGTTGGGATAGACTCCAGGACAAGAGTATGGTACTGAGGGTCACCTCTACACCACCCGATCCCCGTGACTGACTGGACCTTGTTTGTATTGAAACAACTTAGAATTTAGAATTATTTTAATGTTTTGAATGATTCTGCGTTCACATGTACATGAATAGCTGATATAAATTTTATAAAAAATATCAAAATGATCATACTACTGCTGATCAGTAATCATGGTAGTCCAATAGTTGAGCTGCCAGCAGTAAAAGCTAACTGACACTGGTTTAAAACGTAATCCATTGTTATAACAGAGGCGCATTTGTGTAAATGTTTTGTTTGTACGAAACAGTGTGATTCAGGACAGTGAATGTGTGTAGATGGAAACGGAAACAGTCTGCACCTTAAAAAACAAAGCAAAACAAAAAAACAGACAGCCTCATTGTGCGTCAGAATGGGAAGAGAGCATCATGGCTGAGAAATATTCCACTGGTTTGCTCTTATTTTTGGGTTTTTGTGTGTTCATGTGATTGTTTAAGTGTGGCTGGGTGCTGCTGTGGCCTGTTTTAGCCCTTGCCCGGAGGAACAGGTGCAGATTATCCCATCATAAGCTTTGCCAGGTCCTTTCAGCGGCCCACCATTTCTACACCCACATGGAAAACCCAAGAGGAGAAGCTAATTTAAGATGCCGGGCAGCGGCGATGGAAACACTCATGGTATAAAACCAGGGACAGCACAGATCATGACACCGAAAAAAGAATAGACAATCATCTGTTTTAAAAAAAGAGGATGCACGGACGATGGAACAGTGACTGAGAGGAAACAAAAATGAGGATGATTAATTGGGCTGTCAACAATTTGTGATTTTTGACACATGAAAAAAATGTTTTGAACATTAAATGATTTGAATATCCCTTAAAAATGAAATAGTATTTTTAAATGAATGGTTAGTAAGAATAGCTTTGTATATAAATAGAATGGTATCTGTTTAAGAAGAAATAGGTTGTTTTTTTTCCAAAACAAAATAAACAAAAAGTCACTAATGCTTGTGAATTTATCATTGGCGAACATTTCATTTTCATCATCAGTAGGATTTAGGAACTTTTATATCCTGAGCCTGGTTTATAAATCCATAGATAAAGAGAAAGAAAATCCTCTACAAATCCACATCACCAATCTCCTATCAGTAAAATCCAGGCAGGGAGGGATGATAACTGGTTTAAAGCCTGCAGGTATTTGGCATTTTAATAAGGATTGAATAAACAAATATTCATTAGCCTAAGTGTGTGTAATGTATGTATTGTAAAGCCACATTTTATGCATGAGTTTCTCCTTGAATGAGCCTTTATCAATATGCACACATAAAAAAAGATCCCACATTAAAAAGAAACTAAATATGAAAGAAGCATCGATTGATTGGCGCTGGAAGGACTAGTTTGATGAAATCGGCAATTGGCCCAGCAGCCACGTCTTGAGGCCGTTTCTACGTAGATGTACACGCACACCAAGCTTGAGTTACCTTACCTCCGATGAGGACAATATAAGGCATCTCTTCAACCCCCAAAACACTCGGCACAATGAACTCAGCACACACTTCAAATTGAATCACCCCGAGGATTATAGAAATTTAAGAAACTAACATCGCCAGAGCGGTTAAAGTTAGCGGGAGCTCAGAACAGGGCATGAGCCAGCTTTATGTATATGACTGTGCTGTAATTTCTAGTTTTAGAACGGAAGGACAAAATAAACTGCGGTTGAACAATCCCGAAAATGTTCGGTATAACGAACTTAATCACACACCTCAAATTTAATCATCTGAGAAACGTAGCAAGTTTGGAAGCTAACTTTAGCAGAGTGGCTAAAGCTAGCTGGAGCTCAGATCCAGCCAGCTCAGAGTAAGTCCTTGAACAAAGCCAACATAAAACATATAATGGACTGAACGAGGCTTACAAAGTTTAATTTTCACTTCAAAATGTCAGACAATTTGTTTAGGGATGGATGGTACATGAATTTCAACAGGTCAGAATACATATACATCAGCCAATCTCGCAATCTGTGCATCTCTACTAAATATATGCTGGTGACTTAATCTCACTTCCCATTTTCACTGTATATGACGGACTGAAAATAATTGTTGTGCCCTTCAGCAGAAGAAAGGATATAAATATGGACTGACAGGAGGGAGGGCAACAGAAGCCAAGGTCAGCTTGTAAGTGTAATCATAGTCATTGTTACAAATGATTTGATCATTCATCTATTCCTGCCTCCTCCTTCGTGTATTTTTTTCTTCTCCTTCAAGCAACCCCAGGATCCTATATAAGCTGAGCATTCAATCCAATTACATGTGAAAAAAAGCCAATGTAAATTTACTGCAACAGCTTAATATCCCCCTGTGAGTGTGTGTGCATGTGTGTGTTGTGCATTTGGTGTTGCTGTGCTGGGGGCGTGTTCTGCCAGCCCTCCTGCCCATGGCTCATGTATAATATCAGCGCAGAGCGTGCCACAGCAACGGGCATCCTCCAACCGTGTTCACGGCATGCCCGAGGATTTGAGTATTTGTGCAGTTACGATGCGATGCAGATCTAATTTTGTCATGCAAAGCTATTGCCGGAGCCAAAGGAGTTACTATGAATGTCAGCCCACACGTGTACGCGGTGATTTAAGAGGTACAGCTGTCCACTGGGAGATGACAAGCCATGACACAAATACAACTGAGGAAAGACAGAGGCAGCAAGCTAAACATAAAGAGAGAGAGAAGCATAGAGGGCAGAGCGCTGACTTAGAGTCAACAAAGGAGCAGAAATAAAAGCCAACTAATCAAGCAAGGGAAAAGGGGAAGTAGAAAACAAAGACAGAAACATAAAAAAAAGGGATAAAGAGAAAGAGCGAGAGGGAGAGAGAGCGAAAGAGAGAGAGCAGGAGAGAGAGAGAGCTCCTTTACTCCAGTGATTCCCACACTGGCTGGCAGGCTGGCAGTAAGCTCTGTACGTTGATCTGCCTGCTCTGATGGGGTTTCAAGCTCATGTGGGCAGTAGTGGGGATCCTGAAGGTATCACGGGCTTCTGCACTACACCTTTCTAATTCTTGCCTATTGACAATATCAGCCTACACAGATGAGCGTCAGGACAGCTACTCTCAACCTCACTGATGGCTGATGGATCATCAACCAATGACGGACAATAGAATCGAAAAAGGGAGCTAAAAGAAGATCAAGGCAAACGGCCCAAGGACGACTGGCAGATATGAGAGGTAGGCAATCTATTACTGGGAGGAACATCAACATTAATGCATGCATGTGTGTGTGTGTGTGTGTGTGTTTGTGTGCATGGTAAGGTGGGCTGCTATGTGCTGCTGAGTGTTGTGTAACAACAGATGCAGCAAACATGACATCACATAACGTTTTCTTATAAGCACTACCTGTTGTAGCCAATAATTGGTGATAAAAAAGTGGCACTACTCGTGGGATGTGTGCCCATGTGACTGTCAGCTTCTCTGTGTGTACTTGGGGCTGGAGGGACACATCAGAGCAAAGAGCCATTCTCCTGTGTTGACCTCATTCCAGAGCTACAGTTACAACGCTCCACTGAGCTGATGCTGTTTATGTGTGTTCATGTATGCACTGCATGTATGAGTATGTTTATTAGTCATGCACAATTGTGTGAACACATGTGAGTTAATGAATTATTGCATAACCCCCTACACAGAAAGGGTCAATCAACCCTGGCACTACAACAAAATGAATGTCAGTATTGTATTATTATGATTATGATGAAACATATAATGTCACAACAGCAACACTGCCAATGTGGAAAACTACCACCTGAGATTAGACCTCAAAGAATTGATAAGTAACAATTTTCCAAGAGATAGTGCTGCAATGCTAAATAGCAGTCACGTGACTGGAGTGCTGGATGACCACAGAACTTATGTAATAACATCTTCACATTCTAATCAGCATTCTTCAATGATAGCTTGAATATTACAGTTAGTAGCAGTGAAACATTTTCTAATATGACTGTGGAATTGAGGTTTTAAAGTTTGACTCAGGGCAAAGGCATCACTTACGCAAAGTTTCCTGACATAGCGAAAATTAGATAACTCTCATTTACGAAAACGGAGAAATTCAACTTTTTTACAAATATGACATCGTATTTGTGCCTGGGGGACAAGTTCCTCATTATGAACTTGTAGTGTGAATTTCTGAGCAGAGGCACATATTTTTTTGCAAGCAAATAAATTCGGTTTTGGAGAGATAATATTCTTGAGTATAGAATAACTTAAACTGAGGAACCAGAAATCTATTCTCTGGTCAATAAATGCTTTTTCTCGCTCAGCTTCACAATGTGCCTCAAAAACAGACAATCACTTAATCCTGATTGTTCGTTTCGCCTCCAATCGGGTTACAAGTAGAATTATCGTCTGCCCGAAGATGCCAGAGGAACATAGTACATGTAAACATTTGCTGAACCGCTCAGAGGGACATTTAAACTGTATGTGTTTATGGTGATTAAAGTTTGTGCAGCCAATCTACCCATTCAAGATCTATGAGTGTCACTTGTGAGATAGTTGCGGGTCCAGGCTAGGGTCTGATATTCATTTCATTTTGCCTGAAGCTAGTCCAGCAAGAGCTATAAATAATACTGTAATGTTCCACGAGAATCGGGCATGTGAAGTCTTCTCAAAGGGAATCGAGACGCCAAATAAATGCTGTGTATGGATTTACACGTGGGTAGATTGTGGGTGAAGGGTTATGAGGCTTTGGTGAAATCATGATGGGCCACTGTCTAAGGGATGGTGAGAGGGTGTTTATAATATGAAGAGAAGAGCTATCTTAACAAAAACATGAAGAATGCAGATCCCAAAGTGAACTTCGCTCCTGAAAATTGAAATTCAAAATCCACTCTAGTGGTCCAATGGGTAAAATTTAGGGGGTATTTCTTTGACATACCCCCTTTCTTCCTCATAACTATGTTTATTTTGTCTACTTTCAGCTTAAAGTAAAAACATTTTTTTAAATGTGTTTCAAAAAAGGATGTTCCGGTGTTCTGTGTGTTGACAAACAGAGGATCATACTCATGATTTAGTAAACAAGAAAACCAATGGGAGCGCCAAGGCTTGGCATCCAAGTAAACATGAGGACTCATGAAACGTTAAGATGTAAATGGAGGGGTCCAGCAGCCCGGAAGATTAAACTCAGGTCATCGTTCCCAGCAGCCGCACAGTGACGGAGGCTGGCGGCATTGGCCATGAGCTTCGGAGCGCCCTATTCCCCCTGACTTAACAGTTCTAACAGTGTTAAGTCCCCCCTGACTTAACAGTGTTAAGTCAGGGGGGACTTAACACTGGATAGTGGATTGAGAATACACCATCTCTCCTCACATGAACCAGCAGCCTTCCGGGGCCCGGTGGGGTGATCTCAGTGGGTGACCAATAATCGTGATGGGAGTTATGGTGTGGTGTGAATATATATCGTGATATGATAATAGTTTGGGTTAGTGCTGAAGGATATCTCAAATGCATTCAATCTAGGTATTAAAACTTGTTCATATTGATCTACAAAGTCACAGTTGTTTAATTCAATATTGTGTTACACCGTCTCCACAGTGTTACTGGTGTGTGCCCTCCTTTCCCTCCTGTCTACGTCACACACCTGTCCAAAGGAGTGTAGCTGCAACACCAACACCAAAGTGGTGGACTGCCGTGGACGAGGACTATATGACATCCCCCGACGACTACATCCCGACACCCAAGAACTTTATCTCCAGGATAACCGTATCAGGGGGTTGGGATCGATGGCTTTCAGAGATATACCCCTTGTCCGCATTATTGATCTATCCAATAACTCCATAACGTCCATCTCACCAACTGCGCTGCTGGGTCTCAGAACTCTACAGCGCCTCAGCCTGGCTTTCAACAGCCTGAGAGAACTTGACAAGCGGTTGCTCGGACCGATCCACTCTCTTTTGCACCTCGACCTCTCACATAACAGGTTAAGAAATAAAACTGTAAAAGATCAAATTTCTTATTACATATAAAGATGATTACGCATAACACTTTTTTGTAATTTACCTTGTTTTCTTGCCATGCCATTTCCTTTAGCCTGTGGGGTTTCTCTGGCACAGTGGGGGACAGTTTGAAGAACCTTAGCCACCTGGGGCTAGCCTACAACAGGCTAGCAAGATTGGACCGCTCATTGTTGGAAGCCCTGACCCACTTGGACACCCTCACACTACGGGCCAACCCCTGGAGGTGTGACTGCCAGCTCATAGGCCTCAAACTCTGGATGGAGTCCTACCTCTTTAAAGGTTAGACCGATAGGAAAGAATAGACCAGTAGCTAGGTTCTTGATTAGAAGACCGACCATTAGCTTAGCAGGTGAATGTCTGTAATGTTTCTAATGTTTATCCATCACAGTTCCTGCTTAGCATGGGACAAAATTAGAGTCGGGAATAGTAAGAAATAGCTAACTTTAATACAAATATCACAATCCCACTGGAGTAGAAATTGCCGAACTTGAGGCCAGCTCACATCATATTGTAATTAATTACAGGCTCTTATTTAGTCAATTTATATGCAGTCCTTGGAGAGACTGCCACAATTGAGTTTATAGTTGGCGTAATGCTCGGCCTAATTTTGAAAGAGATGGTTCCATTTGTGTCAGTGCCTCATGTTGTTTGGTGTGCAGCTGTGGAAGTTGTTTATGTGTTAACATCCCATGAGTACAGTGGGCCCTATCCTTAATGGATAATATAAGGCAGATGATTTACAACATTCTATTGTGACCATCGGTTTAGTGAAATTGGCGGAGCTTTTTACCTTAGCAAAAAGTGCCATGCGGCAGTAAAATATCCTGATTAATGTTGATGTTAGCAGCAGCTCCTTTGACTACAGTGTAGATCTCTCAAGATACAGGCCAGGACAGTAAACGGGTGATTAAGAGTTGAAGTATAGACCGTGTTATTTTCCACGCTTGAACAACTCTAACGTGCGTTAGATAACAAAATAACCAGTGTATGGTGAAAGCTAGGCTTAGATGGAGTTTGCCAGCCCGCCCACATGCTAATGTAACCCTGACAGAGCTTTATCTAAAAAGCTGAGAATTCTAATTACTGTTAAACAGAACAATGGACCCAGATACAAGGATGTGTGCTTAACAGAAAACCAGTAGTTTATCCGGCAGGCAGAGAGGAAGGGTCGGAACAAGCTCACTTGACATGAATACAAAAAAAAAAAAGGTTTACAGGATAAACAAAGAATAATTTAGCCTCACCGGTTGAGTAAGTTAAATATATCTCACCTAATATGGCCCACAAACCTTTTAAGAGTTTGACCTTTATATATCACACTTTATAATATTGAACATGCCTAATTTGTTTTTTTGAACACAACATCCCGTCTCTGTGACCTGATTATTACTTATTCAGTTTCACGTACAGTACGAGATAGCTGATAAGAAAAACATTTAGGCTTATGGTCGAGGATCATGCCAGAATGTTCTTTGACTCCATAGTTTTAGATCCCACAGTAAAACATGTTCTAAGCAATAACCAAACAGTCGGACTCACTTATGATGATTCTGATTGTTAACCGATTTGATTTAATTGATTATTTATTTTTGTTACACATACTGTATTAGATAACTGACCACAAAAATGTGTAGAGTCAAGGATCCAAGCAAGCTTGATATAACATTCTATAGATTTATCCTAAGCATGTAATTCTAAGAGTAATACATATTTTAAGCAAAGAGATTACTCACCTTTGATTAACAGCGGATAAATTCCTAACAGATGCATGGCTCGTTATTCTAGTCTTATTTCCATCCCTCTCTGATCTGTATATTTATTATTTACTAAAAGTGCACCGATCGATCAGCACCGGCTTAGTTTGATGAAATCGGCCAACGGTGGAGAAGTCTCACAAAAGGTTCTTTATGTGCCGGTTTGCACAACCCCGAAAATGTTCGACAAATTTAAGTACTTCAAATTTAATCACCCCAAGGAACATACAAGAATCAGGAAACTAATGCTAGCGGGTACTCAGAGTAAGCCACAAATCGCTCTAGTGTCCCCAAACAAAGCCAACAGGTAACGTATAATTGACTGAACAAGGCTTACAGAGAGTTATTTTCTCCTCTTAATGTCATACAGTTGATTTAAGAAACGGAGGGTTGATTAGTTTCAATAGATCAGAATACATTGACAATGCCTACTAGCCTTACTTCCACTGTAACTCTTCAAAATAAGAGCATTTAAAATACAGTATTCAATATAATTTTTAAACCTTAACGGAAAAAAAATCGGAACCAGACAAAATCGGTAATCGGCCGGTAAGACTTTATGAAATCGGTGACAAGCCAAGAAAACTGCATTGAGAGCACCTCTATTATTCACTTATGTCTTGTACTCTGATCCAAAGGTGGAGTGTTGGATGAGGTGATTTGCTCACAGCCAGAAGAAATGAAGGACAGAGACCTGCAGAAAGTCCCCTACCAGCTCTTCCACGCCTGCATGACCACAAGCTACCATTACCTGTTTGCCAACATACACCACCTGGAGTCGGAGAGGTTACTGAGAGGCCACACTCATGGTAACCATGCACATCCCTCTAGCCACGCTCTTCACGTGCCCATGGCCATGGGGGATGGTTTCGGTGCTGGGGGAGGAGGGGGAGGGAACATGCCAGAGTGTGAAACTAAGCAGAGGCAGCGTCCTGTCAACTTGCGCCATGCCATTGCCACGGTGATCATCACCGGCGTTGTGTGTGGGATTGTGTGCCTGATGATGCTGGCTGCAGCAGTTTATGGCTGTGCCTACGCCGCCATCATGGCCAAATATCAGCGAGATCTAAAGAAGAACGAGGAGCTGGCAGCGGCGCAGGGGGCAGATCATGCCATGACAGATGAGAAGGAGCCGCTGGAGAACGCTATCGCCTGAGTTACGAGAACATGAAACTTGGGCCTCAACCCTTTAACCTAATTGTCTGTGGAGGTGGTGTGCGTTAATAAACATGAGTATGTCAGGGGGAAAAAACGAGAGATATTTTTTGTATGTTCACATCTGTTCGTATGTTCACCTCCTTTCTGAGACGTGAGTAGCTAAACTTTAAACGCTATCTGACTATGCACTTATGACAAGACTATCAACTACTGTATTTGAGTTTGATTTTGATGCATATCAACGATAGGAGCCCATTTTTTAAATATTTATAATTGTGTATTTCCTGGTCTAGTCCTGGAATCTGTGATATTTAAAAAGATGGATTTCATAATTGGGTTGTCCTCTGGTTGTGGTCTAACTCTGAGGTAACTTTATAAAAGGATAGTAGGAAGCTGCTGTCAGTAATGTCTGTTTTTGCATATTTGTTGTGAGAGTTTGTCTTTAATTTGTGCTTGTGTGTGAGTGTGTTTATGCATATGTTGGTGTATACTGTACATATTTAAAGAGAATCTAAGAGTTTGTGCCTAATAATGTGAAATAGTTTTGAGAAGATATATGTTTTCTTAAAGGATATTTTTCTGATGACTGTAGTGAAGATTGGGGGGGGATTCGTTGAAGCAATAATGAAACAAACTAAAATGAAAACCCTGGACTCAGTCTTGTGGTTTTTTTTTTTTTTACATCTTTACGGGTCTGCATGATCATATCCCCTCAACACTTAAGCAAACATATACAATAGATGAACAGGTTAAAAGATTAGTTGAGTTCTGTTTGAGAGTTGACACTGATCTCATAACGCCCACATGTCCTCCAGTATGTTTTATACAAAATAAAAGGGGAAAGTCTTGTTTGCTTTATTTATACTAGCAAGTGATTGGAGAAGGCATGCATCCTTACATTCATTATCTTCCAACTCTTTAAGCGTTTTTGTCTTTGCTAAACCTTTTTTTACATATAGAAATATTATTACTTCTTTCAAATTTGTGCGACATCAAAATACAAACTAAATAAATACTCTCATTTTTTTATTCTGAAAAACAGATTTAATTTTCTGTCTGAAAAATATCCCCAATGTTATTAGAGAACATCCCAGAAAACCAAAAAACAACTCATTTAGGGTCTTACATGGACAATCCTGAGATAAGAAAACTTTGTATGGGTGTTTTGTCCCACTTAGTTTAATGCAATCCTAGCAATGTAATATATTTTTCCTTTTTAATTCAATTTATAATGTTGACATATAATTATGACATATAACCTGATAGGAGAAAAATGGTGATAGATTATGAAAATACTTCAATGATTTTTTCCTTGTGAAAGATGAATTTAAAAATACGTGTGCATTTATATCACAATATACTGGAGCCTGTAAACATCTTATATAAAACAATATCAGGTCATTGGTTATTCAGATTTCTGTCTCTTAGAATATTATACTATTGTAAAACATCACAAAGATGCTATTCAGGCAATGTTTTTAGATACTAGTAGCTTCCTCATTTCAAATATTTTCCATTATTATCTATATATTACCTTTATGCCATGAGCAGAGTCACTCAGTGTAGTGTGGAGACGTGGAGCACATGAATGTATACAGATGCATTTGGTCTAAACGCCTGACCTGAATCTTATTGCTCTGTATATAAAAACAGCAGCAGACTCACTGCACGTGCCTCCAGACAAACGTAAAGACACCCGGGTAAACAAACATGGATGTGCGCGGTAACATCGTGCTTCATGCAATGTCTGCAGGGTCTGTGTGTGTGATGTCATCAGCTTGTCCTCTTAAGTTAGTGTTTGTAGCGTATTCACAAGTCTATAGCTCAGTGGATCGTGGGCCGGGGGAAACCGGCCCGGAGCGGCCCATGCTTAATTTGCATTCAAGCCCACATCGCTCCTCCCATCCGCCTCTCTTATATAAAAACATCCTTACAGACATCCCCTGATCTGACAAGCATGATCGTTATGACTGGATATTAGAATCCAACATAGAAGAGGCTGATCCAGAGCCCTTACAGCTCATTAAAGTCGTCGGGATTGCTGCTTAAGAGGAATTTAGGAGATGATACCAATAGTGATCAAGTTAACAGGGTCAACAGGCTGGTGTAAACTCTGGGCTGCTTGTGCACCACTCCACTAAAAATCTGACGCACATTCTGCGTGCATGTGTGCAGAGGCACCGACCAGACTCTCTCATCTCAGTCCTTCTGCTCCAGTGCTTTCCCCAAGGCTAAGAGTACCCACAATGCATTGCTTTCGGGACATCGCACTCAGGCACCGTAAAATCATTCTCTCTCTCTGAACACTTACATTTCTACAATTATTATGTCATTGCATTTTCCCATTCATCCCTTTCCAATTCTAGGTCCAGATCTTTGTCTGTTATTGGCATGAATGGGCGTCATTTTATCAACAGCAGTCATTAAATGGATAATCATCAGGAGAAGTTTTCATGTGAGGCAAAAGCTGTGCCGCACGTTGGTCTCTGCAGCCTATGTTGGGAAACGGAAAGGATTCAATTACAGTACTACACATAATCACCATTGTATTGGAAAAAAATAATTTGATCATTCAAGATATTAAAACTGTGTAATTGTAATTCAGCTTGTAAAGTTGCCAGAGGGTTAGCACTGAGCCAGAAAGAAATCTTCTACCTATCTTTATAATTTAACAAATTTGTATGTTTGTATTTTGCTCAATGTTTACAAAGCTCGAATAAAGTTACATTTTTTCCAAACACATTGCTTCCAAACTCCTTTCTGTTAATTGTTTGGAAGCAAAACTTTAAGTATTTTCTAATTTCCCCAACCTGTACTGTACAACAACACAGTAAAGGCATTTGTTATAATCTACATTTGATTTAGGATTATCTTGCGCTTTTGGGGGAAGATGGGCAACAAATGATGTCTAATCACAACTTTCCAAAGACGGAATTTTTGCAAATGGAAAACCATATGTGTATTTCTCTTCCCCCTTTTTAACCAATTAATTCCGCAGTTTCTTTCCTCTGTAATCAAGTGGATGGCAAACACAACAAACGCCATCATTGACTGCCTCAAGTTGCGTTACACAGGTGCGACATTGTAAATAAGATCATTATTAGATTATATGTCCTAAATACAGTATCGTGCAAAATATATTAACCTCCTGGTTCCTTCTATCCTTGTGTGCATTTCAAACTAAACAGTGTCAGATCTTTTCATACAAACTGGGCCTGTGTGAAAAAAGCATAGAAACTAAATCCGAAAAACAAAACAAACTGTATTAATAACTGGTTGCAGCTGGACAAAACACATGCAGGCCTGGTTACTGCATCACTTAAATGGACCATTTTCAGAAGCATGCTGGCTCATAGGTCTAACCGGTATCACGCTATGTCAAAATTCAAAGAAAACTCAGACAAGATGAGGAAGAAGGTGATTGAAATACATCAGTCTGGGAAATGTTACGAAACTACTTCTAAGGCTCTAGGACGCCAAAGATCCACAGTGAGACACATCATACAAATTGAGGAGACTTGCAACAATAATGAGCCTCAGAGATGGCCGACCTTCCGAAATTCCTCCATGAGCACCGCGAAGTCTCATTCAGGAAGTCACAATAGGTCAAAAGGAAAACTGCTCATGCATAACTGTGTATTGCTACGAGCGACGATCCAAAGCACACAAGCACACGCGAAAAAGCCCCGTACGAATGGCTAAAGAGGAATAACATTTTTGGAGAGGCCTTTGCCGAGTATATATGCTAAACCTGTTGAGACGCTGCGGTGGGACCTCAGAAGAGCAGTTCATGCTCACAAATGCTCCAGTGTGGCTGTACTATAATGAAGAGTGGACAAAAATTCTACCACAGCTATGTCAGAGACTGTTCGTCAGTTATTGGACGTGTTTGGTTGCAGCTACTGGTGCTATGAGTGACCCAACTCGCTATTAAATTAAGGAGGGCAAATACATTATTGCACTGGTGATTTAAGTATTAAATGCAATTATAATTTAAAACTTCCATTTTCTGTCTACTCAGCGTGGCTCAGTTTTTGTTTATTTAACCCTTTAATGCCATCAAGAAGTGAGTGGAGAAAAGAGGAGAAAATTATGTCTTTGTATGTTTTATTTCTGTGCTGAATGTATTCATTTGATATCTCAGACACCGTAAAGTACCTTAAAATGATAATAATTTGGTCAAACGTGTTTTGAACAGTATAAAAAATGTTTTTTTCATGATGAAATTTTGTTTTTTGTTTGCAAACAATCCATTTTAATTTTGATTAGCTAAACCATTATGTAAAGTCTGTCTTTAGAATACTCTCTGAGCCTTATTCGACTTTTTTCTTTGGTTGTATAAAGTTACAGAATTCTATTTAGTAATCTGCACATGCTTTAATAAACAAACAGTTGAGTAGGATTAGAGGGTCAATTTAACATAGTTTAGTTTGACATACGCATGGAAATTGAAGAAATTAAGGATAGCTCCAATATTTCTTCGCAGCACTTGCAAATGTTCTTATTGAAACTGTCACAAACACTTTTGGAGGCAAACTTTTGTCTTTGGAACACTGAGGCATGAACATAATGTCCGTGGAGGGGCAGGTTTGCACAGTCAAAATATGGAACACAGTCAGTGTTTGTGGGCAGCGAATGCTACATCTCAAAAAGTCAGGCCAGACAACTGCAGACCAAGAAAACAATGTCCAAAACAGCAGTGAGAAAGAGAGACTTGCAGTCTCGGTCAATGCAAACATAAGTGAAAAAGAGAGAGCCACTTAGGGCCCCACTTACCCGCAGAAATGGGCGATTTCCTCTCGTCCAGAAGTTGAATGGCGGTGCTGGCCAATACAACACTCTTGTTTTCTGATCCTAAGCCACGCACATAAAAGAACACACACACACAACACACACAGGCACACGCAAACACGCACACACACACACTCACACACACACACACACACACACACACACACACACACACACACACACCGACACACACACACACACACACACACACACACACACACACACACACACACACACACACACACACACACACACACAGAGAGAGTTCACATTGGAGTCATATTATAATGCCTTATATTCCAGTAGTTCTAAACTGACCACAGGGTGACTGGAGAGAGAAACACCCAATATTAATGCCACAGAGTAATATTCCATGGCCACAGATAACTGACATGGTCCTCAGGGGAAGAGTGCATCCAAAGCAAGTCCGGCCAGTAAATAAAAGGCTTTCAGATCACTTGTATTAGCTGGCACTGGTGAAAAGTCTTTGGCTTAGGACAAATGACAAAAAAGTTTCCCCGTTGGAAGAGGGAACATTTCATAGAGACATGGTTAAATAGTGTATGAGTGAGGTGCCTCATTTGGGTCTGTGTTTGTGTGTGCGGATGTGTTCAGGCCAAGTTACTATGGAAAGGGCTGAACCTCCTCCCAACATATCATATTTCAAGCCACAGCAATCAGTCCTGTCCACAAGAACACAGTCCAGAATTAATAAGAGGGGAAGGGGAAGTAGAGATTCATAACCAGAAAAAGGGACAAATATGGGTGAAGGAGGGGAAAAGAAGGGGGGGGGGGGATGCTTTCTGAATGTTTATGTTGTCTTATAGTTCTTGTGTAAACAACCAGAACACTTGTGGTTGAGTCCATTAACCCACACATACTGTGTAGAACCAAAAAGAATTGAATAGCGGGAAGAGTTTGTTGCTCCATGTTTGAAATTGAACATTTAAAAACAAACCTGTGTTAAAAGGTAAAGAGTAGACAAAGGTTCCAGGAACTTGTTCTGCTGCTCTCTTGTACCACAGGGGGAAGTGATCAGCATTGAATACCCCCTCTTTGTCTTCAGCCGTCAAGAAGTCTCTTAAAGCAGACAGAAAACAGAGGTGATGATGACAAATTCAGTCCTACACTCCCAAAGGTCCGTGTTGACACACGGTGTGACCAAAAAGTTCTTGAGCCCCCCCTGGTTTCTTCTATTTTTGTGTGTGCCTCATATAAACTGTGCTGGATGTCAACAACACAAAGGTAACTTGAGTAAACACAAAACAAATGACCGTTTTAAATGACGGATACATTTATAAAACAAAAAAGTCTATCTCATCCACTAACTGGGCCTGTCTGGAAAACTGTTTGACCCCTTTAGAAATTAGATTTAAAAAATCCCCACCAAACCACATAAATAAATGGTTTTAGCTGGACTAGACACTCCCAGGCCTGATTACTATCGGCTCGGTTCTGACAATTCATCACTAAAATAGTCAGGAATTTGGCTACTAGGTCCAGCAGGAGCACACTATGCCAAAAGCAAAAGAAATTCCAGGAGAAATAAGGTGATTACAATACATCAATCACTGAAGCTGTGTCAATGGCTCCGGGACTCCACATACGCACATTATCTACAAATGGACAAGACTTTAAACAATGTGACCCGTCCTAGAAGTGGACAACCTTCCAAAGTTCCTTCAAGAACACAGCCGAGGCTGATTCAGGAAGTATAAGAAGATCCAAGCAAAACATTTATCTCGCCTCAATGAAGTTCAGAGTTGATGGTTCCGCTAATAATGGTGGTGGTCCAATACTTTTTTGCAGGACTGTACAAATATAAACTGATTATAACATACTCACCGGTTTGTCAGCTCGTCAGGCACCACGAAGAGGTTTATTCTGGACAGGCCTGTTCTTGTGCCCAGGTAAGCTATCTCCACCCCTTTATCAGAGTTCCTGCGATGCATAAAAAAAAACATGAAATAGTGCAGCAATGTCACCAGAAACAACAAAAGATCTTTGAGCCTTGGATTTCTGGCTTTGTGTCAAAAGTTATTATCGAATTGTGTCCATGGCATCATCACTAACATTACCAGGTCAGAGAGTAAAATTTTTTGCTGACAGGATTCAGTCTATAAAGAAACAATTTCAAGAATAAGTTAAAAAATGCAAAGTTCATGACATACTCAGACTTATTGAGCACAAGACTCGTCCAATAAGCCTCCAGAGGGGCTGTCACCACCGCGTCAAACAGAACCTCCTGAATAAGCTCCTTATCACCTAAAAAAGGCAAATATATATTCTATACAAACCAAAAACTGCAGGTGAGGAATTGAGAATGAGACACACAGTATTAACCCTTTAATGTCCTCTCAGCTGTTTGATCGAGCACATAGTTTCATGTTTAAAAATGTATGCCTCTTGAGTTAATCTGTTTATCGTATGACCCAATGGCAACACGTGCATTGTATGAAAAAATGCAACAAAACTGGCGTTCTCAGTGTGTGTTGAGTCTCAAATTGTTTACAAGCTGCTCTATTGGGCGGGAATAATTTAGAAAAACAAAAAGCCGAAAATCTAAACCTGCTTACCGGTGGTGTGATATGATCTATAGTTGGTTGGGTCCAAGGCACTCTTTTTATGAAGGCAACATTAGGGAAATAAAGCAATTGAGAGAGAGAGAGATTTTGCCTATTTTGCATTGTGGAGTTGGCTGTGCCGGTGAATTGTGGTAAAATGGGGGTTTTTTCGCTAAGAAATTATTTTTCCCCAAATTATGTTATTTTCTTGGTGAGGACATTAGAGGGTAAATGTCTGAGTGGAGAGATGACCGGAGGCTTGGGTTTCTGTTAGATGACTGACAGTGTAGATTTGGTTCATGTCCACTGAGGTAGAGTTTGATTGCGTCAATTTGCGTCAGATAGCGGTGCTCTGGGTGCTCGTCTGTGTTACAGTATGTCCTGCAATATAACAAGAAAGGACAAAAACGGCATTTGTTATATTGAAACAAAACAAGACCATAACTGGTGCTCAAACTATTAAGGGAACACAGTCTTCCCCGGATTTCTTTGAGTAGTGTAGTTTATGATGATTAGCACTCAAGCTTTATTATATAATCCAGTCACTTTCAGTTACATCTTTATTACAAGGAATGGAGTTGAATACAATGTTGAGTAAGACAAAGAAAGTTTCCTCTTCTATAATCGCTAGCTTGAAAAGCATTTACCTAGATTTGTTTGGATTTTGTTTCCCACAAGTCATCAAATGATACAAACCATTAAGTCAAATTCCTGGAGATCCAAATTTTATATTACTGTTGCATTGTTGGAAGTATGTAGATTATTTTGTTTCATGATTAGGCAGTAATGTTGTGTATTGTCAAACCACAATGTCAGTTGACTTAAGGATTAGGATGATTTCGTCAGAAGAGTGTAAATAAAATCGTACCATTCATCAGCCAGTGCCACATCAGGATGCTCCAAGTCATGAAGCCCTGAAACAAAATGAGAACCACGCTATATATCTCAAAATAAATAAGCAAAAGCCCTCAAGCGAACTCACAATAATACGAGCGGGCATTTACACCCTAAATACACACTGCCTTAAACACACATAAAAGGGAGAAAAATGTGCTTTGTGAACGGATGTGACAGGTCTGATTGGATCAGGAAGAGCCAAGTCATGCTCAGTGTGCTCAAGATGATGGACATAGTTCGAGAAACACACACACTCAAACCCACACACACACCACCACAACATGAATATTAACATGCATGAGGTTTGATATGAAAGGAGACACATAAACCAAGAAATGCACACAGGAGTAATTGCCGACACACACACACACTGACAAAACAATGTTTAAGTACAAGACACCTAACACAGATATATTCAAAGTCTTGATCAGGTGACCTTAAGGTTGATTATCACAATATTACCATATGAGTATATATGTTCATGTGAAAATATATTTAATATATATCATATTTAATGTTAACTTCAGTGTCAAACTTTACATGACTTTATAGACTAGCTCATCCACGCTACATTAACAGACAGAGGTTATTTGTTGTCAAGTAAATAAACAACATGAGTGACAGAAAGCAGGATTTGTAACACAACGCTGTATTCTAACTGCGCAAAGTCACAATTTAATTAGCTGTTTCATAAATGGTTTCACATTTAAGAAAAAACACCATTGATTGTGCCAGACAGCAGTCAGAATCTACAACAAATCCCCGTGAGACTGTGTGGTGTCTGAACTCTGCAACCAATCATCATCTACTGTATTTAGAAAAATAGGTTGCGCCTCAACAATGGGATTCTCAGTGGAGCGCTAAATCCAAAATCTAGTGAGCTCATTCCAAAAAATTGAGTTCACAAACGCTCCGATGAAGACTTTGTGCCGAAACACGTAAATGTTTGTACATTCTGATGTGAGCCAAATAAAGACGTGAATTGTGAGTATTTTGTTTTTTAATTTTTTGCAATCATCATCTACCTCGCTACACACCATGTGTGTATCTGATCATTCATCCACTGTCTACACACCTTGTGTGTTTCTGCTTATTGCAAAAACGCACATCTGCACCTGGACTATTTTAATTTTATATTTATATATGCCTTTGGAGTTCTGACTCTTTCGCTTTTCCTTTTATTTGCACGAACTTCCTATATTTTAAATGTACATGTGTATGTTCTGTATCTTAATTTTCTATTCATATAAGTATATTATATATATTTATATAAATGTACACATGTATTTTCTTAATTATATATATATATATATGTTCCTGTGTATGTATATATAAAAACAGTGTATTTGTATATATATGTTTCTATTTATCTATTTATCTAAATCAGAGACGATATTAAGCCAGATTGCCCACACATAGGAAAATTAAAGCTTACTATATTATTTTTCTATTTTCAAACCCAGCCTCATAGAGGACTCAATTCAAAACCTGCATCAAAAAGGGCCGAACTTATGCCAAATCAATATGCCGAACACAAAACTGATTTCCAAATCAGATCCGTTGGGGCCCGGTTTGACAAATACAAATACCGTCACTGGTACTGTTTGCCAGAAGGGTACCAGGAAACTATGAATGGAAAAAGATGATCCGCTGTGTTGACCAAATAGGGAACAGCCGAAAGACGAGGAAGATTTCCAATTTATTCTACTTTATTCCTTTCGACATAAAAAAAAAAAGGTAAGATAACCTTATATTGCTGTATTTTGTCATCAGTGTAATGCACACTACACTCCTCCTCCAGATCGGCTCAAATGTAGAGAACTTATTTCACAGTGTTGTATAATCTGTAGCTGCATGACTGTGATAAAAAAAACAACAACACACACATTACAATCATTATTATTAAAATATAACTGAATTTTATTATCCTCATCCATGTTAGTTGAATTTTCAACTGTTTATTATTTATATTGGCATGCTTCCATTGATGGCACTCCTATTATAATAATAATAATAATAATAATAATAATAATAATAATAATAATAATAATAATTTATCAAGTAGTGTAGCAATATTCATTATGAGGTTCAGTAGGTATTCAGTCTGTGTCAAAAGAAGTTATCAGACAAGAAAAGTGTCATAGAAGTCCGGTCAATAAACTACTTTAGGATTCATACGGTAACATTCTTTCATTATCATTATCTCTCCGAGTTTAACATGCCAGCGTGATCACTAACCCATTTAATTGATGTGCTTATGCGCTAATGCAGTACATTAAAGTGACGAGATAATTGTTTGGGCTTAGAGGTGATGTGTTTAAAAAAAGGATTTCTCAGCATGGAGTTAGGATCTATGCAAATGTGACCTCAGATCTCAGAGGGCTAAAGAAAGGCCATATTATAAGAGCAGTTAATGAATCATGGAACTAAGTCGTATTGTGTTGTGTTGTATTACAGAGAATCTAGCAATGAATTCAATTAACAGACAGACATAAAGCCAAAGATGACGAAAGAGCCAAGAGAGTGAAGTGCAGGCAGAAAAGAAAAGAGAGTATTTCCTACCATCCTCCACTGTGACATTCCCTACGAAGTAAAACTTGCCGTGGCCTCTGGAAAGAGCTACGCCAAGACTGAAAAAATAAGAACGATGTTTTATCATAGGAAAACTCTAAAGTCGTTGGTTTTACAAAGAAAACTGGGAACACAGATTGGATCTTTATAGAATTCTCTGCCCACCAAATGTCCCCGGTTGTCCTACCTGAAAGGAGTACCGTTGATGTCTGTGTAATAGTAATCGTTGTGTAACACCAGCACACGTTTCTGAAAGAACAGATGAATGGATCCTATTATGCATAACAGTAAGCAGGCAGTGCAGTGACAGCTCTGACACAAACACAGGGGTCTGCTTCCATCTAGTGGTCCGCAGAGAGAGCAAGCTGCGGGTGGCGGTGGGTCACGTGACCTGGTGCGCTGAGGATGAATGGCTTTGTTTCGCTGTGAATTTCGATAAGGATTGTGAATATGCATGTCATTTTGTGTGTGTGTGTGTATGTACAGATATGCATTCACATATTAGATGTTCAATAATCAGGAGAAGAGATAATGCTCTGTACTAGGCATTGACATTTCAAAGTGTGTGCACACACACGCACACACATGCACCGAAATACTCTCTCTCACATAACCACGTAGTAAAGGAGAATGATTGTCCTGCTGTTTCTCTCCAGTATTTAGCAGCATGTGCTCGTTGGAGATAAGGTGCTCGCTCGCTCATGCATGCGGAGGAAACAAAATCTGAAGCATAAAAAAAAAAATCAAGTCAGTCCTGCACATCGCTGCGCTGAGTGCAACAAACCTCTTTACAGAGTGTATTCTCCATGCTGGGTATTCTGTGGGACAACCTTCAGGACTTGGAGAAAAGTGTTTGTTTGTATGCTTTTCTTAATTTACTTCACTCACCCCTTTGTCAACACTTTTCTTCACCTCCATAGAGAACGTCCCTGTCTTCCTGTTGACCATGGCATTCCTCAGCTAGCAGCACAAAAGAACACACCAAAGATCAAACATCAGGTTTGGAGTGAGAGTGGGCTGTCACAGTGCTCGGTGTAGATTTAGTGAAAAAAAAAAGTGTCCCACCGTGTCCTCTTTATCCTCCCATTCCACCTCCGACAGATCTACACTGCTGTAGCTGGGCTTCCTTCGCTTCTTGCCGTCTCCATACTGGACCCACGCAGGTCAGCACACACGCGCACACACAGACAGAGATAGTAAAAAACAACACAGAGACACAAATCGTGATTTTCCATTTCAATGAATCCAAGATGATATCTTCAAATTCTTTTAATGAACTAAGTGGTAGTTCATTTCTGCTGCAAAGAAGACAAAATGAGGATGTTCGAGGCTACAGCAGCAAAAACAGGGGGAAAGATAACCTGCAGGGATATATTTTCTGCCGGGACAAGAGACAGATTGGTGCAAAGACTGGAAAGAACAGTTGGCAAGCTAACATACACAAACACAAATGTCATTCTGCAATAAATTATACAGTATGTTATCAACACTTATAGACGTGGAGCAGCTATTTTTTTGGAGTTGCTAATTGTCTTTTTTTGTAAAGTCTTCCTCAATGAACTGATACATCAGTAGCATCAACAGTTTTCAAGAGTTGAAGAGTTTTCCTTAAAGAACCAGTATTGACTTTAACAGCAATGTGTGCTAGAGTCATTTTATACCCAAAAAGTCCTCAGGGAAAAGACTCGTAACCTCTGCATCCGCAGGTAGTACGAGGAAGAACTGGACTGATTTATGGAAAGGTCGGTTGTATATTTCCGACGGTAATGGGAGCTTTTTCTTCCAACATTTTCGGGCAAATTTGGTGCGTATCAGTTTATTCAAGGATATTTATGTTGTATATTTCATATATTACTCAAGTAATGAAAAATTTACTGACTTGGGGTAAATGTTTTTGAACCTTATTTTTTTTGACTCAACGAGACATAGCTTTTATCGCATTTTACTCACTAGGGGGCGCTTTTTCACAGAAAAAAACACAGTTTTTCTCATATAACTTCCTAACCGTTAATTAGATATAATTCACAATTGGTGAATATGAATCAACCGGAGATCAATCTTGTATATATAATAAGGTTCTCAAATCTTTCATATTTTACTCACTAGGGGGAGCTTTTCCACGATAAATACAGATTTTTGGACATTACTTCATTCAATTTCAAAAGTTCAATCAGGGGAATTGCAGAAGTATTTTTGGATACCCCTTGCTGTCAGGAACGACAGATTAAGTTTAGTTCTTTTGTAGGACCAGACAATATTGCCTATCCTTCACTCCCTGAGCCTATAGGCTCCAATCACCACCTACCACTTCCTACCACTGGTAGGATCTAACCATTAAGAATTGAAACACCAAACACGATGTGCAGTTTCTAAGATGCTCTGACCCAGTTATCTAGCCATCACAATTTGGCCTTTGTCTAAGTCACTCAGATTCTTACGCTTGCTACTTTTTCCCGCATCAACTGTGAAGTTAAAATGTTCCCTTGCAGCCCACCAACCACTGGCATTGTAACAGGATAAACAGTATTAATCACTTTGCCTGTGAGTGGCTATAATGTTATGACTGAGACATATGTTTGTGCATTTACTTTAAGTCTGTACCTGTGAGCTCTCCTTTCCATTCATCTGTCAGTGGTAACGGTGTCCCACCGCTCATTAGCTATTGAATATTGTTCATTAAGATCTTTAATTAGACTGCAGTGAAACCATCTGTCTGTCTCACTGTCTGTGAACTTCTCCTCCACATCTGTTCTCATCTCATCCCTCTATATCTCTCTATTTGTAAGGTAGTTTTGCACCCCACTTTGTCCATCAACACCTATTTTAACCTTAGAACAGGTTCCTTGCTCTCCTCAGTCTCTCTCCTCTCCCTGCACTTGTTCCCCTCATCCTCTTGTGAGGAGTGAGTGAGCACAATAGAGTTAATCACAGCCATTCAGGAGCTGTATCTCTGTCTATTCATGGCGAAGCGGAGACTTGGAACACACTCTCTTCATCTACATATTACCACACACGCCAACATGCAGGAGTCACATCAGGGATAGAGCTCCCACACATATACACACCAACTTTTTTTATGTCAATCTGTACTTCAATACGACAATCAGTAAATGGACAAGTAATTGACTTAACATGAACTCAAGAGTTGGTATTCTTCTGCGGCGTGTACAAACTAATTTGCATTTGAATCTCTGAGCCAAAGAAGAGATTGTTATTATAATGACATTCAGGCTCAATTCACCTTTTACAAAAAAATTGAATGGCGTTGGAGGTAATACTCACAAGTGGCCGTAGATCTGGATGGGTGAGGATGTAGCCATTGTTGGTGATTGCAAAAGCGTAGCCATGAATGCCCAACTAGAAGGATATACAGAAAGCAGACACACACACACCAAACAGATGCATGGAAAATTTGGGCAAATCAAGCTCTTTGTAAATTTTACTGGCAGTGTCTTTGTCAAAACCCTGAGTGCAATCAAGTGTTGGATCTGCAAGTAAAAGACACAAGCGCATGGGATGTGGAGAGGACACTATGAAAATTAGAATAGATATTTTACGTCATTGAATAGATGTGAATATTAACATATCAAATTCTATGTTTATTTCCATGTTTTCCTTTCCTTATGTGAGTCAATCCCCCAAATTCTCGCAGTACGCACTATGGGCTTCGTCGAAGTGCGTACTTGTATGACGTAGACGACATGCGCAGAATTGAGACAAGTCTGTCTACGTCATGTACGTACGTCACTTCTATCTGGATCACCTAGGACACTAAGCGAGGCGCTGGCCATAGCCGCCACACTGTTCGCAGTACCGCTGCTGCCCTCACCTTAATAAAATCAACTGAAATCTGGTCGGTCCCTAAAAGAAAACGTTTGTGAAAACTTTCAGGTAAGTTGATACTAAACATCTCTTTGTACTGTATTATAGGATATTTGTTTTAGCATTCGTGTGTAACACGCACTCATTACAGTGAAGTTAACACAACTTCATCTTCATGAATGTCGGTTTCTGATCAAAATCATTTTTTATTTCAAATAATTTTGTCTCCATCATTCCGATGTTTAATGTTGCCCCTCCCCGCTTGCCTGTCTGAACTCCTGGCATTGGTTAGCTGTTTGTAACGTCACTACAGCGCGCACCCCTTAGCGAGAGCGCCGGAGAAAATCTGGACAAAGCCAATGTCTTCCTCTTGACTCCCTTCTTCTAGTTTATCTATGTTCCATTTCTTTCTGTACTTTCTCTGTGAATGTGTATCCTCCCTGATTGTTGAATTCTTCTCACCTGCACCTCGCCCTCACCTGTTCCCTGTATTTAAGTCAGTGTCTCCGCTCTGTCTTCATCAGATCGTTTGTTTAACCTGCCCGTGTTACTTGCCTGCGGTCCCTCTCATATTAGCTCCTGAGCTCTTCTGTCCTGCTTCCGTTTGCTCCCTTTATCCTGCGTTTTGTGTCTCCCTTGTGAAGTATTATTTTGTCCTTTGAAATTGTACAGCATTATATATATATATATATATATATATATATATATATATATATATATATATATATATATATATATATATATATATATATATATATATATATATATTGCTTGGCATTTATTGATCATTTTTGCTACTATGTCATTTTCGTCTGATTCCTGTGTTTTCTAAGAACTATTTTGTGTTTCTATATCCTATATTAGAATATAGAATGTATTCAATATTCTGTAACTATATTTGTTTAAATATCGTTAACCTTTAGCAGATTTTTCTTTAATTAAACTTTATTTAACCTTTTTGAGTACTGTCTGTATTTGGGTCCTGCATTTAAACTTAACACTCACTCACACATCCCAATATCCTTCTGATGTTACTAAAGTTTGGTTGTTATTCTGTGTCGCATGTAGCTCATGAGATGCATAATTATTTATTGGAAATACTGAATATTAAGATGGATACCTTATATTTGGGGATGGCCTTGAGTAGCTCGGAGACAGGCACGTCCGTCCCCACCACCCCTAGTAAGATTCCACGGTTTCTCTGGAAGCACATATATTCAAATGCAAAAGAGCCTGTTCTTTAAAGGTAACTGTAATAAAACATTCTCTTACAGATAAACTTTTAACATTGTTGAACAAACATAATATACATCTATGATACATTCAGAAAGTATTCACTATTCCCCTTCACTTTCTTAGAATCCTATTATGTTGCAGATTTATGCTAAAATTGTTTCAATGAATTTCACCCCAATCAGCCCACTCTTCAAATCACCATAATAATGAACCAAAAAATAATTATTAATTGCAGATCTAATAAAGTAGGGAAATCTGTATTCAGACCGTTTTCTATGCTACTTGAAATTCAGCTCAGATGATTGTCATTTCTCTTGATCGTCTTTGAGATGTTTCTAGCCTTGATTGGAGTCACTGTGGTAAATTCAATTGAATAGATATAATTTGAAGGTACACACCAGTCTTTATAAGGTGTTCATCTGGGCAAAATCAGGCCATGAGAGTGAAGGACATGCCTGTAGAACTCAGAGGCAAGATTGCAACAAAGCACAGATCTGGAGAAGGCTACAAAAAGTTCTGCTGCAGTGAAGGTCCCTAGGAGCTCAATGGCCTCCATAATTCTTAATTGGAAAAAGTTTGGAACGACCAGGACTCTTCCTAGAACTGGCTGCTCAGACTGAGCGGAATTAAGGGAGAAGTGGTCAGTGGCTGAGCTCCAGAGATCATGTGTGGAGATGGGAGAAACTTGCAGAAGATCAACAATCACTGCAATACTTGAACCCTGTGAGCTTTATGGTAGAGTGGCCAGACGGATTCCCTTCCTCCGTGGAAGATATAAGAAAACCCCCCGAGTTTGCAGAGAAGCACCTTAAGGACTCCCCAACTGTGAGAAACAAGAGGGACCCAAAGGCATAATCCCACCCAGCCAGCCCGATCACCAGGCCTCAATTTAAAGCCTCGTTTCTGAAGGACACTAGGCGCCACTCATCACCTGCCCAGCACCATCACAACGGTGAAGCATGGTGGTGGAAGCATACATATTCTTAATGAAAACCTGGTCCAGAGCACTCTGGACCTCAGACTGTGCCAGAGCTCCACCTTCCAACAAGACAGTGACCCTCAACACACAGCCAAGACAACGCAGGAGTTGCTTAGGGACAACTCTGTGAATGCAGCCCAGGCAGAGCCCCAATTTGACCCCAATCAAACACCTCTGGTAAGAACTTGCTGTGCACCGACGGTCTTCTTCCAACCCGAAAGCGATTGACAAATCTACGGGTCCCATCATCTTGTCACATCATAGCCAAAAAGACTGGAAGCTGTAACCGCTGCCAAAGACGCGGCAACATGTCCTGACTGACGGGTCTGATTATTTTTGTCAAAATTACATTTTAGTGCAAAATTTTCTATTTTATGTTTGGTATTGCTTATTGTTATAATGGGGTATGGAGTGTAGATTGATGAAGGAAAATAAATGTAAGACTGTGACATAATAAAATGTGTCAAAAGAGAGAGTCTGAATACTTTCTGATTGCACTGTAAATAAACAACTCGTGATTATCTTCAATATCCTAACCCCCCCCGACTCCAATCTAACTGCAATTAGTATGTGTCAAGTACAAGTATAATTAGCTTTCATTAGCCCATTTCAGACTTTTACCAGAAATCTTAATGTCTCATGAGTTAAGCAATAATTAAATTTCCAACTGAGCTACTGTTGGCTGAAACAAGCTGGGGAAACATAATGACAGTGACAATGAATTCATAATTGTTTTCATAGCTCCGTATGTTTACTTACAGTCTCGTTCTTGGTACTGAACACCGGCATTGCCACTGTCGTCATTAGAACCGGACTTTGACCATCCTCCAACTGACCAAGTCATGGAAGAAAAACAGTAGAAGACAACATTTTGAGAGGGTGAGAGAGAGAAAAAAAACTATCAGAGGGCGTGAGGTTTGGGAAGCTAATGATCAAAAAATGTGCAGCAGAATTTCAACATCACATCAAATGTCATGGCATCATGCACATTACATGAATCATCTTGCTTGGTGAGTGCTTATTCCAAGTTGTGTTAGAATCGCGCATAAAGTACGGAACCTGATAGGAATTGAGCCGAAGTCCTGCTCATATTATCATCTTGAGGGAGCTACAGAACTTCCATGACATGTTTTATTCATGTTTATTATTTGCTTTAAAATGTGTTCATTCACAGTCTGTCTTTGATCTCTGCTAGAATAATCATATCCAAAGGCAGTGGCTTTAATTTGGATCTGGGTATTTTCCCTCCCAAAAGGCTGCCGGAATAATTAGGATATTTATCTTTCCAGCGGCTGTCTGCGTCTAATGATGATCCGTTGAAGATGAAAGTTTTATGCTGTTAAGTGACTCAGCAAAATGTGGTTTAATTCTGTCCGCACACAAACTTATGTCACTCATGCAGTTCATGTTATAAGTCACCAAACTGGTCATCAAGCCGGTTGATGAGTCACAAATTTGTTTTATATTAGAAAAAACCCCCATTTCAATTCAAGTTGCACATGATCCGCTTAATCAATCAATAGAGTAATAGTTAAAATATCAGATCTCAGCAAAGTTATTTTCTGAAAGAATTACTCCATTCAAGCATGCCTCTTAACAAACTATTACAGACCTCTGTACACTCTACCTCCTCCACCGCTCACCCCCCTCTATCTCCAGCAATAATAGGTAATAAAATGAAAGTGCTAGTATCCATCTGTCTCCCTCAGACACAGAAGAAAAGAGAAATGCTCACTAAAGGTCAGTCAGCTGGTAATAGCAAACCGGATGCATTATTAGACATTAAAGAGAGAACAAAGAACACTTCAGCGCAGCTCCCGTAACAATGGACAGCCTTACCGCTGGAGGACGGGATCGATCAAAGGACAGGAAAAACGAGCAGAGGCTCATCTAAAAATACTAAATCTATTGCCAAGCTCTGGTTTATTGGATCATATATCAGAGGTCTGTAAACAGTTTGCTGAAATGTCCGGTGTATCGCCATGTACTGCTGTTGAGCAGCCTCATCATACGTATACTCTTTGTATTTCAAAAATCATCTAAGACTCCTTACATACATCATTGGGTATCCCTGAGAAATGATATGCTGTAATTAAGTAAACTACAACAAGAGCTGCATGGAAAACGCAGATAGGACCTTCATCGGTGAACATTCGTAGAAGAGTCTCAAGTTGTACTCGGAGGAGGAACATTTAACCTGTGATTCATTATCCTAACCCAGCAGAGGAAAGGGGTTCATCCCTAAACCCTATATGAGGGTCTTACGACATGAGTGCTTACAGGAGTGGACTGTACAATTTGAAGCATCACGTAAGACCTTTAACTCTTAGTTGTAAATCAGAGCTCATCACACACTTGGGCAAAAGCTGCATTTTCACTGGCTTTATTTCGATCAATCAGAGCAAATGGGGTGTGTAAGTCATTTCCCCTACTGTGGGTCAGAAAATGATAAAGAACCTCTGACACACTTTCTGTCTACAGACTCTAGGAATCACACTCACTGACACTCCCCAGAGCTGGCATACACACCCCTGCCCCGTGTTTGGTGTAGGACGTAGGACGACCTCGTAATCTAGGTTGCTTTGACAAATTGCTTTCTGGTGAACAAGGAGACCTTTGTGTCCTTGGGGACTTGGATTAATAATGTTTGAATAATGCTGAAGTGTGTATATCACGGACCCAGAACCCACAGTGGTCTCTTTGGGGAAAAGCATTTCCTAGAGCAGTGATCTCATGGCACCCTTTACAAGTATGCCAGAATTTTGACTCACCCCACTTAAATGTATTTACTCTGCATCGTTCTGGCAGCTATTGCACACACTAGTAATAAGAGGTTACGGATGGAGCGAAGGCAAACTTGACTTACTGTCAAAGGGAAACACTTCCAGGGAGGGAGCTACTGATCCATATTTTATATTCTTTTTTGCTAGTATTCTCTCTCTAGAAATTGTTTACAATCTTTTACATACCCTCCCTAAACATGTCCTCAAATACCCCCTCTCTGATTCATTTCACTCAGCCCCATCGTCTCCATCCTGTCATCCGTAAGCTTGAGTATCAGTTCCTCCGACAGAGTGGGAATCAAAGCCAGATGAGACAGAGAATGATGGATTAAGCTAGTGGGCCAATGAGAGGTGGAAGATGATAGAGAGAGGGGGAACAGGAGAGGAGGGGAGAGTATAGGTGGGGAGGATGCAACATTAAACGGAGGACAGAAGGGCAGATATGCAAAGCTACAAATATTATTGAGCAGCACTGAGAGGGAATGAGGAATAGAAAGAAAAAGATAAAATAAAGGGTATTTCTGGAAAGATGACACCCATCATCCCTGGAAAATAAATATCAGATGTGATGAGCCAGTCCCAGGAGTTTGTCCAGCTTCTCATCAGACCCTTAAGATGCAGAGACTGTGATGGTGTTTGTTGCTGTCACTGTTCAACTCTAAGAATGTTCTATATTTGCCAAAACTGTGCTGAGGTGATTACGTACAAAGACAATGTGCATATTCCTCTCGGAACCTCAATTTTCAAATTCGACAACGATATCTGTTTTGATTTTCTGCTGAGTTGCTTCGATGTCAATTAGGTCTATCGCACTAACAGTACTACATCAGACGTATGGCCTGCCAACTATCTAATGGGACTGCTCTGTGCTCAGCTCACGCTGATGACGGACAAAGCATTCTTCTGTGCTGCCATCATCATTGTTATGAATATAAATCTGCTTATCTCAACCCACATGTGATTCATTTAACAGTGAAAATGATTAAAAACGGATTCTAAACAGATCATCCCACAAGTCATTATAGGCTTCGGATTTTCATGCAGAAGCTGACAAAACAGCTTATTCTGGAAAATTCTATCAGAACAAATAATACAGGCAATTTAGTTTTCACACTAAAACCACACAAGCAAAAAGTAGCCTCACATTTACACAGATGATCACACTGCCAGCCCAGGAGATACTGGAAAAGCACAGCCCACACAGATTACCCATGATCCACGAGTGTGAGCATGAGGACAGTCGTGTGCGTGATCAGGCGTGCAGTGGAGAGCGATGACAATCACAATGCATGGTTTTAATCAGGAGATTGAGCAGCAACATACACTAAATCCAGATAAAAATGCCATGTGTCAGTTTGGTGGCTAATTCACCCAAATGACGTCATCACCCCACAGAGTAGTACAAGATGTACATGAAATGCACATGGACACACACCAAGCCTCCACAAAGCACAATACAGCTAAAACCAGAATGTGTTTTTTTTTACCTTTTGTGCTTGGGGGAGCTAAAGAGAACAGATTAAGAAGGAGGGAATAGAGAAATGGTCAAATGTTTGTGGATAAGTGTGAAAAAGCCTTTCAGTGCAGTTTCCACTGAATGGAGTTCCAGCACCAACGGGCAGAGAAAAATCCACTGACATGGGCTTAGACTGCAACTTTGAAAACAGTGGCTGTGTAAAGAAAGCTTTATGGAGAGTCACAGCGGAGATCACAGGCTTTACTGTTGAGCCAGTGTTGGGTCAGTGTATTTTTGTAATGATAAATGGATGGAATAATGAGGACAAAAAATAAGCACAGGCAGACAGAAAAGGCTAGAATATGAGGGATATACTTTAGAAGCCATTTCAATATGCGCAGGATACCTCAAGCAGAAATTGCACATATTTCAGCATGAGGTTTGCAGAAATCGCCTGAACATATTTCTGCTCGAGGGCTTTGTCTCTTCACAATTTTGAATCTCTTTCTCAAATTATCTATACTGGAGTGCTAGAAGAGAAAAGCCCAGTGTTCATTTTTAATGGAAAAACAAAATAACTTGAAAAAACAAATGTTAAAAACAACGAATGTTTGAGAATACTAAAAAAGCATGTAAAGGGGATTTACCTATTTTTATCTGTATTGAGCCATTATTAATTGCTATTTTATAATAGGAGTTTGGTCAGGCTATGAGGCGGAGAGATTAGAACTTTTTCAGCTACACAGCTCCAAAACACACACTGGAGGCTCATTCAATTAATAGATCCATCTGCTGCTCTCACACACTTTCACACGTTCAGTCTGAGACCAAGAAAGGAAACACATATTGTCTTTGTTTGCATTTTATTACTACTACCACCCTTTATTTGATTTTTTTCAATTCATCAGATCTTCCTCCGAATGTAATGTCTAAGTACATGGAACAAATGATTTTGTTGATCAATGGATATTTAGGCCGCATTCTGTGAGCGACCCAAGAGGTGAGTGTGAATAGGGAGTAAAGGGGTGGTCCAGGGCCATCCCATTATTTGAGGTGGCATAGTCAACTCACAGTGCTGTCGACATAAGCCTCGGTCCAGACCGTGTCATGCTCTTGGTCGATCACCTTTGGTCGACTCAGCACGTGGAGATACTCCATCACGTTCTCCTGAACATCAGCCAGTGTGGAAATCTGAGTGAAGTAGCCTGTTGGGAAAAGAGAGGAAGTGTTAAGAAAATATGTTAAATCAATTAACAGAACATGTAGTGAACGAGGAAGTCGACAGGTACAGTCTAATTACTGAAATCAGAGATCCAAAGTGCATGCTCGGTTAGTCCAAATCTGTTTCACATAGTACAAGTAGCACATTCAGAATCAGCACCGCTTCATGAACTTTCCAAACCATCACTTCCTTCTTATGTTTCGGCAGGTACAGTCTAATGACTGAAATCAGAGATCTGAATTCAATATACAGAAATTATATCTGGAATATAGTAGAGTAGGCAGCAGATATTTGCTTGTGGAGTATATGGAAACCTAAAACCCAGTTTCAATCATGGCCAAAGAATTTCCTGTAATGACCTAAAAGTGAAAGCAAACCAATACGGGAGTGTGAATAGTTAAGAGGTATGTAAATGCACAAAAAAGATATCTCAGTTAAACCAAATGTGATGCCATTTCCTGCTATGTAATGCCACCATTATGATGCTAATGTAAATGTGCAGGAGGGAATATACTGTTATCTCAGCAGGGGGGGGACGAACAGAGGGAATCAGGATATGGTAAGATTGGGAGAGAGAGGACAAGAATGAATAAGAGATAGACTGCCACATTTGGGTTAAAAAGATTGCCTCAATTACTGTGAAGCAGTCAAGGAGAAAATCATAGCGGGAAGATAACAAGTTTTGGGGGTCAATGATCTTAACAATGACCTTAACTCTAAAGGAAGAAAGGAGTCTAGCCACAGATTTATAAAGGAATGGGCGTCATCCCAAATTACTATGTCTTTTAATCCTCAGAAACATTCGGATACTGCTCTGACACCAGCAGACAGTACAACGTCAGCATATCCAATAATTGATTCATGTCCATGCTAAAAAAACCAGTGTAAGGATACAAATGGTAATGATGCAGTGGAACGCTTACCCATTATCATGGACCAGTGACGGGTGGGTTTTTCATTAGAAATATACGGTCAGTAAACGTTGCCTACAGCTCCGCTCTAAAATGAGGTGGTTGGAATTTGATGACCTCGGTCATAATGGTTTAATTTAAACGAAATACAGAGGTGTGCATCACCTCTGAAACAAACACTGTTTGGACTATTGGGACCCAAATAACTAAGAATGTGTTCAGTCATTGGTAATCTATTTTTAACCCTGCTACTACAGAAGAAAACATCTGATATTGTAAGAATTCTTAAAGAATGGACCTGCCCCCGATCATGACCAGGAATTTCCCCTTGACAAATGAGTCCTTTCCAGGCTCAGAAACATTCGTAATCAGCTATTATTCCAGCAGACAAAAAATGACAGCACACACATCCAGACTCGGGATGCACAAAAACTGAGCTGCTCTGGTCTAACTGCATCGTTCATCACAGCTCCGAGTGAAGAATGACTACTAGCTCTGGAAGCTGAGTGTCCTTCTGGCTGAGCCATCAGGGCCAGTGAGATGAGCCAGGCAGAGCGAAATTGAACGCTCCCTTCCTTCAGAGGTGCAGACACAGCTTGCTCCGGATGAGGACTTTAATACATCTTTAAAGGAGCTTGGTGTATTGTATTGCACCTAATTGTCAACAGAAACAATTAGGTGCTATTTGAAAGTATTTAGTGAAGAGTGAGACATTACAAGTATATGAATACCTTTATACACCCATATGTGAATCGAAATTCTCAAAAAAAAAGGAGCTCCATATTAAATGATTGCTTTGCTCTGCAAACAGGATCACATAATTAGAACTGCTTGTTTAAAAGATAATTTAGTATTAACATAGCTATTAATTGGAATTAATGGGGGAACTTATTCCCCTTGTCTAAATACATTTGGCCACATTATGCATAGTGTACTTTATAAGCGTAAATTTGGTGGCTATTAAGAATCAGTAACACGGCTGTATTAATCTACATAGAATTAAAACAGTGTATCTTAGTGTCATGATCACAGGTTGTCATTGGTTGGTTTGCAGTTACACCTAGTGGAATCCAAGGGAACGAGAAAAATATAAGGGTAGAGGAGAAAGAAAGGAAAGTGGAGTGCATTGGAAAGCGAAATACTTCACACCACTTTAACAGTAATGAATGCTAACACCTTCCCCGGCGTATTATGGTTTGATTTCCGTCTTCAGATTTGCATCTGAAATCAACAATCAGTGCACACTGCACAGAAGTTAAAACAAAGAAAGGGCTGGACCAGACCGTCTCTGCATAGTCGAATAAGCAAAACTGTGGGGAACAAGTGGAGCGTTCGCAGAAAAACAGTTGTCATAGTTCAGGCTTCAGCCAAGGCCTACATCATTTGCTTGTTGACAGGAAATTAGCAAAACATTGTCTTGTGTTAGCTGATAGTGGTTCAGCCACGAGACATTGTGGGAATAAAACCCCGTAGACCTATGCTAAATGTGCTCGACAGTTCACTTTTCAAGAATAGAAAACACCCTTCTTTTCTCCACTCAGAGGCAATTGGGAGACAGTTTGATGCAACATCATTTAACCCTTTCATTTACTCACCAAGAAGTAAAACACTATGGAAAATGTATTTCCTTGCATATCTGATTTCTTTGGGGCCGTTATTAATTTTCTATCATAGAAATTCTATATTTTTAAGGTTCGGTCAAATATGTTCCCCAACAATAACACAAAAAAAATAAACAGATTTATGGAACATGGAAAATGGCCCATTTAATTAGAGGAGCTCAACATTTTAGTTAAACATGGTTTTCTAAAACTATTTAACTCTTACTAGGTTTTCTTTTGGTTACATTATTCTGTTTAGTAAGTCCTCACATGCCAAAAAAAAAAATACTTCTGTTGAAGACGACTTGATCAGTTGCCATGGTTACTGCCCCCTCTTATGTCGCTCCTTTGTCTCCCAGAGTTCCATCATTGGCCCTTTACTCTTTAGCATATACATGCATATGCTTAAGGGTAGAGGCTCAAATATTTCAATGAGAAATAGTGACTCAAAATGAGGTCAAGCAAACAGTTTTAAACAGGGTTAATGAACGTGAAGGTGAGGTAACTTTCACATGTTCACCTTCAAACTACTTCCACAACACGGAGGATGTAAAGACAAAGACTCTGATAGATGATATAGCTGTCATGCGACACACACACACACACACACAAAGACATACACTTACGTACAGCAACACACACTACGATGAAACTCATGGCTAACCCACTCAACTGGATGAATTATCTGATATTCCTTCCAAGCAAAATAGTGGCTACCCTATTTCTCTTATCTGCCCACACACAGATTCACATACGCACATGGGCACCAACAGACAACCACAAACGGCTAAAAGCACACGTCCACCCTTTGTGTGACCAACAGCTTGCCATCATTGTCTACGACAGCCAGTGGAAAATGGAGCCAGAGTGTCTACCTCACCTACCTCCTAGCTAAATATAGAACGGTGAGGAAAGTGTTGAAGCCATTTAGACAATCATGACCAAACACAACACAGCTGAAAAGTGGTTAATTAACAAGATAGTTTGTACTATAGGAGTTAAGGAAGATCCAATGCGACATATCTGGTCCGTGAAACTGGCACCTGCTGCCTGCTGTCACAGACACGTGTTAAAACTGATGAGCACTGACAAACGCGCTCACAGACACGTCTGCCAAACACCCCTAACAAATCATCAGCTCCATGATGTAATCATGTTTGCCAGGCTGACAACAGTCAGCAGCAACTTTCTTCTGAAAAAACAGATCATGAGGAGGAAAAAAAACAACCTAAAGTGGTCTACCAACGTGTTGTAAGACCCCACCTTTATTAGCACATGCCATCCATTTAAGATTATCTGCGAAGGCTGACTCTCGACCAATCAGGTAAGGGAATATGCGGACCTGCAGAGAAAAAGCAGATAGGTTCCATCAGTCACTTTAATCACATTTGATAGAGCTCACAACACCACCATATAGGGAAGTAGATAACACTGTCAGAATCAGAAAGGGGGCTCACTCTTTATCCGCCAGTGATTAGCAGAGCCTTCTTCTCTTTAATTGAGTTGATTATGGAGTCATGGAAGTATCAACTGTGTCCTTTACACGTAATTTAAAGTTAAAATAGTTCATTTTTATCAGCTAAAGAAACTAAAATATTAAGGATTAATGGACTAAGATTTCAGAGAAAGATTAGCTTATCAAGAAGCTGCAGTGAATAATGAATAGAAGTCATTAACTGTGAAGATGGGCTTCACAATATCGCAAAGAAACTGACAGCGATAAAGTATATTTTTTTCCAAAATACATTGCAATATGGAAAACTACAGGACATTTCACCAAAGACAGTGTATGTATGCAGTGTGTTATTCATGTACAGATACACAGTAAATCTTAATTAGCCACTTTTTTCCATGAAGGCTTTTCTCTCATCACAAAACAAATAGTGAGGGAGGACAGGTGAAAACGTACCAGTGAAAAACAACATTTCAATTTGACTTTTGTTTCAATTGTGTTCTTTGCATGTCATCTGCCAATTGTTAATGAAACTTATTCATTTTATTATCACCTACAGTGCTACTCTGTACTCTGAAAGTGGCTTAAAAGATAAAATACTTTGTACTGTGGATCAGCCCTTCAAAGTAAGAACCTTACATGTCTTCCCTTTTTATCAAACAGCAAAAAAGTTGACACATTTGAGTTCATTTATTTTACCTTCAATTTTGTGTATAATGCATTTTCCTGAAACGATAAATTGTGTAGCCAGACCATGATATAAATATTTGGAGTCGAAAAGTCTTACACAAGCTTTCATTAAGAGAATCTTCTTAAGTCTCTGCTGCCAAAATGGTTTTGCCCAGCAGCGCTCAGGCAGCTCTAGCAGCAGGTTTAGTTGGCAGGTGTGTGTTTGTATGAGTATGTGTGTGAAGAGCAGGTTGCCAGATTGGACCAGATGTAAGCCTCTGGGGCACAGCTGCCATAGCTCTCATGTCTGCATTTTTCTCTGCTTGTGTTCATCCTGGTACCATGTATCTGTATCTGTATGTGTGTTAATGTATATTAAAACAAACATGTCTGGATGTGGGTAAATCTGTATCTTTGTGTGATTTTGCATGATTGGCTCTCACCAGAACATATATTTCATGAATAATTGGCATTTATATTTTTTAGAATACTGTAAAATTGTATTGATTTAAGTTTAACTGTGTTTTAGATGAACTCTTAATCAATCAACGTGATTTAGCAATTTTGACAGAAGATGATGTCCATCAGATGAATTCAGGCCTTTTTTTTCAACTTCATTTTCAAATATTACAAACAAATACAATAACCCTAAATTAGAATAAGCACGGGTCGTAAAGGGTAGCTGAGAAGGAGTTCAGATTATAGCAGACTGTTATTAAATATCTAAGAGGTGTTCTGTCAGGTTGGGATTTGTAGAAGGGGCTTGAGCCACAGCATGCAAACCTCAATTCACCGCACACATTTAATATATAAAATGTATGAATACAAATGGACTCCGATCTGTATGTATTTAACCACATACACGTCTCCACACATACATGAAGTAGGGTAATACATGTAGAGGTTTTGGGCTGTTCGAGCTGACTGTACTGTCATTTTAAAGATTGAATAGATGAATTTTATGATTTAATAAAGCAGAAAACTAATATTTTCTTTGCCATTAACTGTCAGATTAATGTCATGTATATTGTGCACACATATGAATAAAGCCACTGTCCCTCCGTGAGTTGAGACTTCTGTGTACATGTTTCGGTAGCTGGGCTGGCGATGCATGCATGGTAGCCCCCTGTGTACTCCTTCATCTCCATTTTTAATATGGTGGACTGCTAATACAGCATTTTTTCAGCCTTTATGAGTCACGGCACCCTTGGGAGGTATGTACAGTCTTGAGTCACGCCACTCTCAAATGTATTTACATGGCCAATACATGCATGGATGCAGGCGCAACTAGACACTCACACATCACAGACTACAAAAATAAGAGGCCATTGAGAGAGAGAGAATATGTGATTAACTATCAATGGGAAAACCAAAGCCTGCAAGAATCTACAAGCTAATGCCATATTCTGGCAGGGATGGATGAGAGGCAGACATGGAGCTCCTTGTCCAAAGCCCTCAGTTGCTCCGAGAATTTATTCTTCATCGATGTCAGGCTTGAAGTTCTTAGTTCACCTTCTACACAATGGTGAATGGAGGAGAATCATAACAGAAGTACAAGGGCTCTACTTGACAGCACTGGGTACTCCTCCGATGTACCCCAATGCCTTTTCTTGACTGCCCCTGTGTCAGAAGTGGTAAGTCTCTGACGCCCTTGAAGACATCATCGTGACTGATTCTGTCAAATAGAGTACCCCGTACCTTGCAGGCTATTGTCGAATGAGATGTAGTCTAATTTAATGGTAAAGATAAAATCATACGACAAGTAGGTTTTATTTGTCTTGGCCGCGTTACTGCTCCATGCTAAGCCCCTTCTGGATTATCAAATTGTTGGCTCACATTCAGAGTTAACTTATTTTGGAGCCATTTTCTTCAAATTACCATTAAATGCTAGTCTGTGTGAGTCACACGTCACTCTGGTCAAACATGAAGCTCAAGGGAAGTCTAGTAGACTGCTTACATAGTCATACACTTAGCATCAGCTGACCAGGTTATAAATTGAATTTAATAACTTTTAAAACTGTACAACTGTCATATTTGGGGGTGCTGCAGCCCCCTGGTTGAAAAAATAAATGCTAATAAGCTCAAATAGTGGTTACATGCAACATAAGCTTCATACTATAAGAAAGTATTATAATTAAAGGTGGAGATTTTTATTTTGTGAAAATAATTATAATTGCTTCGCTGGAAAGTGTATTCACATTATTATAAAGGCCAGCAGTCATTTTAGAGTTTTATCAATTTATCATTGTATCAATCTGTTGTGCATGCTTTTGATTTTAATTGTTATAAGCATGCATTCATGCTTTTAAGAATCAGAAGTCCTTGATACCCTAGTGCACTGTTTTCTATTTTTCACCATAACATATTTAACATATAACATATTTTTTTTTTTTTATATTTTTTTTATCTTTTACCTCTATTAAATTCATTAATTAAGTCAGTTTAATATATGATTTTTTAAAAGCATATGCTGAATATATGGTAAGTTTCACGAATAAATAAACACTGATTAAAATGTTCACACTACTTATTTGATCAAAAAATCAATATTTTCATATTTCAAAACTGATGTTAAGACAACATTTTGAATTATGTGTCAGATACAGTGCATACTTTATGTGTGAGAGGAAAAATTCTTATATTTTTAGCGGACATGGATTCTGTGTCCTAACCGGGAGTTCTAGGTTACTGACTCTAACATGGAACAGTCTGATACTACAGACGGGGAGCACTTGGAATTCAGTTTGGAATCCAAGGCCACATGAAGGCTGTGTCTGTCTCCAAAGGAACAAGACCATACCTGGCACAACCCTGGCCTTAGTATGTATATGCAACTGTGCCGCTCATTATTTGAACTGAGCCCAAAGAGTTCAACATTCAGGGTAGGATGCTGCTGAGACTGGGTACTGCCAAATGGTGGTGATGGATGAGGTCTCGTTTGTGCACAAATCAGTGCTGGTCTGTGTAGGGATTGGTGTGCTGCACAGACCAGCTATGCAACAACAATCATGATACTGATTGGCCTGGACTCTGATGAAACTAGGGTATAGTACATTATATATATATTCAGAATATATTCCAGTATACATGCATGTGCCCAGTGGTCAACTTTAGTTGACACTAATCTTCCTCTTTTTGGAACATCATTTCCAGTGTTTTATTCATCAATGGCAGAGCTATTTTTCCCAAAGAACAGTCAAGGCGCCAAACGCTCCCTGTCAGAGGATTAAGTCATTAAGTGTCTGGTAACACCACAGAGGGCTAACCTCTCAGGTGGTTTAAGGCTTTTGGGTGCAAAAGAACACCAGTACAAAGAACACCATGTACAATCATCAAGTCCTGCTCTTTGAGTTACATTCTGCTTAGAATTTCCAATGTGTTTCTGCAAATCGTTTATTGTGACCGAAATTTCCTCTTTAGTTGAATGTAAAGTGCTGTGATAAAGTATTGGACCCCCTTCTGATTGCCTCTATTTTTGTCTATCTCCTACTAAGCTTTGTAAGATCTTCATACTACATTTAACATAATGTTTCATGTTAAATAGTGAGGGATAATTTTACGTAATAGGAAAAACAATGTTATCCAATACCTAAATCACCTGCATGAAAAAGTCTTTGTTCCCCTGAAAATAATAGCAAACTGTGCAACCTTTAGCTACAACATCTCCAACCAAACAACCCCATGAACCAGAGATGAGACCCTTTGGTTACTCTTCTTAGCAGAGCTGCCTTAATGCTGCTAGCATTGAAGGGGTTGTGAGCGGGCCGCCGCTAGCCAAATTGGTGCTCTAAGCTGAATTTGGTGAAGGCTCTGAATATCTGAGGATCGTCAAGCTGTATTTTAGTAAAATTTTGGTGTAATTCTTATATTATTTTCAATAAAAATAACTGTTTGTTCTGATTCTTTTCTATCATATCCTGCATTAACATTTACAGCCATATGTTCTATAGTAGCGATTATTCTGACTTCGACTCTCAGTGGGAATAATGTTATGGCTGAATAGTCTGGAAGACAACAACAGGAGGAGTCATATACGTTTTTTCAAAGCAGTGTAGATTAAGATTAAAGCACTTTATATTAAAATTGAATTTGCTCACATAAATGTCCCCAAATGCCTGGAGCTCCTTGATTAATTATTCTCTAGTTGTTGCTACCAATCTGTACCAAAATGTCATCTAAACTATAATGGGAGCCCAAGTGAAAGCTGGGTATAAAGCTTTGAAATGACATAAAAACATTAATACAAACCATTGTAATGAAATGACGACAGAACACATATAATAATACCTGAAAAGCTACAATCTCAGCAGTTAGCTGCGCATACTATTACCAGCATAAGAGAGGGATGGGAAAAAAATGACACAAGAGTAGACAATGTTGAGAGAGGGTTGTTATCTACATGATTTACATTAGCTACGTGTAATGTCTGCTGTCTTTGTTTGAAGTTTGTGCATGTGCAAGCGTGTACTCCTGCAGGGGGGTGTGTTGTTTCATGCCTGACACTTTCACTTCTTATTTTAATTTAATAATTGGGAACAATGATTAACATCAGTCTTCATTTTGGCTTAAAGTCAGCAGGAGTGCAGCTCTTAAATGAAGCGTTGCAATGGTCTTTAGCTGTATAAATTCAGTTATTTATATGCATTAGTTTCATTAGGTACAGTATTTTATGCTTGTGTAGGGCCTTGCTACTGAAGCAAAGACTAAAGGAAACAAAGAAAAAACATTTTGTAATGCATTAGTCAGCTACATCACATTGTGGTTTGTAAATCCGCAGAAGTACCACAGTGATAGGAATCACTGGACTGATATGAAAGAAAAAGTCCTTATGGGCTGCATTTGATTTTCTTTCTATTTACTCAATATGAGCTTTCTTTATTTTTAATCTATAGCATAGTTTGTGGAACAAATTCCATCTGCAAGCAGATAGTCCCCAATATTATTTCCAGTCAGCCATGTCTACGCATGCCTACATTCTCAGTGTGCTGATATACAGTGGTGATGCTGCAAGGCTGGTTTTGATGGAAGCCATTAAAAACCAGCAGCAGTCTGGAGAGCAGGGACTGAGGAGAGTGACAGAGACCAAAGACTTCTATTATCAGCAGGGTTTCGTCTAAATGGCACAATCTAGCAGCCTTGTCCCCTCTCCGCTCACTGCAGTTCTGCCTTGAGGCAGCATGGAGACATGGGTGTAGTTGCAAACAGGAACAACTGAACACAAAGACAACGACAAAGTTCATCATTTTAAATGCACATAGACACCCACATAAATGCAGAAATACCCGACCAAACAGCTGGAGATTGACATTGTATCTACGTAAAAAAAAAAAGTTTTTGTTGTTGTGTATTTGTTTTGAAGATTTGATCAACAAATCATCATTGGTTAAAGGTATGAATTAAGATGGGATATATATATATATATATATATATATATATATATATATATATATATATATAGGGTGTTTGGTGTGTCCATACAATGTTTGGTTCTGCAATACAGCACTTCTCTTCTCAACCTGAGCGTTAAAATGTTTTGGGATTTCTTTTAGAGAAGTAAATTACCCAGGAATAACCCTTCCTGCTCCTCCATCTCCTCTCCACTGCCATGTCATTTCATGGTCTGTCAGAAGAGCACCACAATTACTTTGCTGGACAGCAGCAAGACATCACAGTCTCTGAGACAGGTCCATACTTAAATCTCTTTTAAAGGGCACTGAAAGGACCCCAAACTAGGCCTGCTCCATTCTGCTGTTTGAAAACTTTCTCTAACAACTCTAATATTAGATACCAGTACATGCTCTGAAATATGAAACAAAAAGCATAGATGGGAGTGATCCTGGTTGTTCTCTCTTTGAGTCCTCATAGGCATATTTAGCAACACATTCAGATTTTCCCTAGAAACTGAATTTCTGAAGTACATAATTTATGCGGCTTGTGTGTTTAATACACTACCTTCCTCTCTGGCCAGTTATACTTGGCAAAGATGGCATCATATGTGTCCACTGCCCCATCTGTCACCAACATAATGGCCTGGCTACACTCACTGCCCCTCCCAGTCCCGTTGAACTGGAGACAGACAGAGAGACAGATGCCGACATTAACAGAGGTGAACAAAACCAAATAAAACCTCCTTCCTCATATGAAAAAAATCAGTAAACATAGTATTTCAACACTCCGTTTAGTTTCTTAATTTCTTTCGGACATATATATTTTTTGCATGATTTTCCTTCAAGTCGTGAAAGCTATATGTGTGATAAACCCTTATAGAAAAATAACATGGGTTCCACTATATTCATTCATGCATACTAACAACTTTAAGAGGTTTTGATATAAATAGAATGGTAATTAAATGCTTGTTCATAATGAGGAGATTCAGTAACGCAACTCATCAAGTGTCATGTTTACTCACTACTTACTGTACATGATTCTGTTGATTTAACCATTTATTACAGCATGCTAATTCATTCTGAAGCTGCTTCTTTTCACTGTGTGTATGAGAGTGTGTCAGCGGGTGCGTGATATCACTTACGTCACTGAGAAGATTGAAGGCTTCTGTCAGCGCGATATCTAACATACCAATGCCTTGAGCAAACAGCTTGTCGAGATGCTCCCGAAAGTGCTGGGAAAAGAAAGTTTGTTAGAAGAAATATCACTATAGTAGAAACGAGAATTTTAAAACGCAGTGGGAGACAGAAATAAAGAACAGTGTTACGGAGGATAGTATAGGGTAAAAAGATAGACATGCTAACATATTTATTCTATTTTCTCTTAAAACGTACAGAACTCATGCCCCAATGAACATGATTTACTATAATTTGTATATGAAGATGGAGCATTAAAGGAACTTAAAAAGACTCCTGACTCAGTTGTTGTGTAAATGAAAATACTTATAGTGGCTGAAATGATCTGTTTTTCCATCCTAACATTTTAGCTGATAATTGTTTAGGAAATTGTATAGAGTTTATCCTATGTGATGTGTTCCCTTCATATACAGTATATGAATAAGTCAGTTGATGAGTTTAATTTAGTCAGAAACCAAAAACGCCTAATCTCTTTATTGTGACAGGCCAAACAAACCCCACCGTCATATGCACAGATGGACGGAGCCTATATTCCTATTCGGTCTATTTAAAGCAATTTATATCCACACTCGGGCATTTCACATATTTCCTGTTGACTCTGACTTTATATAAGTACCTGACAAAAGCATATACTGTAGGGAGGTTAGCAACTCCCTTACACACTGTTATATAACCAGACCTAATCCCCCCCCACCTAACCACCTCACCCCCACCCCTCATGTCATCATCTTTGCAGTCTCATATTTTATACCTCTTTCCTTTCACCCACATTACTTTCACCTCCTCTAGTCTTTTGCACTTTACTGAGGGGAGGAGACAATTCAGTCAACACAGCAGGGGACCAAAGCAGCATAAGGCCATATCAAAGCTTCCTCACTCTGGAGCAAACAGACACATGCAATACACACAGATGCACACGCCTCTGCACACAGAGAACACCTCCTTATAAGCTTGACAAAAGGTTATTGGGAATGCGCGTTACAACTGGCGTTATGACCAGGTATGACCACCATCAGCCAAGAACCATCACCCTCCTCAGAGCTGGAGAGCCGCCTCAGCAAAAACAAGAACTAATTCTCATATGCTCACAGTTCTTAGTGATTCAAATCTAAATATTGAACTGGGCAAGCAGCTGCAGTCCTTAACCAGGAAAACATTTATCAGGAACTTGTGGAAGAGAGCAGGAGACAGGCTGAAGATTTGCAGGATGCTTCACACCACTGGGATGCAAATTGAGGTTTGATCAACTTTGGCTGGTTTGTTGAAAGACCCAATAAACTCAATGACCTCAGGTAACATAACTGATGGTATGTCCTATCAAATTCATATTTCTTTGGAATACCCAACTCCTGTTATTTAGATGTAACGATGAAAATCTCAATTGTTTTCTGCAACTATTACTGTACATACACTGTTCAACCACAACTCGTATACGAGTTACCGGTTCTAATGTTTTGGATAAAAGATTTAAAACACAGTTTAGATGTTTTTTGTTGAACAGTTAAAACACAAACATCCAATCAAAGACACATCACAAAATGACCACGCCATAAATGATGAAAGGTGTAATAGACATGTGATCAACCACATTATTGGAACGGCTAACTAGTTTTAATGTTGTGGCTGTGTTGATAGGCGGTATGTGAGTTATAATCAGACAGGATTCAACGTTTTCAGAGCTAAATCAAGTCAAATGACCATAATATTTACGGATGAATGAGTGTCACATGGTAGCATGACAGCAGCTACTTATGACCCAGTTGAAGTTGGGCTATTAAATAACAGATTTTGAAAAGTAAAATCAGGAGGTTTAAGCCTGCTGTGTGACAGTCACTCTCTGCCCCCAGCAAAAGTAAAAGACTTTAGTCTTATCTACTGGCACAGAATGCCTTCCCCTCTTTGCTGGCTGACTCACAGCATTAAACTACCATCTGGAATTAATCACATAATGCTAATACATATGCATAAGTGTACTTAGAAATAAACATAAATTAATTTTATCACCAACAGGCACATATGCAGATATGAACACGCACATCATTCTACAGTGATTGTGCACAGGGAAAGCAGGGAAAGTAATCCACACATTTTCTAGTCAACCTATGTGTCTCAAAGGTTTGGTCTGGACGCGTGGTAATGGAGGTCACTAAATCTAATCCATTTATTTCACTGGCAAATTGAATTTCTAAATTAACCTTTACATACTATGTAGGAGATGGAATTGGGTACAAATCCCACATTGGATTGGGCAAACGCTGATTGAGTTTACACACCCGGCAACAGAAATGAACACGAACTAAAAGACAATAATGTTTATAATGAGGATAATGCTTCCACAGTAAAATGTCGCTGATCACAGTTTAATTAGTCAGTCAGTCGGGCAAAACTGCAAATATTCTTAAAACTATTTTGATTCTAACGTTGGCTAATGCCGTATAATTTATGTCATGCATGACACACTGTTTTCAGGGAACTGCAAATTAAAAAAAAAATGAAATACTTCACCAAGATGGAATTAAACGTAAGTAACATTTCTGGAAAGTTTGAAGAGAAGAGTATGAAAATGCAGGTGAACCACTAGTTTGATCTGAGATTGTGGTTTATTATGCTAGTTACAAAATATGTATAGCCTAAAGGCCCGAGCCTCAAGGAGAGATGGGAAGTATGTACTAGAAGTCTGGTGGGCTCATTTCACTCCACACATTGTTCTGATTTTCCATTTTCACAAATGTTCCTGCGAACTGATTCATTCCAAAACATCAACTATTATATCCTTCAAAATGACGGGTGCTATTGTAATGAGACAATCAATGATATTCTGAGCTCACTTGTTGTGATTATAATTTTATGGCTGATCAATGCAAATAAAACACTACATCATGGGGCTCAATTTAATTCTACTGAGAATCACCTCAAATATAGCTTTATATATTTTCTTATGTTTCCTCTGGACCACAGTACCCCATATAAAAATGTACATTTCCTTCTAAGTGACTGTAACAAGAGAAAATAATCAGACAGAAGGAAACCCAGACTTACATCTTTGTTGGTGACGTCTGCTTGGACCAGAGTTCCATTCAAACATGGCTCAACATAATGTAATTCCTCGTTGTACTGAGAGAGCACAAAAGAACACTCAATTAGTATCAGCATGAATAAAACTTCAAAGCTGAAAAGAGAATGCAAAAATGTAAGCTTTGTTTTCCTAATTTTTGTGTATTCATTACATTCAGTTTAGACGGCTGGGACAGGAAGAAAAGCGCCGTGTATCTAGGACATTTTCTCTCACAGATACTTAAGCCAAAAATCTAAAACCTATTTTGCACAACTGGCTGTCCACTATAGGCGGGATTCATTTAAATATATGGAGAGCAACAGTAAAAGTATCACGTATTTAAATAAGACAGAAGTAAACGCTCCAGCAAAATGACACATCCTTTTAAACGCTGTTAGAGAAAAGCCCTAAGTTTCAGCAAAATCATCTGAATCCTCTTTTTCTTTATTTTTCAAAGGATAATTTTCCAAAAAAAAAACATGATTAGGATATGAAATAATATGGAAGACTTTGTTCTGTAAAGAAAGAGAATGGAGGCTGGCAAAGTGCCAGTCTGCGTTTGATGTTAAACAGTATCAGACACGCACATGTGCAAGTGCATGGTCGTGCACGCACACTTTACACGATTCATCTAACTCAGATAACAATGGTTTGGGTGCCTGAGGCGGGATCCAATCAAAACTGTCGCTTTTGCAATTCAAATCTTCATTCAGCTGACTGCTAATTGGTTGTGAGCGTGACGGTAGAGAAAGCTGATTTGTTCCAGTGTTTCCTCTGATCTGAGGAGGAGAGGATGCCGCGTCTTGTGTGAGTATGTTGCAACATCAAGGTTTACTGGGCTATGTTCCCCCCTTACAGCGATTTTCATTTTCCGTGCCAACTTACAGCGATAATGTTAAAGAAGTCATCGTCGCCAAGAGTGTCAAGTATAGAGGAGACGGTCTGCCTCGCAATGGTCATCCTCAGTCCTTTCATACTGCCGCTGACGTCCACCAGGATGACCACGTCCTTTGGAGAGGTTGCGGCTTGGATGTACCACTTCCGGTTGCGACAGTCAAAAGCTATGACTCCGTGTTCGTCTGGCTTCCACTTGATTCCTAAAGAGAAATCAAGCTTTAGAGGTTAAAGAGAAACAAGTCATGGAGCTGCTTCATTTTCAAAACTAAGGGAAAAAGTGTTTACCGTGGCACTAATACAAAAAAAAGAAAAAATCTGCTTTGAACCTCCAGAGCTTTTTGCCAAAGTAGCTTTTTTTTTTTACCGTACAAAGAATTTATTTTAAAAGGTTATGTGGCCCTAAAGATTAGCACTTTTTTGAAACTACAAATACAGACACCGACAGTCACAATTTTAAAATCACCTGCCTGCATAACCGGTCCCTGACACCTTTTTATTAGATCCAGCGTTAACCGTTTCAACAATAAATGGTACAGAAGCTCTTCTGCAGGATCAGACAACATAGACTAGCCTTCACCCCCGACGCAAATCAATATGATTAGGATTCCCATAACCACAGCGCTGATCAACATTATTCTAATGGGAACTGTCAGTGGTTATAATGTTTTGCCTTATCAGTGTATTTTCTCTGGTATTAGATGTAGACTGAAATGTTAACATCCTGCTACAACAGAAAGGTTGGATCATGCTCAAAACATAAAAAAAATAAATTCAGAAAACTTCAATATCAAGATACGTCCCACCATCAAACGACCATGAATAACTGACGAAAAACTGTGATCTCATAAATCCCATTTCTTTTTTAAATATGTTGAATTTAAGCTAAAGAGAAAAAAAGGAATAGGGTTGTGATGCAGTAATGACTTTAGAAGCCTACCGGAGAGATATCTAGTTCCAGCGAATAGAGGAGTAGACTGATGTATGATATTAAAAATCATAACATTTATGTGCATGTGGAAGAAGTTGGAATATGCGATTTAAAAAACGAAAGCGGGAGAGCCTTTCAATTGTTTTTTCAATTCATTTCAATATTTTTCTTCATATTTCATGCCACAGAGCTTTCACCAATTTTTATCAATGGGCTACTTTTTGTAACTATGTTACTTTTCCTATTAGTTTCTCTTCACTTGAAAATGTCAAATTTACACATCTTCTTCAGCTACTATCTAATCTCTCCAGACTCTTTCACCTGTCTCTGCTTAACCCCCTCTCTCCTTCAATCTCCACCCCTGTCCTTCCTCTCACTCTGTGAGCCTAGAGTCCCTAGCTGTCAGTCACTGAAGATTTCCACACCCCCCTTGATCTGCTTCAGGGAGACAGCGACTTAATTACAAATACTCACACACACAAACTCACACAGAAGCAACAACCAATCTCATGTCTCACAAATAAAAACACTTACCGGGATACTGCCTGAAAAAGCCTTTGGCACTGCCAAAGTATTGCCAAATGAGTGAGGGATCTCTCTCAAAGTTATCCACAAAGACTTTATTCAAGGCTTCCGACCAGTAGACTCCGTTGACAATTGCAGAGTCTAAGGAATGAGGACAGGAGGAAGGAGAAGCAAAGACAAGCATGGTGAAAGATGACTATATGAGTAAAAATAAAGGTCACTTTCAAAGGAACAGGGCATTCTGTCTTCATCATATGGAGATAGACATAAAAAGAAGTGTGGAATGGAGTGGAAAGATGTGAGCGGTTTGGGTACACTTGAGATTTTCAGTTCAGAATTTCTGAAAATCAAGGCAATTTAACTTAGAACTAAATGCTGACAAATGGTTGCATACTTTCCTTCACTACCAACGCAGTTCTAATGCATCCGTGTTTCTTGGTACACTTGGTTTAGTATTAGCTGAATCTGTTTTGAAATACAGTTTTTGGGTGTTCAGGTTTGCTGGCCGTGGGACTTTAAAATGGTGCAAAATTAGTGTAAATATTGTCAATAATAACTAAAAGTATATTATCTCTCCAATGCCATACCAAACAATAACCCTTTAATGTCCTCAACAATAGAAAAAAATATATAGAAAAGTTAGTAATTTGCATATTTTAGATATTTGGGCGATTTCTTCATGTAATATCTTCAACACTCAAAATGTAAAATCGAATCACAAATCCAATGATCAAGCTTGTTTTTAAACAGAAAAAAACAGACTCTTTTTTTTAATAATTGAATTTGTTCATGATGACATTTTGTATTTCATGGAAATTAGTCAACTTAAATTAGATTAGCTCAACCTTTTGGTAAAGTATGTTGTTAGAAAACCAAATGCTCCTTATTAGACTACCGAGTCAAATAATTCTGTTTAGTAAGTCCTCACATGCTTTAACACGCCAAAAACAATTCTATTTATCGGGTAGGATTTTTCTCATTAGTCATAATTAATACCATTTCCTCGTTGGCCCCTCTGACCAATAGGGGTACACCATGGCTGTGTCATCGGACCCTTACGCTTAAGCAAATATATGCTGCCAATGGGTCAACTTATAAACAGGTTCAGTCAAGGGTCACACTTTCTTCTCTATAGTGACTCAAAATATTCTCAACCAAACAGTTAAGCAGGACATTAAACGATTAATTAAAGCAAAAAGCAAAACTGTTATGCACAATTTAGGAATATCCTTCAGCATTCTAATAAAAACAAATATAAGATTTCTCAGAGAATACTCTGTTTTTCTCATACATTTGTGAGCCTTTTCTCAACAATTTACCACATTCACTCCTGAGTTTGTCCTCTTAAATACACAACTTAAATGTCAGAAAATGATTTTCTTGGAATATTACTTCTTTTTTTCAAGGACGTGATTTGGCTGGTTAACAACAGGACCGCCAAACATATCAAAGCTTCTTTTTTTTTCGTTCAGAAGCAGGGCGGGTGGGGGATGGAAGTGGAAAAAGGATGAACAGACAGACAATGGTAGAGTAGGACACGTACACAAAGTCTCCACAGAGGGATAAAAAAAAAAAAAAGGCAAGCCAGGAAGGCAGACAGAAAGACAGGCAGATAATTACAGGGAGACAGTCGGACGGACAGACAAGTGCCTAATGGATAGAGAAAAAGAAAAGCAGATAACAGATTTCCCATCATCTCCTTTGCTGGTAATATTGTTCTGCTGTCAACAGTCATGCCAATAAGCCATGATTGAATTAGTCTTCTGGAAGCTACCACAGTAAAGCCCTCTCTCTTGATAGTAAACACTCATCCACCTCGATAGAGTGGAGTGAAGAGGAAGCTGGATTTGAGCCAGGCTCCATTAATACAACAATACAGTCACTTCTGCTGCAGTTTGAGTGTCTATTACAGTCAGAACTTTTCATGATGAGGGAGAGGGAAAGGGTTCTATTTTCTATCTATTTCCACCATCATTTCAATTCATTTGATGCACACCTCAGTTAAAGTTGAATAGTTTGTTTCTATTGGTTGACCCTATGTGGTGAAGTGGTCTACTGATTACTCATACTTCCATCTCCTCAAAATAAACAAATTGCAAAATCTTGATGGATAATAATAATTAGGATAATAATGATAAAAATATTGAGGAGCTCTGTTTCCTCAGTATGTATTTGCACCTAAAAGCAATAGTCCCGTGGAAGTTTGAACCTCAGAATATGAAAGCCCTCCCCGTCTCATCACATTGAGGTCATTACTCGCTTGAATCAAAAGGAAAATAGATAACAATATTATTGTTATAGATATTTCACTAATGTCAGTTTTCCATAGGGATCTAACTTCAAAGTGTGATGATTCCATCAATCATGCATTCCCCATCATCATCATTCTACTCAGTTATATATGAATCTGAGTAGTTTAATTAAAAATAAATAAAAATCTTGCAACGTTACAAAAAAGTGGAGAAAAAAATACCTTATTTTCACCCCATTATTTGGACAGTATTTGGACTTCATTAAAGTCAGTGAGATAATTTATTTGTAATTATTCTTAATATTTATAATCATTCCTGACTCCACCCCTTTTTCTCAAACTATTATGGGTTCCTCCTTTTCAGATAGTTCTGCTAACACAGACAGAGAGGCCAACGTTTACCCCACCACACCGCATGACCGCGTATCAATTTCAATTTATTAGATATTAGAATTAAGATCACAACAAGAGCAGTGAGGAGGCTTGAGTAAAGGCTGGAGATAGGCGTGAAATGAAAATAGTAAGTTTGAGTGAGCTCAGGTGTGAAGATGTCAGTGATGTAGAGGTGAGTATACGGAGTTTATCATGCTGCTGTAAATGTGTTCCATCGCTTCACTTCATCCCTGAACATGTTCCTGTCATGAAGTCTCACGATGTGGCGGTCTGGGTTTGCTTTTGGTAGCAATGTCAGTTTAAAAGATGGATGTTTGATGTCATGCGCTGCACCTGTAATTCATCTCCAGTGGCATGTATCTCTCTGCAATCATGCAACCTCTAATTCATCACTACTGCTGCAAAGCCATTTGTTAGGAGCCCAGGCTACAGGCAGCTCTTCAACCGCACAAAAATGGTTCAGGAGTCAGTGCCTTGCTACTAGGCACGGGGAAAGCATAAAGGTGATTGCTTTAGAAAAGGAAAAGTTAGTCTTAAAAATTTGCAGCCTCTTTTTTTCACCACTTTGCTAATCTGAATGATGTCTGAAGTCAGTCAGACAGCTGTTCTGCACAGATTACAACTGATAAAGAAAAAATAAAGAAAAAAAATCGGGAAGAAAACAACAAACAAACAACATACGAAGAATAGAAAATACGGCATATGTTTTTGAAATAAAGATAGTAAAAACAAATGAAAAAAAAATAAATCTAATCTGACACTCAATGTGAAACTTAGAGGATAACTTGGAAGAAAATGCATTTCTTGAAGAAATTGTTTGTATATAGTTGCTCGGGTTTCGAAATTAAATTTAAAGAAAATTATCTTTTTTTTCTTTTACAAGAATTAAGAAAAAACAAGTTCAACTGAAAAATTTGCATTTGCTAAAAAAAAAAGAAAAAGGCATACAGTCCCCTGATTTCAAAGAAAAGTGTTTTGTAAATTAAACAGATTTTATTTTACACAGTAACAAAATTTACAGAATCATTGCAGAGCATTTTTATGAATCTTTGATGGTATTTGCCACATTTTGCCTACGGACGATCTCCCTCCAGTCCCAACCAAAGCATATCTACTTTCTTTCTGTCTACTATAGTGAATAGATCCTGCAGGTCTTCAACTCTTAAAGCTCTCTCTTTGTGGCTGTAATCCTACAGATTTTTCCTTTAATCAAAATCAAATCAAAATTATACTCATCCTCTCACGGTAGCACTCGGTAGCCTGCCTCACACTTTCTCTACATTTCATGCTCTCTCGCCCTGCCACTCTGGCTTTCTCTCTCTCTTCCACCTAGAGGTAATTATCATGTTGCAAAGGCCTTCCATCAATTTGACTTAACCTACTTTGTCTCTCATTTACTTTCTCCCTCTTCTCATTTCTCACTCTCCATGCAGTTTCCTCGCCTTTGGTAGCTGGGTTAAGCTAACATGACGTTCACTCTAACCGCTGGGCATTGCATACGGCCATGACTTTATTGATTGGACGTGAGTGGACGGTTAATTAGCAGAATATCTGATAATGGATTGAAAGATCCAAAGAGTTAGACAAATCCTTCTCCTAACAAACACACTTACTTGCTGTTGGATCAAACTGTTTGTAGTTTTCTGCACACTCAGTCACTTTTGTTACCTCTATCATGAAATCGAGTTAGCTAACATACCTTTATTGTACATGTTGGTGGGCACTTGGACCACGCTCAGACTGAGATTGACTGAGAGGTTATTGAAGTGGTCGTTGGGTTGCAGGATAAATTCTCCTCCAAGCTCCATGCTGTTCCCCACCTCGTCCACCTCATTGATTAACACTGCATTGAAGTACTCATACTGCAGATGAGAGGAGGAGACAAAAAGAGACATATTGATGAGAGGCTAATAGAACCACTGAGCAGAATGGCTGTTCACTAAAGTGCTAAGTCAGTGCACAGTAGTTTTTGCACTGATATAACCTGGAGCCCTGAACCATCCCAGACATGTTGTTACAGGGGAAAACTGCTAGGTAGACAAATCACACCTCAGCGCAAACACTCCGTTCCCTAACCAGATACTGCATGCAGTGCTCTGTCTCCAAATTATTTTTAGCATTGCGCATACTGGGGAGACTATTAATAAATCATAGAGCTATATAAATATAGAGCACATGGTTGCCTGCATCCCAGAGGCACTGAAGTCTGAGATTACCACACAGATGGACGACCTGTAAAAGCCTTGCAGAGGCTAAACTAGTGACGGCATGAAGGTTGAGATACTCCAGGGAATCAAAAGAAAACTTTGTAGTATAAGTAGGCAAGTAGAATAAAATCCCAAGGGTTAGAAGATATTTGTATTTATTTTCATGATAACCATCTCTTCCTGTTTTTTTTCAAAAAAAAGTTTTGTATGTTATGGAAACATCATCGCTGATGCAGATCCTTTGCGTTAATGCAATGACTCAAAAACTATTTCATTGATCATTTTCAATGTTTATACCCCTATAGAACTTAGTGCGAGTGACTAACCTGTGTCATATTTTACTCAATGGTGGGGTGGGACGGGGTGGAGGGGGTGTTTCAAAAAATATGCTGTTGTTTGGACATTACGTCAAGCTTAAGGGAAACAAACTAATACGATGGACAAAGAACATGCAGGAAGGCCCACTAGACTGAAACATATGCAAGAAAACCAACTGTAAATGAAAAGGTGGGATGTCAGCCAGGCTGGCACAGTGCATCCAGGTAAACTCAGAAAGTCATTGGACCCTAGGTCTCACAGATGAAGAGCAGTTAGAGTCAGAACAACACTAACGTTAGAGTGCAGCATCTTTCTGGTGTTACATCAGCATCCTGTGCCAGCTGGGCAGTGGTTCTTCGACTCACTTTGATTTTCTCTTTGTTTTGTATTTTATGTACCAATAGACACTGTAACAAAAGCTCATAATCCCTTAATTTATAATTAGGTTGTATATTTAATATCACACAAGGTTTGGTTAGGTTTGATTCAACTCAGTCAGTATATACAGGTACGTTCTTTTTTCATATTTTGAGTATATTTAAAAGCCCATACTTTTTCACTTTCACTTGAGTAAAGAATACTTTGTCTTTTAACAGAGTCACTTTTTACAAAAAGCAATTATTTGAAAGTACTATCTTCTTTCTTAAACAATATTTACCTTTTGGACATCTGAAATCTAAATATAATATGCCAAATGCCAATTTACCAAATAACATATGCTTCATAATGATAATGTATTGTTATCTTTTCGACACAATTTCCGTCCTGAAGGTGGTTAGGACAGCAAGTTTTGTCAAATAATGGTAGATGGAGAACCAGCTTTATTTCCTGCGTACGATATATTTTACTGGTCTCAATGTAGGAACCAGTTGCAGCAACAGAAACAGTTCAGTCCTTTGCCCGTATGTGTGATGGTGCATTTATGGCTGAAGGCCACATTGATTTCTGTGGTAATGACCAAGAAGAAAGGCTGTGAAATGGGGCATCTGAGGAGACTGAATTGCTCGTCTCAAGCGTCTACTCAGAACATGTGTTATCATTCAGAAGGGGACAGACACCCACAGATTCTCTTTTTTAATAATGACAAAACGGCAGGTTCTACCAAAGGCTCTAAAATAAAATCAGAGGGTCAACATTTCAAATTCACCATACCTTAATCACTCATCGCCAAACCCTGATATTAGACATATTTAATGCTTCTACCAGCACCCAGCCTTCTCCATACAAGCAACCAGTAACCTTCATTTGGGCTAAATCTTCCCAGCTCCTCCTGAGGAACACCATCATCCTTTCAGCCTGGTGCAAAACGCAGATAAAGCCATCAATTAGGCAGGCAAACACAGTGCCTATCAGGGTAATTAATCATTCCTGATTAAGCTTATTAGCGTTTTATCAAGAGGAACATTGCCATTTCAAGGTGAGCGAGCGCGGTGATGCATATTTTTGCCAACATTTCACCTTTTCTTCCACACCTGTGTCTCTCTACAGGTGTTAAAAGTGCGTGAACACAAAACTTAAAATGTATTACCACAATAAGATTTTTATTTTTTTTGCTTTCTAGTGTATAGAGCGAAAAAAAATTTTTTTAAATGAACCGGTGGGAAGACCATATTGAAATTCCTTGAACGCCTACCTGGCAAACGTTCATATCGTGTAAGATAGTGAAGGAGATGGTTTTCTTCAGTCAGCATTTAGCTACAGTATTTCAGTACAGGACATTAGTATGCAACCTCACTTTTGGGTCTTGACAGCACAAATTAGGGAAATCTGATGGACAATGACCTTTACCGTATTTTGGATGTACGCCATTTTCTACGATCAGCCCGGTTGGTATTCTTTTCAGTACGAAAGAGGAATGGCGAGAATGCAAAGGAGAGCAAACTGAGGAGAACTTCTTATTTACCTGAGTTGTGCTGCACTACCTTAGGGAACAATTTAAATTTTGTGCTGTTAGAAAGAAAATGATCATTCAAGAAGTGACAGGATTTCTTTTTAAATGTCATTAAAATATCCAAATAACTTTTTCAGCCTTTACAGTGTCACTTTTGGTAAGTGGGCAAGTTAAGATTGTATATGGACACACATAAAAGCAAAAGTAGTTCTTCCGTAAAGGCATTAAGTATGGATTGTCAATTAGTATCAAAAGTCAGCACAGGGACAGCACATGCAAGGATCATATTATATGATCTAATATCATAAGGCAAAAAGTGAGGAAAAATAAAATAGGATATGAGAGGACTGTTCAACCGGAAAGGACACGAAATGATTCGAAGAGAAGGAAATGGACTCCGACTGCTACAGAAGCTGCTTTAAGGTGACATGTTCGGTTCTGTAAAGTAGCTGTAATCTATACTTTCATAGTACCAATGTATTATATAGTAACATGTATGTGAAGAGAGTGTATACTCATAGTGATAGTTCATACCATCATATAGCTCATTACGATTTGGTGGTATCATGATTCCAATTCAATGTAAACCCTTGAGGGTCTCCAACCAAAAGTAAGATGCAGTTTTGACAAAACGAAAACAGAGCTAAAAACCAGCACACACACACACACACACACACACACACGCTGCGGAGGCACAACCAACTGCACCTGCAACAGACCCGGCCCCACTGTGTCCATCTGTACCTCTTCTATCATTCTCTTTCTCTCCCTCGTGACCTGATTCATCCCTTTCCTTTTCTGGCTCAGCCTGCTTCCTTTTACCCATCGTTTACCGGCTGCACTGACTGGATGTAGTCCTTATTAGGTTGCTTACCGGACTCTTTTCAAATGACCCAACTCAAATGTGGCCGATTATATTCCTATAGATTTCATTAGCAAAGTTTGGCTACTATCCGTGGGAACACTCTTGAAATTGTCAAGTTGTTCTGGTCTTGTCCTTGTTTCTATCCCTTTGTCTTTCCCATTTGCTAGATTTTTAAATCCGCCCTTCATGTAGAATAGTGAAAATAAATAAATGCTAAATCGACTGTAACAATAGAGCGCTATCCTAGTCTTCTTGACCTGAGTCAGCATTCAGCCATCACACGAAAACAAATACATTGATGAAAACATTTTTGTTCAAAAGCAGAAAAAGTTCAATTTATTTGTCAAGTAAGTAAAAAAAAACAAAAACAAATAAATGAATGTTACCTGAGCAGATATTGGGTAGACACTCCTAGTAATTCGATTCAGAGCCATTATTGAATTTGTGCTGATATCAGGACTCTACGCCTAAGTAAATGTCTTCAAAGACATTGAAAGACAGGACAGCCAGTAGCTGTGGAAAGTCCAGAGAAAATAAAGTCAAGTAAAAAAGTTTAAAAAAAACATCAGTTAATGAGTTTGTTATTAAACTTCTTTAAATTCACAGCATGTGGGCTTTAATTTTGATAAATTTGAACCCATCAGAGTTCCAGTTATGTGGGAGTGAGCGTGGGAGTGTGAAAAGGAGGCAGGGCAAATCAACCGACCTTTGAATAAGAGTGCATACGTGTGTACTCCTGAGCATCAACTGAAGCCGTGTGTGTGTGTGTGTGTGTGTGTGTGTGTGTGTGTGTGTGTGTGTGTGTAAGTCAATTATGAGAGTCCAGCATGAGAGTGAAGGAGTGCTCAGTGCCACTAATGCAGTCGATGATCATGGTGTTAACAGCCTGATCTTTAATGCTGTAGTGCATTATGCTGAGAGATGGCACATGTTCGGAACCCACTCACTTAGTGTGGCATTGACGGAGGGGAAAAGGGGGGGTTACCTTTTACATCAATTGTCCATTATAATTCTATATGTCTGTGTGTTTATTATGTTGTATTCCTTCTGTAGAAGACACAGTTTATCCTACAAAATTCAAATTTTTTTCTCATCCCCCTTTGACTTATTACTTATATAGCACAATCTCCCCTTGGCTTCCTGAATTATGTTAATAATAATAATAATAATACATTTAATTTATAATGCACTTTACATTTGGATCAAATCTCAAAGTGCTGTTGCATGTTGTTGAGTACTGGCCAAAATGTTCATGTTAATAAAGACTAAATATGATCTTTTAGATATAAAGTGTTATTATTATTTATTTGTTAAATGTGGCACATCACCTCAGTAACTGGCCGAAGATGGACATGAGCCAGCAGAAAACATGTCCATGCTGTAACAACTCTAGGATGCATTAGGCGATCTGTGTGTCTTCGAGACATGTTGAACAATAGTCTCTGATTGACTTTGGTCAACATTCTCTGTGTCTGGACTAACTGGGAGCCGTCCATCTGCACATCTGAAGTGTCTCCGAACTGGTGTCTTTCTGCAAAGAACACCACCACTTTGTAATACCTTGCATTTTTTGGCTTGAGTACCCCGCCTGACCTCCAGAGAATATGGGGTTCAAGTGGCTGCACTCTCACACAATCATCGGGTTCCAGCATGACCCGTGGCTGTAGAAGACTGGCTTTTGTTGGCAGCAGCAGTGTTCTTCTACAGAAGCTCGGTAGTATCTTTTCGAAACTTTGTTCTAAGCCTTGTGATGGTGTGTTGCATTGATCGAGTAGTACAAGATGAGGGTCCTGTCCAGCGATTTGCGCAATGGGCAAGATGTCGTATTTGTTACGCGCGCCACCATGAGCGAACATGCTCTTCCCAGTTTTAATTCATGTTTTAACATGCTATTAATGTCTGCTCTTTCCAGGCCTTATATAGTGCTCATTGGCGGGAGGCGCACCTACGGAGTGTGCCTACGGAGGTATGCGCTATACTCCGTGTGCACCTACGGTATAAAGGCGGAAGAGGCGAAGCCGCAAATTCTCTCCCATCCTACAGCCGGAAGTCTTTGCGTTTCGTATGCACTCCCGTAGTAATTCCAATGTTAAATTGATTTGGGAGTTCCGTTCAATCCTGTTTTGATTATGTTTTAGGTTAGATTGGGAGTTTAGATTAGGGGACAAGCCCCGATCCGACTGCCCACTGCATGGCTGGTTTGTAGCTTTCGCCCTATTTTGTTTGTTTCGGCCAGGTCTCCCGTCTCTCTGTGATTATAGCCATATTCAAAATTTGGACACTGCAACTTTGGTAGCTTTCTTTATATGTTATGATCCCTTTGAGCCAGGTACTGAATAGGGGCCGTAACAGTATTCACGGCTGATTCTGCTTGTTATGCTGACATTCCCTCTGTCACCTGAATTTATGGAGCTCTTGAAACACGTATGGTGGTCCAAGATGCCATCATCATGTCTACCATGGAAAGCGAAACGAGATTTCCGTTTCTTTACGACGGAGAGACGTTGTCTAGATTGTCTACTTTCCTGAATTTGTACTAACTATCCATAGCAGTGATGTAGTCCTCACTCCCCCATTGCTATGGACAGTGCCGTTTCCTTTTGAGAGATGATAGTAGTATAAGAGGTGTATTGGGGAATTACAAAGGCAGGAATAAGAAAACAAATGAGAGTACGACGATGTTTTTTCATATTTAAACTAAAATACTTTCTTTTTGTTCTGCATTTCGAGAATAAAGTCCATATATAGATTTGCGAGACTCGCTGAAACCATACGACATTGCCATTAATGGTTGTATTGAAGGTTTTAGTCACTACGTTTTTTTAGATGGAGGTCTACAGAACAAACAACGACCCCAAAGCAAGATCAGACAACATCATTTCCATTGCGTGCTTGGGAGGACACCAACAGAGGCATAGAAATGCAAAACTTTATTCTTGACATTTCAACTTTATTCTCAACATTAGAATATTTTTCTCGAAAGGAAGAGAAAAACAAATCTCCAGTGGCTTGCGATCACATTAATCAGTGTCTTCGACCATACCTATATGGAGATTTTTTTTTATGTTTAATGAGTTGAGAGAAAATGTGGAGTTGCTCTCCCATAGAGTGCAGTGCTATTGATGCGGTTGAGAGGGTGGGTTCTATTGATAACAATGAGTCAGTAAATCATTGTCTACCTCATAAAGATACAAAAAGATATAAACGTTGTGTTTTGATAATGAGAAATTTGAAAACTGAGAATATATGTCAAACTTTACTGAATTCCTGTAAAGTTAAATCTGTTCAAACCATCTTTGTAAATGACAGACTCATCCGGATTATATCTCTAAGCAAAATAATAATAATGATCAGCCAGTGTTGTTCTGATGCCATCTATTCATGCAGCTATGACACTACTGATCTCTGATAAACATAAAAGAAATGAAAGCAAATTACCTTTTGTTTTCCCATTATAACGAGTTCATTAATTTGTCATCTTGAGATGACTTTAACAGCATTATATAAATAATTGTCACCATAATCACTCTGGGCCTCTGTAGGCAAGTAAGGACAGTGTCTGGGAATGTCTTTATAACTCTGCAAAGGAATCCTTCTTTCAACTCTCCTTTTAATTAATTATAATAATGTTTCAAAGAGGTTCCCAAACTCTACAGGGAACCTTTTACATTTCTGACATTGTAGAACCCAAATTGGCAAAGACATGAGAAATGATTGGAGTGCACAAAGGACAAGTTATATGTTCATCGATCAGGTCTATTTCCACTTTGCCCTCCACACTCATCAATGAGCCTTGGATGCTAATGATTCTGTCGTGGCTCACCAGTTGTCGTTTATTAGACCGCTTTGGGAGATATTAACCACTGCGGACCAAGATCAACCAACATGACATGCAGTTCTAGTGATACTTTGACCGAGTTGTCTAACCATCAAAATCTGGCGCTAGTCAAAAGTCAAAGTCTAGTCTGCATCTGGCTTCACCAGCAGGCAGTGGTTATAATGTTATGGATCACCAGTGTCAAGTATGCTTGATGTGTTTGTTCATGCTATGTTGGAGACAAGGTCAAATCCAGAAAAGAAGAGTGAAGAACGAGAAGAATGTGGCCACCTTTCTTTTACCTAAGTGATACCCTGGAACGCATTTAGCGTTTTTCTCACACTCTAGTCTCGACACAGGTTGCCGTATTTTGACTCGACATCAGGCATGGCAATAGTCTGCTTGTGTCCGACTTCCAAGAAATGATTTGATTGGCTGCAGAGGGCATGGAAGGCTGCTCTCTGCTTTCCTATTTACAGTATGTAAGCATTGCGGGTAAAGGAGCAAGGGAGGAAAATCGCAACAGATTGCCGTGCCAATTTCACAGGGAGGCAGAGGAGCTCTGGAAAGGATAGATAAGGCAATTCCTGTCAAACCGCTGCCAGCCAAATATGTACCCAATAGCAGAGAAACACACAAACATGTTATAATAAACAACCGAATAGTGATGGAGGAGGTTTTACCCTACAGCGCTGATGTGGAATTTTAAGCACAGCTGGTGATAATTACCATCTATTTACCATGTTCAGCAGGAAAAACCACTATTATAAATGCCACCATCAGGGCAGTTCAAGCAAACACATGCAATCACATACATGAACAGGTGTCTTAATACGGCGCTTGCAAAAATGTGCACACATTTGAATATTTATGTATTTTAACGGAAACAAAAAGAGCTACGGCAATCTTTGATTACAAGTGAAGAATACTCAACCATTTCATTCACCTGTGGAAAAATAGAAAGAAATGAATGGCTTCCGCAAGGTTCAGAAAAAAACTGCTTAACAAAGTATAAGCAACAATACACACACACATTTAGAGAGATTGAGAGCCACACACACATATGCTAACATGCACAGCCAGAGTTGCGTAGCATTGCAATATTGCAGCTACAGATAGTCTGTTATTATGACTCTGATGACTGAGCCAGTGAAGCAGCATCAATTTGTAACGGGTGCCACTACATGATGTGGAACCTCCCACCATCAAATGTGATAGGATGTTTCAATCTCATTGTGTCATGGATGGTGGGAGTAAGAGGAGGTGATGAAATTCTACATTTATTAAATTATTTTGTGTAATCGCATAATGGTTCTTGATATGAAGCTAATTAAAATTGCTTTTATGTCTGTGTAGTGACCAATAAACAGCCATTCCTTCAATTGTGACATGGCCTAATCAATGACAAAGTTGATAATGAGTTTACTTTGTTGGAAACAAGCCAAAACATTCTTCAGTGAAATTATTCTTGATTATTCCCTGATTAAAGTATATTCTATTGCTGCCAACAATAATCTATCCAGCACATAATTGGGATTATCTTGTATTAATTGACATTCTCAGTGTAAATTTTCTTCCTCTATCAACCTTCTCAGTGTGTCCTTTCCAAACTTTTGATTGTTCTTATGTTGTTGTTTATTTGTTTGCTTTTTTAAGTATTAGCTATCCTGATATTTCATGTCTTCTTACATTGAAATATTGTGCTGCCTACCAGTATAGGTTATATACCAACTATTTTATGTCCTCACCAAAAAAAAGGAAAGCTACGGAAAAACAATTTTTTTTGTATATTTTATAAATGTATTAATTGAATATCTTAAACACTCTAAGTTTACCCTAAAATGACACATTGTTTGGTCAAAGATGTTTTTAAATCCGTAAGAAAAAAACAGAATTATAAAATGATTGTATGATGGAATTTTGTATTTCAGAAAACTATTTGACCCTTATAAAGTTGTGATATATATGGGAATATTATGGGAATATACATATTAATTTATATAATAAGTAATTAAATACATGAATAAATAATGAAATCTTATTCATCAAATAGGACTTTCTCAGTAGCTATGGTTAAAGCCTCCTTCTCAATGGTTCCTCTTACCCACAGTGTTCCGTATGGCTCCATCCGTGGCCCCTTGGTCTTTAGCATATGCGTTCTGCTGGGTCGTATTATAAACGGATTCAGTCACCAATCTCAATGAGAAAAAGTGACTCAAAATGTGTTCGTCCAAACAGTTGAGCAGGACATTAAGCCGAAACAAAAGGATAGTCATTGCCACCATGGAATAAATGGCTTGAAAGGCTGCTGGGAGCCGTAAGATGTCACTCTCCCTCAGGCAGCCTAAAACTCCCAGACATGCACAGGCAAGCACCACCAAGTGAAAGGTACTTGCACATATACAAACTCACACCAACGACATGCCAAATTGCCTTTAAAGAGAAATAATTTTTATTTCCATTTCATGTAAATTGTAATCGACTAAACGTCTGTTTGAGTATCTTTTCTGTTTCCCTTTCATGAAACTGTCTTCATGGTCTATTGGAAATGAGTGGACAGTAGTGGCCATGCTACACATGCACACACAAGCAATTAAGTATGATTGTTAAATCCAAATGGTTTTTTTTTTTTTAGGGTTAGTTCATTGTCATCATCAGCACTGAAAAGAGATGTTGTGTTGTGTGCCCGCAGCAAAACACAGTTAGAATGAAATGGTTCCAGAAGAGATTGTTGGGTCACCTGAATTCCTCAGTTTCTTGAAGGCTGCACTCGGGTCCAGCTGAATTAGGATATAACAGTGTCCCAAGTCTGCAGACGGAATTTTATTATATTTTTATATATGACAGAAGAACTGTTCCATGTGTAACAT
>JBBDHG010000132.1:722500-977577 GCA_037951165.1 Lophius americanus | reverse complement strand
GTGTTAGGCCGGGACTGCTGCGGTGTGTGTTTGTGATCGTGATTGTCGCTCATCTCGATGCAGGATATAAAGCAGGAGAAAGTAAGGAGGGTGAAGCAGAGATGAAGCGTCTGAGCAGACATGGGAACAGGCTAAATGGACAGTAATTTGCAGTGTCCAGATCCACTTCCGTGTCCTATCAGTCCTATTGACCTCATTCAGTCTGGGTGGCCTCATCTACTGGACTGCCTCAACTGCCAGCTCACCGCTAAGTTCTCCCGTCTGCAAACACAGAGAGATGCTTGTTTATTATTTTCCCTTTTTCCACATGCAGTCAAACAGAGTAGAACACCTTAAGCCAGAAAAAGCCTGCCAGTTTTTTTTCCTCATATTTTCATCCTTACTTTGAGCGTTTGCCAAACCAGGGAGGACTTTATCTAACGGCATCGGCTTGTTTCAAGAGATCAAATCGTGTGTAATGCCGTGGAGATTGATTATATTTCTGCATACTTTACAGCATCCAAGAAGAAAGTGACAAACGCAGGAAGTAGTTTCCCTCTCCGAGCCTTTCAGCACCCTGCTTAGAAGAAAATGATGCAAGAAGAGCCGTGAAGGGGAGCTTGTGTTTTAGGGTCTGACGGACTGTTTGAAGTGTGTGTCGTCCTCTGATGTCTGGAAAACACTTTATTCCGTCTTGAGTTGCAGCTCTAATTAAAACAGACATGGAAATCATTTAATCAGGCGAAGATGGATTAACGTTCAAACAGAATTGTAATAATGATAATAGTAGTCCCAGGACTTACCGCTGTCTGAGAGTCACTCGTGGCGTCACGTGACTCGCGGACGCGGTTAAAAATGGGATCCTCACACCCTCGTGATGTGAAAGCTCTGCTCCGGGCGTCGAAAGGTGAGGGTGCGGGTTCCACACATCCCTCCTTCAAACCAGTTCTCGGGGATCGTTTTAATTGAATGATAACATGTCCCAACACCTTAGAAAATATCGACCTGATTGGACTTCCTGCGTTGTGGCAGCGGAATGTTACCGCGCCATTAGCCAAGATGTGAATAGACCCACTGTGGAAATTGAATAATTGAAATGTTACCTTGCTGTCAGCCCTCACTTTTATCTGTCTCTGCACATCTGTGAGCGGATCAATTCATTTAGCATTCTTCACACGCGGACACGGAGGCGTGCGGAACGCATCCTTCCTGCGTTCCAGCCTCTTCTCCACGTCTCATTCTGCCGCTTTGGGGCCGCAGGTTGGCATTGGATTTCTCCAACGCCTCCGTGCTCTTACATTGATTTCCGATCACTCTTGAATCCTTTTTTCGGCATGAGGGCGACTACACAATTACTGCAGCTCGCACTCCATGACCCACGTCTCCTCCTCTCTCCTCCCCTCTCTCCGAAACACTCGCCTCCCAATTCCTCCGTCTCCACCTGTATTGTTGACACGGATTTTTTTTTTTGAAGATATATTCACTCCCTCTTTCTCTCCCGCGTACTTTGATATGCGGAACGCACTTGTTCGCGATGGGGGAATACACATGATAAATAATGCATGGTGTGGTTTCCTGGTCAGCGAGACAGACTGTGGGGATGTTGAGTTGCCCCTTGGGTCTTCTTCTCCCCACCACACGCCGTAGTTAAACAAACCACAACTGTAGAGGACGGAAACACATTCACATCACTGCTGCTTTATGGCCGCATGCAGGTTCTGTCCCCGTCCGCTCATAAGCCGAACCGGCGGAAGTTCAGGATCAGTTTGTACCACGCCCAAACATCCAGACCGCAAATATGTTCCTACTTCCTTCTGATGGTGTTAACAACATTTACACTTTTCATTCTTTGTATTTATGACCCTGTTGGGTTTTTCATTGATTCAAACGAGCAACAGCACAAATGGAATCATCGCTTTCCATTACCTTCCCTCGCAGCTTGGCTTCAGCGTTTTGTCGCCGTTTCCAGACCAAGTGCTGATCGTCCTTGTTCGTGTTTTTCGGCGCCATAGCGATGCCCCTTTGTTCCTGTAAAAATGTGAGTTATGCGTCGGAGGTGAACAAGGCGACCCGCGTAAAGACATTCACGCCATCGCACTGACGCAGAGACAGATGGGCCTGAATAGAGACTGAGCGATGAGAGGAAGAGAGAAACCTGCTCACCTCTTTATCACCCCAGTGTTTACGAGGTCGACCTTGTGCTTAATGTGCGTGTGTGTGGGTGATGGGATTGCAACTTCACAGTCCGCCCTGATAAGCACACCCTGGAAAGTGCAGAGACACAGGCGCGCTCTGTGCTCAGGGACCAGCTGAATCCTCCTCACCTCTTCCTCTACATGAAGGCCACTGCAGTACTCTTCCACATCAATGAGGGCAATAGCACATCGCCCTTACTTACCGTGCCGTCTCACCATATAGGACTAACATTATTCCTTTGCTTTGCATTCATTTAAGGTACGTCCATGTCGTTAATGGTAGCTGCTGTCTGTGAAGGAACCGTGGTTATAGTCACGTGACATATATTCTGTTTGAAGAATCATCTCCATGCCACTGACTATTGCGATCGTTATTCCATGCTACAAAGTAGCCAGTTTCAGAACCATGCAGACAAGCTAAGCTACAGCTAACTGGTGATTAACGTTATGGGGATCGTCTTCGCCGCGTCGGCCGCAGATCCTTCATGTCAACGCGATAACTCAAAACTTTATTTCATGGATCATTTTCAAATTGTACACCTTCACAGAACTCAGTGCGGGGAAGAACGGGATTGATTTTGGGATCTGTCTGAGAAAATCTATTTGACTGTAGTTATATTCATCATCGAGTCACTTTGGGATCTGATCTTAAAACAGACTGCTGATTTCATAGAAATAGTTAAGTTGAGTCTGCTCTTATAAAGACCTGTAGGTCTAATAAATAACATGTTAATAACCATCAGTGAGCGCGGCCTCACTTTTATTGCCAGAGATGATATGAATAGAGAGAGAAAATTGCAAAGAGGAATGCTGGCCCAAATAAGGAAGATTAAATTCAGAGGTGACCCTAACTGTGGAAAATAGACTACAGTGTTTAACAGGGCCGGTTTAATAGAAGCACATTCAATCGCTCAGTTTTCACCGCACTGGCTCACCAATTTAAATCCTAATCAATGCGGTTATAGTGGCCTAGTTAGTTACTTCAAAGGCTGCTTTAAAACCCCAGTAATTAATTTTTCTTTGCTTAATTACATTTTCCCACAAACTGTGCCCAAACTTTTGACTGCTACTATAAATACAGACCTCCTAAACTGTTATTTTAAATGTATTATCATGTTTTACCATGTTTCTCCTTCCCTTATTTACTCAATTGTAGTATTTTCCCACACAAACAAATGTTTACATATTCCTATTTTCCCCTTTCTATTCTCCTACTTTTAACTTTCAGGGTTCTATTTTCATCGTTCAGAAAAAAATACTCTAGTAGTAGTAATAATACAGGTAGCTGCAGAATTCAGTCAAACACACATAAAACAACACCCCACCCCCAAATCTCCTGCTGCTGTGATGCTGGTTACTAGGTGTTAAACAAAACTGTTTGGCATTATTACAGTTAGAGGTGAAAGGTCAAATTCACATTCTATTATAAATGATGTCCTTAAACGGATTTCAGTTTGAGACTTTGTGTTTCTCCTAAACAACATCGTTCTAGAATACTGCCAGGTTTCACAGGTGTCGTCGCCGAACTTGCCCGGCTGCAGTCCGTGACCCAGATGGTGCGCAGAATCACAGACGGTATGAAGTCCATGCCCGTCACTGCTGAGCCAAGCCGGATCGCTCTCTCCGGCCTCGGCGGATCGGTTGAAGCGGGGCATTCCAACAACACGGCAAATCTCATTACGACGGTTAAGACGGCATCCAGAACAGTGTACAGCAATCAGTCAACGGAGTACCGTTTAGCGCGGGTTGTTCCTGGAGTTTATTGCACCAGGAACAAAGGATCTCTTCTAGCTCTTTTGTGTTTGCCAGCGGCACGGAAGAATCTCTGACGAGCCTCTCGCGGGAGCGGCTCCGGGGCCTCCGAGCTTTATTGATGCTCCGATTGATCCCATTCCGTCGACGACTGTGGAATAATAGCACAACGTATTGACAGTTTTGACAGACACGTAAACACACATGCTGCGCTCATTGTGTACTCTGCCGCACGCACATCAAACACCTAGATAAATAAACTGTACGCTGATGCTGTTTTATTGTAATCTGCATCCATGTATCCCTGAGACCTGACGCACAGGAATCACCTCCTCCACCCAAGAATGGTTGACACGTGGGTTTTGGTGTGCGCTTAGAGGCAAACATAGATCCTCTACCTTCCACACCTCTGACGGTTCAGCAGTCGCTACACAGTTATTCACGCTGTGGGGTTTAAACGCGCGCCATCGAGAAATCAGAAGTTTCCTCCATCCTCTGTTCGCTGCTTCCTGTCTCCTCTGTCTATGACGGCCGATTCTACCTATGGTCCTCTTCCTGCCATCTCTCTGTCTGCATCTCTGCGTGTCACGTCACTCCTCCGTCACTCCTCCGTTCACTCCTCCGTCACTCCTCCGTCACTCCTCCGCCACTCCTCCGTCACTCCTCCGTCACTCCTCCGTCACTCCTCCGTCACTCCTCCGTCACTCACTCATTGAGATGTCAATTTCTGGCCACTGCTGCGCGGAGGGCAAACCTATGCGGACCTCCCCATCTCCCACCGTCTTGTCCACTCTCTGCTGTCACAGGACACGTCTTCACCTGTGTGTGTGTGTGTGCGTGTGCGTGTGTGTGTTGTGTGAGTGTGTGTGTGTGTGTGTGTTTCTCTACCTGGTGTGGGCAGGGAATAGATTTTAACAAATAAGCTCCGAGTAAAAGGCCAGAAAAGAGGAGCGGTTTAAAGCGTTAATCCTTCACCAGCTTACCCCAGCACAACGTCCCGATGCCCGCATCCTTATCCCCACATCAGCATCTCCTTTCATCCACCTTTCCTCTCATTCAATTTCTTTATATCCCTCACCAACAAGAGAGAGGCTCTCAGCGGCTGTGTCAGCGATCGGCATCCCCTCCCGCCCTCCGCTCCCTCTTGTTCGACGTTTTTCCCGACGTAGAGTCAGGGTATGAAAGGAAGAACAAACCTCACAACATCCTTTCAGAAAACCAACAGGACTCGGGCTCTCGGCTCTGAATTCAGTTGGACAAATCTAATGGCAGAAGTGGGCGACACACAGGGAGCTGTTTGAGAATATGTGCAAAGGCAATTTCAATCGAGGCCAGCTATAGAAACGTATTTTCTTTAAACCTCTGTGCTGACACTCTCTCTCTCTCTCTCTCTCTCTCTCTCTCTCTCTCTCTCTCTCTCCTCTCTCTCTCTCTCTCTCCTCTCTCTCTCTCTCTCTCTCTCTCTCTCTCTCTCTCTCTCCTCTCTCTCTCTCTCTCTCTCTCTCTCTCTCTCTCGCTGATTGTGCAGGAGTGTATGGGGGGGGGGGGGTGGGATTTCCAAGAAAGGTTGGCCAGGCACTGCAGATTCCTAGGATGCTATTGTTGCCAACTGAATCTCTTAAAGTGAGAGTGTTTGCTGTGAGCTCGGCTCGGTGATCAGTCCCTCCAAGCCCCACGTTAGATTGCATCATCTTTAGCGTGTCGGGGTGTGCGTGAAAGCTGGAACACTTCGCTGTAGAACAGCAGGAGAAAACATGTGTTCAATACCCAGCAGCTACAAGTGAGATGTTGATCGCCCTGTGCTCCATTGCTTAAACTGTAGTTGTCAGCCACCTTGGCTTCTTGTGTTTCCATAGTGCTGACATTTAGCATTGGGACTAACACACAGAAACACACGCGCACACACACAGGAACCCACACACACAGAAACACACACACACAAACTGACAGCATGGTCGCTTCCTCATATTTTATAATTGCTGCTCCATATTGTACGTCTGTCACCTAATAACGACTCTTTTGCCTCTTTCAGCTGAGAATTGACTCTCAGACACACACACACACACACACACACACACACACACACACACACACACACACACACACACACACACACACACACACACAGTTATTATCTCTTGGAACAATACTAATAGATGCATGTACTGCTCTGAGCAAACAATTTGTGCCTCTGCTGCCAAGAGTGGGAGGGAGAAAACCTCGCCAAGTCTCCTCTCCTTCTCTCCTCAGCTGAGCCACAGCATCCTCTCGTTCTTCTCCCAGTATTAAAGTTCTGACTGGCGCCACTCTCACTCCCTCGCGTCGCGTCCTCACTCCAGCAACCCGTCAACTTAAAGTTGGTTCTGGGAAGTTTGATTGCAGCAGCAACAACAAAAAAGTGTAATTGCTGAATAAACACAGTCCTGCTTGCATATATTTTGCTCATAATTTGATGCGTCTGGTCGTGTTTAATTAGCTGCAGCGATGAACAAGAGTGGCGAGGGTGAGTTAGCGGGTGAGGAAGGGGGAGCAGTGTAACTGGCTGTCTAATTATCAGTTTCCCCATTTGGGCTGTTACTCTTGTATCAGCCCAGCCAATGAGGTCACTCTCTGCTCGGGGCCACTCAGCACCTCTATTTCACCCCTAGCTGAAAGGTTGCTGGTTCTAGAGTGGGCAGCAGAGCCATCGAAACAATTGTTCCAGGAACGTTTCCAATAAAATGAAATATGTGGAGGAAATCTCCCTCGTGCTGTCATGACTCCATCAACGAGTCTTAACGATGACGACATCATCCAATATTCTTTCTCTGGCCATAGAACCTTGCTTATTATTATTAGGGAAAAAAATAACTACTCCTCTATATTTATAATCTTCGCCCCTCAGTGACTTGCTTTACAATTGTCCAGTTGCAGCCGTACGACTTTTCACAAAAGCCTAAACCGTTGTCTCACTCCTGACACGAACGTGCGGCTGCTGGATTCTCACGCTCTTCTTTGCTGTCAGTTTTTCTGGGGCGGCTTTGATCAGAGCTTAGGCAGAGGTTTCTCGGCTCCACTGGCACACGTTCACCTGTACCGACTCCTACACGAACGCTTTCATGCCCACAAACCGCCGTCACACGTCGGTGTTTCAAAGTTTTTCACAGGGCTGCACGCCAACCAAAACCCCCCAGAAAACGGACGTGAGCCCGACGACATTAAACGCTGTGTACAAGAAGCGGCACAAACGGACCACTTCACAGAACCTCTCAGACTCTGCTCTTCCTCTTCCTGCTGGCATCCAACTGGATTTATTCAAAGTCTAATTGAGATTTAAGGCGAATGAGTTAACAGTTTTTGTGTTTCCCAAATACCTTTCATTAAGTAATGACTGTAATTTAAACAAGCGCTTCTGCAGAAGCCATTTATTTGGGACCCAATAAAACTTGTGGCTGTGACACCTCTGCCCTCATAAACCCAGGATTTGGACTTATTCTCGCTCCCTTTCTTTATCGAGGATACTTTGTTTTAACTTCATTTAATTTCAGATCATTTAAGTAATTAAAAACCTCATAAATATCCAAATCTCCCTTAATAATCAAAAACACAGATGAGACAAACGTCGTCTAAGGCGGCAGCGTTTATCGGATTTTGATCTCGATCCTGATTGTCGAATCAGTCAATCAAATGAACTTCATCCAGCAGTAATTGTCCGTAGAGAAGCACGTGAATATTGAGAGCATCGCTACCATATAATGCTCAAAAAGGAAGATTAAATATCTGCAGGAGCAGAAGGTGAGGATCTCGTCCCTTGAAGCGGATCATCTTCCCTATTCTGGAAGTATTTCGGGGTTATGGGCGCCACGTCATCGGCATCCAGCTCACAGAGACTCGCTGAGATTATAGAATGAAGCCCCATTCCATTTAGCCAAAGAGAAGTGTCCAATAAACAGCGAGTAGTGAAGTCGACAGGAGGATGGTCATCACCGCAATTCTTTTCACAAAGTGGCAGAACCTGCGCTGTACACAAAACGCCGGCGGGGAAACATGGCGGGTTCTCACAGCGTTGAGTAATTTTCCCTCCACCTCTGACCAGTCATCACGCGGAACGACGCCGCCGTACACGAGCCACGACGCTAATTCAGTCTGGTAATTGTTATAAAACACGGTCATCTCACTATTAATCAAAAATAATTGCGATTCTAATTTGCCTGTAATCGTGCAGCTCCACTGCTCGATGATTCACACGTTAGTCAGGAGGATTAAACATCCTACGTGGATTTATCGCGTCAATAAGTGAAGTTTTGGACTTTTCTAAAAATGACCCCGATGAAACTTTGTGCAGCATTTGTGTTTTGGTCAGGTGGATTAAATAGACGTCATTGGTCTTCTTTGACAGAGGAATGCACTATACAGTGTGTATTCTGTTTGATCTATAACAATCAGTGCTGACCCATCTACACACACACACACACACACACACACATTTAAACACACACAGCAGTTTGCTGCAGTGGCTGAATAATTCTGCTACCACACTGAAACTGTTTCAAACCGCAAGCTCTTTACATCCCAGCAGAGCTTTCATCTCCACGCTGCTTTCATGTGCCTGTCTGTCCTCCTCCTGTCTCTCTGCATGTCTAAACCTCTGACACCAGCACCATGTCGGTCATCTCACATCCCACATCATCGTAAACTCATGATCCCACATTTAATACAGAACCGATTGCAGGCTCCACAGAACGCCTCAGATCGGAGCTTCTTATCTGTTATCACCCATTTCCCATCTGTATTACATTTTTGTCTCTCATCCTCTCCGCTTGCCCCTCGTCCACCCAGAACCGGTGCCCTCTGACACTCTAAATCAGGGAGTCATACGTAATGCGTCGCTCTTACTATCCACCTCAGCTCATTCTTTTACCCCGCTCGGTTTTTCTCATTATTTCCTCTCTGGGATGTCTTGAGCAATACAAAAGGCCATTTTGTGTCCATATTTCTTTCCCACCAAAGTATCTACGCACCGATGGAACCGTTCTCCTCTCAGGAGAAGAGGAAATCTCAGAACACGCTCAGTAATTCCCCGCATGTGCTCTGCTTTTGTGCACCAATGCCACCACTCATATCTAAGGACGGGTTCTTGGATGGGAGAACTGGCCAGTACCGATACAAGTTCTAATTATTGCACTTAAGGCAGTAATAATAAATGGTTGATATATAAAGAAAGGGTAGTATGAAAGGGTTATTCAACAAAAAAGTCTTTGGCTAGTCATGTACAACATCAAGCACACACGTGTGTCAACACTTTTACCTCGGGTCGGGTACTGTTGTAGTCCAGAATAGTGGGGGTTTCTCCCCCCACGTCAGCAAACGGTCTCCGGACAGCTTTATGCCATGGTCCTCTTAATCGGCTGACCTGCATCTTTATGTCTTCCATGCGGGGGTAAGCCAAAGACTTTTTAAAACATCCGACCATCTTAAGTCCAAATACCACCGCATCAGCGACGATTCTCCCAGTCAAAAAGCCCGTCTGTTAACCCGTTGCTGAATGCACCGCGGACTGGAGATTCCAACATCCCTCATGGCCTTGAACCACGTTTCTAGCATTTCTCCAAAGCACAACCAGAAGGTAACTTTTCGCAATACCCCCTGCCTTAGGAATATCATTAGCTTGGCTAATATGCGTACGCGTGCAGAACGACACCATCCTCATCAATCCAGTGCGCCGCTAAACTGATGAGAGACATTAGACTTAGTGGGGAAGCTGTGGTCCAGCATACTGTGCACCAGGCAATCTTATATTTCATCTCCTGTATGCCGGAAAGACATAAAATCTCATATTATCCACTTCTATCTACCGATTTCCTCATTTGCTTTGCTGCGATGTCGGTTTTAACTCTTTGAACCTGCCACTTGACTGGTCCATCAAGTGTTAATCAAAGTGCTTGTAGTAAAGAAGCTCTTTTTCACGCCTACTTATACAGTTCAACAGATTATACATTTTGCAGCCTGCTTTATATTTATGCTAATATCCTGCTCTTATCCTCCAAATATTACCACAATTCAGACATTCAGACATTCAGGCATCGCTCTTCATCCACGTACCTGCTGAAGGAACGGACGTTGAAAGATCGATCAGACAATATGATATAAGGTGTTGTAGTAACGGAGTAATTGTGTGTGCAATTCAAGCACCTATGATCAGAACCGATCCTGATGCTATCGGTCAGTGCAATCATACTTTTATTAGAGGATGAATCCCTTGGGGTGAACCAATCTCGTTTTTCCAGGGGCCTCCTGGTCTGTAAGAGATCTCCGTCTCCTTTATTGCTCGCATAGAAGCAGAGATTCCTGTACTGGGACACTTTCTATGTCCCATTTCTTTAAATCCAGTAAGATGGACTACTTAGGCGACCGTTTTTTCCCGTGTAAATATGTGAATGGCTGCAGAGTCACAGCCACAGGAAGGAGGTTTCCCCCTCCTGAGTGATTTGCTCATACGACGGCACACAAGCTGCCGCTTTTATTGCACGCTGATAAAACTGTTTCGTTTGCCAAACAATTTGTTCATGTTATTCCAACCCTGGCGCTGTTAAGAAGTACATTTTTAATTACATTTTCAAACGATCTAAATCTGACTTCAATGGCGGAAGCCTCTTCCTGAAACACGTATCAGCAAGATGCCTTTAATCAATATTTTCCGACTAATACGAAGACGACTCTGGCTTCATCTCTGATGTAACGATCATGAGCACTTTCGCCTTATTGCACATTGTTTCACAGCAAGTAAGCATCGCAGGTTTCATGAAAATGGAGAGCATTTCAATACAAGCTGAATTAAAAAGAAGCATTTAGGGGATTTTAATGGAGTCGCCTTGGATACATTTATTCCGTTGTGTTATTGTCGTCGAGTACAAAAGGACTCTTCCTCTTACTCTTCGCTCGTTGCCGTCGGCGATGTTGCACCCGTGATCATTTCTTTCCAGACCGTAAATCGAAACAAAGGCAGTGAAATTAATGATCGGTGGCGTGAGCTTTTGCATGTTATATACAGCGTGTACATGGATTCACGCGTGTGGGCCTGGGTCTCCGTTTGTGTGATCGCAACACCTCAACACACCTCAACACACCTCCTCCTACCTTATCCCTCTGACCCTTGTATATGGCTCTCTGCGGACTTGATTTATTCAACACACACACACACACACACACACACAGACACGCTGAGGCCTCACCTACTAGAAAAGATCGTAAAAATAAGACTCAGGGATGTTTTTTTCCCCCCGACCAAAAGGCCAATAAACATGAGCTCAGGGGGACTCAGGCCCGAGTGCTCCCTCCTGTGTCGCAAAAAATAGCTCACATAACGCAACCGCCATTCAATCTATCGGCGAGATATGTGTCATTAAAGGTTGACCGTGGAATTTGTCTAATCAAATCAGTCGGCGTAAACCTTTTTCCTGCACTACAGCCGCGGTGGGACTTGGCCTGTTGCCAACTGTATGTTGTTGTGGAGTGTGTCTCTTAACCTCAGTGGAAAACAAATCAAACCGCCGATCCTCAACTACGGATGTATTTGCATCAGTTTCTACAAGCTCTTGGTAAAACCAACAACAAACTCGAGTTCGTCTTCACTTCCTCCCGACCAACTAAACCTTCTGCACCTTTATTCTCTTTGTTTACACAAATTATGTGTGCTGCGTTTAAAAAATGTATTTTTTTGCAGTAAAATATTGTGTGTAATCTTTTAATGAGAAAAAGATGTGATGCCAGATTTTAAAGATGAAGAACTAGCATCCCAGTTCTAGTTTTTTTTAATAACCTTTGATGATGTTATTTCCACCTTTCCACCAACATCTTGTCCAGCCCCTCTTATAAACTTTGTGTTTCCTGACTCCCTTTCACTTTAAGCCTCTTGTCTACTCAAATAAAATGCTGGCCACTGCCTCACGTACAAATCTTGAAATAGTTCCTCTAATTGATTGAAGTTAATTATCAAAAATCAGTCAATCAATAAAAAAAATAAGATATTACAACGTAGGTAGAGTTAAAATGTTTTTTATTTTTCCATATACCGTCTAATAATCAATATAATTTGTATATAGCAATATCCACCCTGAGAAGAATTTTAAATAATCCAATCCAAATGGATATTAGTAGATGCTTTAATTAATGAATAGAAATTAGAAACTTGAAAGGTCATCATTTCTTTTATTTGCTGTACATCTATAACATTTAATCAGATCCTGCGACTGAGTTGGCTAACTTGTCCCAGGTAGACTTAAGCCTTAGCCTTAGACTTAAGTTTTTCTTTTGCGTTTGGAAAATATCGGTATACGTATGACAACATCGTGGAACTCTCCTCTTACGCTGGTGTCTGCAAAACCACGGGAGAAGCTGTAGTCTGCATGCCAGGCCAGCAGATGGCGATGAACCCCTTAACTTACACATGCCGGCGCACAAGATCGTCTCCGCTGATAATGTTTCATCTCACAAATAAAGACAATATCTAGAGTTTATCTCCTCCAACCTAAAGCACGCAAACATTTCAAGACCCAAAAGGAATCTTTCATCACCGACTACGGCGTTGAGGTAGAGTGTGCCAGACTGAGCTATGACATCACCAGCTTATGGCGTCGTAACTGGCGTCGAGAAGTAACTGTGCAACATAAGCACAATGACGAGATTCTAGCGAGATAACAAGGAAGGGCTAGTGTGTCTAGGGTTGCTTGGCGGCACCAGCGGATGTTCCTGAATGTGTGTTGTGCGTTAGATCTTGTGCGTTACCTTGGAACGATCTGACATCATTACCTAGATTTTAATACAGTGAAAATGGCCGATTTTACTTGACCAAGCTGGTGGCTCAGCGCGACGTTAGTCGTATAAGTAACGCATAAGTGTCTGTCCTAGGTTTGACCTCCAAGCTGGCTTGCAGTTTTGCGTTGAGGTGATAGGTCCAACTTAAAGAATTATAGGAATAAATCCTCATCCGCAAAAAATGCACGGATTACCAATAGGTCCGCATGGACATTATCAAGTCACAGGGGCTGACCAACGCTTTGTCATCACATCCATTACATTTAAGCTCATATGGATGCGACACAACCAGTGAAATCTGGAGGAAAGGGTCGTCATATAGCGCCAATGAATCTGCATGAATGCTTATGTTGAGTGGTTTCCCCCCCACAAATATTCAACCAATATTAACACACTATATCGATTACCGTGAATTTTCTTTTTTCAAAACTCAGGCTTTTGTTGAAAACTTGCATCAGGTGAAAGTCAACGTTTCACTTCTTCTCCTCATTCGAACAACCGTCATAAAAGAATGACATCAACAAGCAGAATGAGCTGACGGTTCCGAGTTCATACATCCACATCACACGGGCTCTTCAAAGATGGTGTCGTGGCGTTGGGCCTCATTAAACACCAGCCTGAGAAAAACCCAAGATCACAGTAACGCACAAATAAACCGACTCCTAGAATCACGTTATAAAGTCAGGATCAGTCTAAGCAGAGACTGTCTGCCGCTTAATCTTTGAGAATTACGACATTTTTTTCCGACAAATTTTTAGCAGAAGCTGTTTGATCAAGATAAAGCCTCTCCGACAGACGTAGATAACGCTCGAACATTCTCTTTGTTCTCTGGTCAGCCTGAGTCGGGGGCTTTATTTGAGAAATATTTGATGCAGTTTCGGATCACAGTTCTTCCCGTGAGTCATTTTAACAGACTAACTTTTTATTGCCCTCTACCCCATGAACTCGAGAAATAACATCTAATAAAGAGATAGCATTAAAACATTTTTAATGCAAAATTTCTTGCGGCCCCTTTCAGGTTGAGAGTAAAGGGGAAAGAAATTGTGCTTGGTCTGCTGCCGGTGTCGGGGGGTAGAACTGTTAAATCCTCCTGATCACGCTGAAATCACACAGGCATGCAGGCGGCTGCACTGTGGCAGTTAACGTCTCTGCATTTCCATTTTGCTCTGACCTCTTGATCCTCTGCCTTCATATTCACCGATCTCCCTCTCTCAAGTACCCCCAGTGGTCCAGTCCATTACTGGTATCAGCACTTCTTATCTGCTGCACAGTGCAGTGGTTGCATCCCCCCATCACACACCCACACACACACACACACTACCCACCATCACACCCTTATGGTGCAGTCCGCACCGTTCACCAATCATGCAGAAGCCATCATGGCCGGCCCATATATCCCCCATTCCATCTGTAGCTGGCACTCTTGCATCACATTTGCTCTGCCGCCTTTACTGGTCCTTTCCTCTCTTCTGTTTCTTTTTTCCTTCTCCTTTCCCCCTCCCTGCTTATCTTTTCATTGTGATCACTCTGATTCCATAATTCCTTCCTCCTTCATCTCTTATCTATTTTTTTTTTACAATCTCACACAAATGTATGTTAAGTTATTCTGACTATACTCTGTGTGTGAGTGTCTTTTTTTCCCTTTCTCCTTCTATCTGCTCTCTGCTTCAAGGATCCGTTCTCTTGTTTTGGATAAATGTTTTTGCTCCCCCCCCGCCTTTTTTTTCTAATTTTTTTTTACCTTTCTTGAAATCTGCCTTCATTCTTATGTTTCTGCTCCTACCTCTCAGTCTCTATGAGGCCTTGTCTTCTCTCCAGGCTCTTTGAGCTGGGGGGGGGGGGTTAGTAGACGCGTTTTGCCTTGCTTCCTCTTTCAAATGACTTCTTGATTGCTAATGAAGCACCCACACCAAAAAGAAAGAAAAGAAAAGCAGGATGCGGAGGACGACAGGATGTAGGCAATGTTGCCCATAGAGATGGACCCCTCAGAGGCTGGCTGGTTGATTGGCAGGTTGATGACACTACAGCCATGTTCACTGATTAGTATGCAGGAGCGTTTCGTAGCACAGTGTAGCTTATTAGGTGATCACATATCTCAAAATACATGTACGATAAACCCTTCCATACTAGTGCAAAAGAAGTATGGCCAAGCTTTCTTTAAAGAGCCATAACATTACATCCAATCAGAGAGCTGCTCACAAACCGTGTCCATTTGGTTATACATACTGGGATCGTCTGCTGCGTCACATTAGAGACTTTTGAAAAACCGCTGCCTGGCTATGTCATCAAAACAATTACAGGTAAAGAGGAGCAGGAGACACGGGAATGCGGCCTTAGGTATGAGTCATCATCTTGAAAAATGGTCAGTACACTATGAAATGGGCATCTTTTATGCTTTTTTCATTTTTTTTTCTCCCCAAGATTGTTTCTATTGTAAGCTTCTGGTACAAAAGCAGAAAGATCCGCAGCCAAAATGAAACGGCAGACGTAGCACTTATGTAGTAAACGTCTCGACCGTTTGGCTTCAAGTGTGCCTTGAAATGGCCGTGTTAAATGTGGACATTGCTCTATCTCAGTTTTGTCTTTACACACCCTCCGTTCTCTTTGCCACAATTTACTCCCTCTCCTGCACTCTGCAGCCGTTACTGGTTTACCCCCCGCTGGCCCGACGAATCCCTCCACAGAAAACATAGACGACAGAAGACACATACACGCAGTACCTGTCAAAGGTTTGAAGAGTTTCCCAAAAAAGCCAGACAGATTGGCATGTCATACTCATTGACCTTATTCTTCAGACAGAGGAAAATGCTAAATAGTTTAAGAGCAGGATGAGTCATCAGCAGACATGGCAAGAAGGGGAGCTGATATTGAGCGATGTAGTTGATTTGCTTGTCGTTCTTTTGCCCACGTGGTATTTGACGTCCATCCACTTTAACTCCCATCTCTTCATCCTGGTCACTCTCTCTCTTTGTCTCATTCTAGCTTGTCTGAACTGGACCATCACCCACATGAACAGAGATTTCACAAACTCTCCGCTAACCGCTACACTCTCTCTGGGGTGCCCTGTCAACCTTTCCCTCTCCTTCAATTAAAGCCCTCTTCCTTTTCCTTGCTCGGTCTAAAATGTTAAAACACGACAGCGTTCAAAGGTGGACAGTGTTACACTTCCTCTGGCCCCTCACAGCCCCTCTTTCGAACCATTTCTCCGTTCCCCACTAAAGCTCCATTCATCCCTGATGGTGTAAAATGGTGTCGTGGAATACACTTTTACGCTTTCCCTGTCTGTTTGACTGTGGGTCTAATCATCATTCCCATCCAAAGACTAATTATTCTGTTTCTAATTGATGTTGGTTCCCTTTTGATTGTACACATTTTATAGGTCAACGAGAAAGGAGCGTCTGTGTCGGCTCAGATGCTTTACAAGACCCTCTATCATCATTTGGAGTTCTTTTGTAGTATCCACTTTGTCATCTCTCTCTCGCATGTTGCCCACTCAGCATTCAGTTAATTTGATATGTTCCCCCAATGCAGTACAGCTCAACCTTTGTTCTCATTAGGTTTCGAATTAACCACTGCGCTGCAGATATCAGACAGAGGCTCATGGTGCGTTAGTCCTTAACCCCCCCCATATATTCATTCCCAGGATTCTTCCCTGTCCAAATCATGTCTGCTAATTACTATGTTTGTTGAATGTCATCTTTCTTTGTTAGCCAGGCAGCTGTGAGGCTAACAACATGAGTGACAGAGGTAAAATGATCAAAGATGAAATATGCACAGTTAACAGCGAGACCCCGATACATTTGTCACCATAAAAAGACCCTGTACTGATTGATGAAGGCACAAAAGCTGGCAATGCAATGAAATGTGAAATGAGGATCTATATATTTTTTTTGCAATCTGCACAACAGCCTTAATACCCAAACAGCATTTCACTTTAATAAATCACCTTTTTCACTCATTGGAAACATTATAATACCAGTTTTGTAATGTGACAACGAGCAGGGCAACACAGTCAGTGTCTTAAAAAACAGAGGAACAAAAACAAAACATCATGTAATGAGACATTTCAATTAGCATTAGCATTATAGTTGTGATAGCACAGCAATTATGCTTGTCCGTGGACACGCCATTGCTTCACCATTGGATTTCATCACGTATCGTGGAAGTTAAAAACTCCGGTTGAATACATGCTTTTGAAGAACCACACCTTGATGAGGCACCGCGACACTCTCGGTGTAAGACCCAAACTAAACAAACTGTTGTTATATTATATAATAGGAGGGGAGAGATTAGCAGAGCGCCATCCACTCCTGCATTATGATTCATTCTGCCTGAGTCATTCAGCACACGTAGGGTTAAAGCATAGCTGCAGCGTCTTGCTGCAGTGTCTAAAGCGTTTGGCTGATCCTTACAGTATACACCAGGACAAGAGGAAAAAGGGGAAAACATCTCTCTCTAATACTACTTTTTTTTCTTCCAAAAATCCTTTTTATTGCATTTTATAACATTTGGCACAGTACAAATTCTTGGTGCTTTTACAAGATAAACCTGTAAAGATCAACACTGATCTTTTTTTTCGGTTTTTGTTAAAGAAAGTCTTCCGAGTATAAATATTTTTTTCTATTCTTTCTTTTCTGCATTCTCTGTAGCATGGTGTAAAAATCACACAGAATGCCCCTTTTCAAAACAAGACTACCCTCATTTCTCAAAGTCAAGACAGCATCTGAAACAACTCATTGTTTTAAATAGAAGATACAAGTTAGAAAATAGTTTCAATTTCATTTTAATATATGTTTCTCTATCACCAGCCCATGGTAGTTTTCATTTGTCCATATATATTTATATATATTTATATATATTTATAAGTATGTACAGCAAGATATCACCAGTCTCTTTAAGTTTGCACTCTGTACAAAAAGAAGTTCCTGTCTTTTTTTTTGTTGTGCATTCTATTGCATGACTTTATGCAGAAATAAGGAGACCATGGGATGGGGGTGGGTGGGCGCTAGGGGCCTAGAGTAAGTGGCGGGGGAGCTTCTTTTTTTTTTAAATCTGAGTCTCCTGCACCTTCTCCTTGGTATGAGTTTTGATGACAAAGGGCTCCGCCATTGCTGTGATGGTGCTGGGCAAGGTTCGAGGCAAAGAGTTCCCGACATTGTTTTCTGTCCATTTAGCTCCATGTCCAGTTGGCTTATATGTGTTGTATTTGGGCTTTAGAGTGCTGTAATCCACCTTATGCTGAGTGTTGTAGTCCATTCTGTGAGGGCTGTAATCGAGGTTAGGTCTCTGAGTGTGTGGACTAAACTCCGACTTGAATGCGCTGTAATCTGCTTTGTGGGGGCTGAAGTCAGTCTTAAAGGCGCTGTAATCAGTCGGAGTCTTATGGGAGGTGTAAGGGTCCTTGTGTTGGTAGGTACTGTCAGTTTTGGATCTCTGGCCATTGTAGTCAGGTTTGGACTTAGGCTGAGTGCTATAGTCAGCATTAAATTGGATGTAATCTGGTCGTGATCTTGGGTGAGTGCCAAAGTCAGGTTTGAATGGACTGTATTCGGCAGAAGGTTTATGCTGAGTATTGTAGTCGGATTTCAAGGGGCTGTAGTCGTGTTTTGGTTTTGGTTGGGTGCTGTAATCTCGTTTGAACGGACTGAAGTCACTTTTCTGCCGAGGATGAGTGCTGTAATCGGTTTTGAAGGGGCTATAGTCTGATTTAGTTTTTGGGTGAGTGCCAAAATCTGGTTTGAATGGGCCATATTCTGCCTTAGGTTTGTGAGTGCTGTAGTCTGGCCTAAATGGACTATAATCAGGCTTTGGTCTGTGAAGGCTAAAGTCTGGTGTAGATTTGTGAGTGCTGTAATTTGGGAGGAATTTGTGGTTACTTAAGTCCATATTTGGCTTATATGTGGTATACTCTGCTTTCGGCTTGTGGAGGGTGAAATCAGGCGTGGTTTTATATTCAGCCTTGGGTTTGTGAAAGCCGTAGTCAGTCTTGTGGCTAATAAAGTCCAGTTTGTGTATGCTGTCTCTAATTTCAGGCAATGTGAGCGCTGTCTCTTGAGCTGCAGACGCTGGTGGTGGCAGGTCCTCCTCATCAACCTGGATAATCTCCACAGTACGAGCAGCTGCTACTGTGCTCCTCTGCTGGTGGCGCTTTCTCAATTTGTAGAAGGCGATGAGCATGACAGCAGCAAGTAGGGTCACTGCTACGAAGCAACCTATTATGATCTTGGTGGTTTTCATAACCTCATCCAGGCTAGGGCCTGACTTGCCTGGTTTTCCAGTGGCACCTTTTGCTCCTGGCGCCACAGATGTCTTAGCTGTGCCTAGTGGGCGTTCAGTGCTTTGAAGCAGCACAGTTGGTGTGGAGATGAAGACTGGCTGGAACACAGAGGGAGAGGCAGTTTTAGTTGTTGTCCCAAGGCCTACCCCTCCTCCAGCTACTCCAGCCCCAGCAGCAGCAGGTGTGGTCATAGTGGTTTTGGGTTTGGACATTTCAGTGGTTGGCCCCAAGACCTCCACAGTCACTGTAGTGAAGTAACTCAGGTTCGATGTGTTGAGCTCAGCTGCACTTACATTGAGGTAGGCAGAGGCATTAGAGTTCCCGGCTGCATTGGACACCATGCAGGTGTAAGTCCCAGTGTCTGCTGCCAGGACATTGGAGAAATTAAGTGTACCGTCGTTGAGTACTGATATTCTCAGGTGACTAGTGGCGTGGGTCAGGATAGTCCCGTTGGGTAGCAACCAGCGTACTGAAGACATTGAGGCTGTGCGGCAACGAAGTTCAGCAACTCGACCCGCTGAAATATTCAAGTCCCTTGGTGCATCAGCAATGAACGGTGCTGAACACTGGACTGCAGCACCCTCTCCTCGGTCCACGTCAACAAGCTGCCGGCCTCTCATGCTAGCAGGTGAGTGACAGCGTCCACAGCAAGTTGAATTAGTTGGTATGTACTCCCTTAGCCACTGTGCTAACCATACAGCCTCACAGCCACAGTTCCATGGGTTATGGTGGAGATGGAGCTCTACCAGGTACCTGAGCGGGGAGAACAGGTCATGTGGCACAGCGCTCAGATTATTATGGGCAAGATTAAGCTCCACCAATGAAGACAGTTCGTCAAAAGCGTTTCGCTCTATCACTGTGATTTGTGAGTTCATAACCCATAGCTTCTTCAATGAGCGCAGGCCTTTGAAGGAGCCTGGCTTGATCTCTGTGAAATGGTTTTCAGAGATCTCCAGCTCTTCCAACCCTTTGAGGGGACTCAGGTTTGGCAGATCACCCTTGATGTTACACATGCCAAGGTTGAGGTACTTGAGATTTTGTAGGCCCTCGAAAGCTCCCTCTGAGATGTATTCCAGTTTTCGTAACTCTCCCAAGTCTAGTCGCATCAGGGAAGGAACCCGGTTGAAGGCATAGGAGGGGATACTCTCAATGGGGTTGTTTCTCAGCCACAGTTCTCTTAGTTTAGAAAGGTACTCAAAGGCCCCACTGGGTACCACCGTCAGCCGGTTGTCAAACAGCTCCAGAGTGTTGAGACTGGTAAGTCCATTAAACGCGCCCACCTCAATCTGCCGTATGGCATTTCGCCCAAGCTGGAGCACCTCAAGGTGGTGCAGGTGGCGGAAGGAGTCAGCCTGCACCGCCTCAATGGCGTTTTCCATTAGATTGAGGTGTCGCGTGTTGGCAGGAATGCCAGGGGGCACACGGGTGAGCCCACGCCGGGTGCACACCACCTTCCCCTGCTGATTACTGCAGGAACACTGTGGTGGACAGCCCTGAGGTCCTTGAGACACTGCCGCCCCCGCCAAGGCCAGGGAGGCGCTGCTCCACGCTCGCGCCATCAGGAAGACTACACAGAGCAGGGCGGCTTTCCTGGCACGATGCACAGCTACCCGCCCCAGGAGACTCATGATGTGGCACGTTCATAATTCTGCATCATCTGGGGGGGAAGTTGGGGGTTGGGGTGGTGTTTGGGGTATTTGTGAAGAGCGACAATAGTTGGTTTGCTGGTAGTAGTGTAAAGGGGGCCAGAGTAAAGAGGTTAAGGGAACCGAAGAGGACAAGGGGTTTTTGTGGCTGCTGGGTGTTTGCTCAGCGGCAAGATGAGTTGATCTATCCTCAATTAAGCAACGCTTTTTGCCGTCATGAACGGTTCTCAGGAAAAGACAGCAGAGAATAGATGAGTTTGCCTTTTCTCAAAAATGTGCATGATAAGGACATGATGCTAATTCAAGCAACCAGAAAGCGTATTGCGAGACAGAAGGGACGGTGGGGTGTTAAAAATTGATGCAATGAGGGGTTGAAACGCTAGACACCTACCTCAAGTTTTTATAACAGGTCCTTGAACTGAGATATATAGCTTCCCTCCTGTTTGCAATCAGAAAGAGCTGGGGCATTCACATCGGATGCATGTATATCCCAAGAGCAGCAAAGAAAGCCTTTTAGTGTTTGCTTTGTCAAAACAGGAATTTACGACAAAGAGCTTATCAAGATCTATTTTGTAAATCCAAACATCCAAAGACAGATACTCGAAGGCCCTTTTTTTGTGTGTTTTTCAACCTTCTTGATAAGGAAAAAAGAAAAAAAGAAAAAGATTGCAGATAGGAATCCAGTCAGGCTCCGAAAGCAGCAGCGCTCCCTTGCTTGCTTCTTGCTGTCGGCTCCTCTTCTCTTGCTTGTCCTTGGAATCGGAAAGTTGATCCCCCTGCTAGACACCTCACCAGGGTCTCCATAGCACAGGCAAACACACAAACAGACGTGCACAATTTTTTTGTGCGCCAAAAGCCGAGACGGAGAGGACAGAAAAAAAAAAAAAGGGAGGTGGGGGTCAGATTGGAGAAGGTTGAATGAAAATTCCACAGTCCTTTCAAATGTTCTTTGTCTTTTGTTTGCGATGGTTACAAGGAGAGGTTGACAAATCGGGATACAAAAAACAAAGCCCCCCCCTCCTCTCCGTAGTCCTCCTTTTCACTTTTTAGCCGTCAATTATTCAGTCAGTTGGTCAGTCTCTCAGCCCTTCTCCCTTTCTCAACCTCTTGCCTTTACTCCCCTCCTCAACGTGGCGTTGTGTCCACTTGAGTTTTCTTTTGTCCTTTTTGCATCGAGGAATGCTCGGCGACACACATTAGCGTCTTCCTCCCATTTAAATAGCCTCACGCTCCGGCAGCGGCGGCGGCGACAGCAGCGATTGCAAACCCACACACCACCATCCCCGCGAAGCACGCAGCAGCAGTAGTGAGCACACACAGCAGCAGCTGCAGCCTGCCTCCCTTGCACTTCCCAATAATCCGTCAATTTCTTCCGAGAGGGAGTGGGGTGGGGGATGGAAGGGGGTGCTGCGAGGAGTGAGGGTTTTGTAGCAGGGTTGATCGAGGTGGGTTAGAGGGAGGAGGGGTGGTGCGCAGTTTCTCCTTCTTCTCCTCCGCTTCTTTTTTCTCCTTGTTTTCCGGTTTTTTCCTTCCTTCCTCTCACCCCCTTGTTATACAGCGAATGACTGGGAAGAGGAGCGAAACAAGGAAGGCGAGCGCTGGTCGAGCATGGCTTACAGGCGTGACGCTAAGAGTAGCGCCGATGTGGAAAGGATCCGGTGTAGCAGCAAAAGAGAGAGTGTGCGCCGGCTTGAATTCCCCTTCTCTCTCTCTCTCTCTCTCTCTCTCTCTCTCTCTCTCTCTCTCTCTCTCTCTCTCTCTCTCTCTCTCTCTCTCTCTCTCTCTCTCTCTCTCTCTCTCTCTCTCTCTCTCTCTCTCTCTCTCTCTCTCTCTCTCTCTCTCTCTCTCTCTCTCTCCGTGCCTCCCTCCTGCTCTCTCTGCAGTCTCCTAAGGTAGTTGGGTAAGCTCAAAGCACTCAGACCTTTTTTAGAGATCTATCTCTCCAAAAACCAGTTTGCTCCTGCCACATTCCACTCCTTTATTTTAATGCTCACTGTCTCTTGTTCGGTGGCTTTCTGAGGCTCTGTTTGGCTTAGGGGAATAAAAAGACAAGCTGTGTGAGCAAAAGGCAGAGATGAACAGTGGCATCCCCACCGCATTCAGGTTTTAACCCCCTCCTCCCCGCCAATAATCCAGCCATTTGATCCTGGCTGAGCTTTCCAGCATTCCCGTGGGCAAAGGCAGGTAGCTTGGACACAGGATGTCCGTCTCACTATTTCAATTTCGGTCTCTGTCACTGCCACCTCTCTCTCTCCCTTTCCCACTCTCTCCCTTAACTTGTATTTCACTCCCTCACTCATTTTGTTTTGGTCTCTAGTGGAAAATAGAGGAACATGAATGAACTGCTGACACATCGTGCTCGGAGCAGTGCTTTGGTTTTGATGCAGTGGGTTTTGTACATTAACCCTTTAACCCCTTATCAATGTCTTACCCGCTCTGTTCACTCTTTGCTCCTCACTGAATCACTGTGCTCCATCATTGGCTGCTTATCTTCGACACACTAGTACCTATGTACCCGCACATAAAACTGTAGGTAATTTAAATAGCATCAGCTATAAGAGGATTGTTTTTAGCCAGCAATGTCACATGTTTTCTGAATGTACAGCAGCAATTTATTCACTATTCACCATAATAAACATAATATACATTAATGACATGATTATTTTGTCAATAGCTAATGTTTTAATGTTCAACGATAATGTGTTTATCTGCGTTTCAGATTATTGACATTACATTGAGGTTTTGACGTTTTTTCTGATATTACTGCAGATAAAAAAACATCAAAGGTTATCTACCTTTATCAACGAAAAAAAATAATTCATGAACCCCCCACAAAGTCCAGTAAAATCCTTTGAGACCATTTCGATGCATGTAATTATGATTTCTAGTCGAAACAAAAACATCCTGATGACTTTGGTGGTTCAAGTTCAGAATTTGGCAAATTCACAATAAGTTTTATGAACGTGTCGGTTCTTATAAGATTTAAAGGCAATGCATTTACTCCCGCTTCATTATTATATACCAGATTTATCGCATCCCTTCAAAGTATGATATGAAATCAAAAGACAGCACAATATTTTCTGCTTTTTGTCCATTTTTCTACACCCCCCCATCCCTTAAGACATGATGGATGTCTTTGCAGGTAGTTAGAGTCCGCTCAGCAGGCAGGCCTAACGTTCAAATTGAACACAAATTGTCACTTCAAGAAGCATGCATCCGTAACAAGATCATGTAGAGGGAGACAAACAGGAGAACACGATGCATACTTTGCACTCCTTCCACAGGAGAAGTTACGAGGCCAATGTCCTCTACTCTCGCATCACCCCTCTATTTCCAGTGATGTACATATATAAGCCTCGTGCCCATTAAACCATGAGCAAATGTGGGTAATTGATGCATGGTAAAGCTAGCTACGACAATGCTGCTAGGTGTGTGCTTCTGCTATAGCAAGAGAGTAAACGTGAGAAAGAGATGGAGGAAAGAAAGCATGCAAGCTAGAAAAGGTCACACTGCCTGCAGCTCAGTACGTTATTCCCACCGGCACAGGAGTATGAAGCCAACTCCTGTGTACGCACACAACCCCACACTGACTTCTTCCTCGACTTCACTGCAGTCGAGTATGAATTGGCTTCAATGAAGCACATGTAACAGTAAGGTGGCATCCACATGCGTATTGGGGAATGTGTGTTAAGGACGAGACTACGTCCTTTCCACGGGGATTTCCTTACACTTTGGCCAATTTGGAGGGTGATGTCAAAAGGTGCCTTGAACTCCTAAAGGCCCCTGACTGCATTCTCCAAGCAAGTGAAAACTAGAGACAATCTAGGCATGTATTCAGACAGGCTTTAAAAAGCGTCTTGTAATTAAAATGCAGGATGTTCGGTAAATGCATACCTCAAAATAGCATCAACATTCATTGATCAATTGTCAGTATAAGCAGCTGCAGGTTGTACTGCATGAAGGCTCGCGGTGCTCAGTGTAGTAAAAAAAAAAGAGGAAATCTGTGTATTGGAACCCCTAGTTTTTTTGTCCGTCAGATGGTCACTGTCGAATAGTTACGGTGTGCCACCATTTGATGAACACGTGACCCAGAATGAGTTCACTTTCTGTCTTCCCCAGCTGACACAGGTCATTCCAGAATACTGTCTAATGAAAATCCTCCATTGACCCATAACATGAGGCTCGTTGCCTAGGGAGCTCTCTTATTTTGCCTCTCAACATCTTCATTTTTAGCTTTCACTATCTTTTTTCCATTCGTGTGTGTCAGTGGATAGTCTACTTTCTCCCCACTGCTGGGGCTCGGGTCATGACCTGCGGAACTCAGTAAAACTCCACTCACCTATGTGGTCAACCCTTTCCGGGATAGTTTGATCCTGGCACTGCATGGCCAGATTAGTTTGATGGGCAGACAAACTCTGACCACAGAAAGGTTTTCCTAAGGTCCAGCATGTGTATGCTCATGTGGATGGGGGCATCGCTCCAAAAGCATTCCTGACCTTGGCGGAAAGGTGAAACGAAAAAGCCCCTTCAAAGCTTTTACTCTCTTTCTTTTTTTTTTAGGGTTGTGTCTGAATTCTAAGTCAAATATGAGTTGGCGGTTCCAGGCAATGCCGAATTTGCAAACCTGACTTAACTGTTTAACTTGGAGTGCCTTTCTAGGTTTAAGCTATGCTACAGTACACATACAGTATGAGATTCTCTTGACAAGAAGAGCGTTGTCAGGTCTTAGCTCGAGGAGTCGCTGACCAATGACAGCTTGTTGTGCTCACAGACTTGTGGGACCTTCATGTGTTCATGCTAGCCACATGTCTGTGCTGTGAGGCTCATGCCCCCACCGCTTTGCCTTCATCCCCTTGCACCAGGCCAGCAGGCCACTGGGTGTAGTTTGTCGGTACCACACGACCTACTTTGGTAAGGCTTGTCCACCAGTCTGCCAGCATGTTCAATGGGTATATGCAAATTTTACAGGACCCCTCCCTCGGGGCGAATGCTAGCAAATCTGGGCTAGGGCCAGTCACATTTAGGTCAGTAGCCTGTATCTATGGGTGAATGGCTCTCGGCACGACAATCGGAGTTGAAACATGTACGGTGGAATGATAGATCTAACAATGATAGTGTCGTTTCTGTCATCACCAGGGTCAACAATTTAGAATATAGGTCTTTTGGCAGTCCACATATGGATTGCTGTGTGTGTGTGTTTCACTTTTGTGGGTCTATGTGTGAGAAAAAAGGGAGACGGAGACAAATGTTTTTCTCAAGGAGAGAAGAGCTGCTATTTTTAGGCTTGTGCTTTGTGTTAAGCTATTAGTAATAGTATGCATCTATGTGTGTGCGTTTTTGTTAGTGCGATCAAGCTTGTCCTCTAGACGTCCAGCGATGTCCTAGTGGCTAACTGTAAAGCAGTGCCCATCTTGTCACAATGTTATCTTATCCAGGTTATCCGAGCCACCCCATTCTCTAATGTTGTGTACACATACCCACAGACAGACACCCCAATGTCTGTCTGTGACCTTGACGTAAAGGACCTGCTACCAGACACTTCCTTCTTCCATTTTCATTTCCATTTCCACAAATTAATTTAGCAAGAGATTATGTGAAATGCACACATTCACACACAGACACACACACGGACACACACACACAGACATACAGTCAAGCTGCTGGCTGTGGCTTTGTGAAGGCTTTAACTACTTGGTAGGATTTCCTCTGTTTGTCATTTTTCGATCATTTACACCAATCGTTCGCTACCATATCACGTGATTATAATAGGCCATTGGGTTTATTAGTGGCTCCAATATTCCCAGTTGTTCGAAAAGAATTCTTCTCTGTCTTTCTAAGTCTTCCTTCACTGACCTTGTGTGTCCTCTATCGTATCCAGCCGTTTTTCTGAACCTGGCTTTCGTACATCCTGGACTGCCATCTGTCTTTGCGGACGAGGCACAAAAAATATTCAGATGTAGTTGGCATCGTAGAATCAGATGAATATCCAAAAGTCAAAAATTGATATAGATGAGAAATGAAAAACGGACCTAATCATGAAAATGAAAATACAGGTTCCTTATGCATCAAAAGAATGAGTCTCATATATGCTTTACTTGCTGCTTTACCGACATCAAAACCCCAAAGGTACTTTATTTAATTGCTTGAAACGTCAAGGCAGGCAGATCCAAGTGGTGATGAAGTGTGCAAAAGTGTCAGAGAATGACTTTGCACTGCTGGCACACAATCAGCTGACAGAAATAACAATCCATCAGAAAATCAAATATTACAAGAAAGAACAACAGAAAACAGGTTTTTGATAGCACTGCAGAAGAATTAGCCAATAGTTTGAACTAGCTCAGCTGAAATTCGGCTACGATTCCCAATGATGTGTGTGTACACACTGAGCTTTTTGAGCCTAACTCCAAGAACCACTGTTGTCTGTGGACCTGGAGCTCTCTGTCATTCATGCATCCCTGCTAGACTAAAGTGGTTCTGTGCATCTTCATCCAAGCCTCGGGTTTCCCACAGATAGAAAGTCCCATTCACCTTTTACATTTCTCTCTCGGTAACCACTTATCTCAGTGTGTTGGTCTGTTTTAAAAATCATTTTAGTTAGGTATGACAGGAGATATGGCAAAATTTGAAGAGTGTGCTGTTGCTGAAAAAAAGTCAGGAATCACCGCTTTATACTCACATCCATGAGACTTGGTTTACATAGGTGGGAAAAAAACCCTTATACAGTTAATGTAGTGAACGTACACTTTCTCTCACTCTTAACTTCTCAGCCTACCGTTCTGTATGCCTGTCATGTATTTGTCTTTTCATTTTCAGTCTTCCTTTTTATCTCTTCCTACTTTCAACTTGTCTCTTTGGCCCTCGCTCCTTTCTTTCCATCCTCCTCAGGCTTTTCTTCATCTTTTTCCCCCGCATTTCTCTTTTGCTCATGCTGCTCTCTCTCTCTCTGCCCTTCTTTCTTTCTTTTTTTCCTTTATTTTTTCATCTGCTGTCCTCTATTTAGACACTTCACGAAATAAATATTGTCCAACACAATTCCTCTGGTCTAATATTTATCGGCCAATGCCAAGTTAACAGCCTTAGCCCTTTGAGTTTATCTTTAGTATGTGCGGCAGTGTGCAACGGTAAATTAGAGCAATACCCCGGCATGAAAGAACGCAGTAAAAGATGGGCATTTTTGTTTTTTTGTTTTTTTCGTTTTTCACTCATCCCGTGTTAATCAGTGTTTGAGCTTCCCTAGCTGCCATTGTTTCCAGACTAATAGGCTTCATTATGTTGAGCTGTGTTCAACTGGGGCTGCCAGACCGTGGATTAGCCCTAGCAACATGTTAGTTGGAAGCAGAAGAAAGATACAAGTAGGTTAGCAATGCTAACCCAGTCCGAATGAGCCAAGATTGTCATATTTTAGGAGATGCTTCATGCATATTTTAGAACTGGGAGTTGCAAATGCCCAATAATTTATAGTATTAATCAATGAATATAATCAAGTGGTGCATAAAACACCGTATTATCCTTATCATGGAAAGCATGTAATACACGTTTTGTACGGCTGCACTTCTTTTATATTTTCCTGTGATATGGTAATAAACCATGTCTTGCCCTGATGGTGTCGTTGGGCAGCTGGCCTCATCGGGATTCACGGAGCATCCCTCTATGTGCGTTCATCACAACGTTGCCTTGCCAACTGCCTCGCTATTGGCAATGGATGCCTCATTCTCTCAGCAACGTGAAGGTAAAAACATAGTAATTCACTTTACAGAGGGAAGCTAAATCTTCTCGACTTTTAGCTCCTAGGGAGCAAGGATGTCGTCTCCATTTATATCCACCTCTCCCTTTCCCCCTCTTCTTCTTCTTCTTCTTCTTCTTCTTCTTCTTCTTCTTCTTCTTCTTCTTCTTCTTCCCATTCCTTACTACCTAGTTGTTGTCTACTTTTCATTGCTCCCTTGTTGAGCTTCCACATTACTACTACTACTACTAACTCATTGTTTTCATTAGAGGACAGAGCTGGAGTCAAAACCGTGACTTGTTGTTTGTTTCGAGGGGGATTGGCTGCTTAATATCGATCAGTGTTCATTCTAACCGGTTTGATCCTGTAATAAATATAATCTTCGTGCAGGAGAAATAACATAGGACTAACAAACTACTGCGTAACAATTGAGGAACAGGACCAAGCACTGCCATCTTCCTTAAGGTGTTACTGTCATCACCATCACTGGATATTATTCAGTGCAAAGACCCTCGAAAAATGTGGCTATTCGACAATATTTGTGACCCAAAACTCTCCAAACTCACTTATTTGGTTTTCATTATTCTGTATTTCCGTTTCCATCGAACTTTTCTTTAAGTATCCTGAACCTATTTATTATTTTTTTAATCAGAATCACATGATTATTTATATCATCAACATTTTTAATTGTGTTTTTATTATGCCACTTAGAAGAAAACTCTTAACTAATGACAAATCTACTGGTGATGGTCCACTAATATTCCCAGCAGCCGCCTGAGATCCGACCCGATAGGAAAAATCTGCACCCGAGATAATTATATCAACCTGCACAACGACAAAAGGTTCCTGATGTGCCTCTAAAATTACATTTGCTCATTACTGATGACGCGTCCTTCCTCGTACGCAATTTCAAATCACCATCTTCAGGGTTTGGTGACACGACAACAGCCTGCCAGATATTTTGCAGTGACCACTAACAGAGAGAATGTAGTAGCTTTTCAGATTTTTTAATCTCACTAGTCACTCTCAGATTAAAGCAGTACTTTCCCGGCAGATTGAAAATTGTTTGTGCGCCTGCAAATACTCTTTATTTTTCAGAATGGGCATGTGGAACTGTACAGTAATCAGCCATAACATTATAACCAACGGCACGGGATTCATTAGTCAGCATGTTAGCATTTTGTTCTGAAGTTGATTTGTTGGAATTTGTGGGCAAGCCTAAAGATTTGAAGGACTTTGGCCAGGACCTAATCGTTATGGCTAGGCGACCGGGTTGGAGCATCTCCAGAACTGCAGTTTTTTTTTTTTTGGGTTGTTCCCAGTCTGCAGTGAATAATGTCTGTCAAACAATATATATGGAAGGACAACTGGTGAACCGGCATCAGGGTCATGGGCACTCGGGGCTCATTTATATGGGTGGAGAGTTGAAGGCTAGGCTGGGTTGTCAGATCCCTGCGGAGCTACTGTGACTCGAACTACTGGAAAAGTCAATTCTGGTTCGAATACACAGTTTTCAGAAAATACAGGGCATCACAGAGCTGTTATGGCTGCAAAACGAAGACTTACACAGTGTTAAGCAATGGGGTATGGCTGTTTGCTACATGTTGCTGCACTTCACTGCAAAAGCAGCCACAATAAAAAGAAGCAAAATATACTTATGATGGAAAACTTACATAAAAGGCCAGATGAATGGAGTATGGAGTCAAAGCGACACAAAAGTCTGGATTTTTTCATCCCTTGGTTGACTTGACTTTGATATTTTTTATAGTGTAGACCCAACTGTGGTTCAGTAAATAGTAATAATGTGAAATGTTTCGCAGCAGCGCTGATTTACAATAGAGAAAAATTTATGATTTCTCCCTTTATTAGGTTTCATGCAAAACGATTTATTGCAGGTTAAATCTGGTCCAATGTTTGCTGAAACATCTCACTAAATTTCATTTGGATAGATTTTCTTAAAACGATATCACTGTTACTACTTCTAATGCAAAGACGCTTTTGCATCACCCTTTCCCGGAATCAAGGCTGTTTTACTTTGTGTTTTTCCATGTGTGCGTACTTTGCCAAATCTCTTAATCCAGACACCACACAATATTGTAAAGTGCTTTCCAATGAAGAAAATATTTTTCTATTATGATTCCAAATTGGATTCCATTGCTGATAGTTGCTAGTCTATCTCATGCTTTCAAATAAAGCATCCGCAGCCTAATGTAAGTACAATTACAAAAGGAACGCTAAATATCGTACATGTCTTTCTTGAGTGCATTTTTTCCCGGGAAACTAAAATGCTATTTCTAACAGTATAAAAGAAAAAAAAGAATGATTGAGGCGATGAAACTGTAGAAGTAGGCCTTGAATAAATAAGATTAAAAAGATTTCTTGATTCAAGTAGGATTTTTTCCCCCCACTATGATGCATTACCTTCACACCACGGCGAACCTTCTTAGCAGAAAGAATGCATGAACCAAGAGTCAAGAGAACTTTTAGGAATTTATAAGGGTCACTGTAACCTTTGACCTGAACCAATATTTGGCTTGCATACGGCAGAGGATGGGTTGGAGTTTAGTGTGTGTGTGTGTGTGTGTGTGTGTGTGTGTGTGTGTGTGTGTGTGTGTGTGTGTGTGTGTGTGTGTGTGTGACTACTTATTTTTCCTGTTTCACTTCCACTGCTTCTCTGCCTTCCTCTTTTGTCCCCCATATTTGGGATTTGACAAGCCAAGCTGAGTGTGTCTTATCTATGAGCGCGTCCAGCGCCGCGTCGCACGTTTGTTAGGAATGGACCTGCAACTTTCTAAAATCCAACACTTCTAGCCATCCAGCCGAGCAGGCAGGACAACAAAAGAAGAATAGGGCGAGCTGGTGGTTCCTGAGGGGACGACACTTTCGCAGCGCAGCTGCGGCAAAGATCTTAGGTATAGTTTGAAGTCGGAACAATTCTAGGTTGTGGATAAAAGAGCAAAGGAAGTTAGAAACGGACACGGAAACAAACTGGCACTCCTCGACTTCACACCCTGAGAACTAGCTTAAATGTGTTTTATGTTGCAGAGCAATCAGGGATCTCTCCCCCAGGAGGGATGCTGCAGCTGGGGGCCAGCAGGGTCCCAGCCATGAAGGAGAAGGGGGGGGGGGGGCAAAAAGCAGCAGGCAGCACTTTCTAAATTGAAGTCAATAAAGCAGTCCATTTTATCAGAGCCGGTCCACCCACACAGTCCGCTTACAGTCACTAAGGAGAGCCGAGGGTAGGGTGTTGATGGAGTCCTCCAAATTACCGTCAAAGGGACACACGGCGTTTGTTGTGCAGGCAAACGTGCAGGAGGGGAGGGGGGCACAAAGAACATATATAAAAAATAAATACATCAAACCTGTTCTTTAACGTCTCCTCTCTGACATTGATGGTAATTACACAAACACTCAAATGTGTTTACGAAGGCATCAGCTCCACCACAATGGGCTGACTAACATAAAATGCACCGGTGCCGGTTTGGGAAGGTTGCCACGGGCCCCGGAGTTAATATAAATGCCAGCAACACCGCAAAGAGATTTACCTCTCGGCGATGGGCTTGATCAATATTGTTTGAACTGCTCTGGCAAGGGCTTGCATAAAACACCGCACGTGTCAAATGATTAAAGTTAAAAACAGGCTCGGAAACATTGCAATAAATGAAGTATGTCTGACCCAAAAAGCCCGGAAGACTTAGAAAAAAGTGATGCTCCTCTTCATCTAGCTGCTGTATGAAATCGTGCTAATGCAGGCGTATCTTACGACACACATGCCCAAACAGCCTTATTTTGTCTTTAATCCCCCTTAGCACGTTAGCATCGGAACCTAGCTTTTTGGGGATTAAAGATGGTTTGTCTGACCTGCCCCAAGCAGGAGCAGCAACACAAAAGTACGACTGGGAGAGGGTCGACACCCAGCTGACAGGAGTTTGTGTGTAGATCCATGTGCAGTAACCTCGCACAAATTGTATTTGAATCTGATGACTACTCCGTAATGCTCAGTGGCACGTCCGCACAGCATGGAACGGCCAGGATTTGTCTGGGCGCTAGCACATTCTGCTTACTTGTGCTGAGGAGAACGTTAAAAAAAAAAAAAAAAATGAATCTGTTGCAGTTTTGAAACTCGTATTCCCAAGAGCGTGCTGATGTGTTTGTGCTTGTTGTGCTTTTTTTTTCCACAGGCGAATGTAGGTATTTTTTTTTTTTTTTGGAACGATTAAAAACACATTTCAGCTCTTAAGATGTTAGGATTGAAGCACCTGCATTTAAAACGTGCCTCTGAGTATTTGTGGCAAGACAATGGGCGTGATATTGTCACGCACCAACCCCAAGGTCAAATAGTCCCTGCTCCCGACCCGGTAACAGGAGAAAAAAGAACCTCACACTCGGTTGCATACATTGACACTCGTCTGTGGTTTCATATTGCCTTGAAATATTGACATTATACACGATGACAAGGGAAGGGGCTAACTCAAGCATGCAACCTTCTTTCACGCACACGGCTCTTGACTTTTGAATCATACTTGCAGAGACGTTGTATTGGCTTTGCCACAACAAAACTGGTAATTTATTCATTTAGCAGCTAAGTCCATCGGATGTATTTTATCTTTATAATGCCTCTTGGGCTTTAGTTCCTCGTTACTGGGTCATTGCTTGCCTGCAGATATGTTATAGTTCCCGGCTACCGCTGCCTACTAGTCATCCTGCTGATGGTGCTCTCCCTCCCCATCCTGTGTCTGTTCACCCACTGATGCCTTCAGTCTAGGTCACTTAGACTCTAATTGTGTTTATTGGTGTATGGCCCGATTATTCCCCCACCCCCCCACCCCATCCATAATAACCCCTCACCTCACACATAGGAATGGCTTGACACATGGATGAACAGTGGTAATTTCCCAAGGCAGACATTGATTTCCCTTTCATTTTCCTGCCACTCATTGGTGACAACCCCGCTGGAAATTATTTTTATGACTTGAGACCTATTGCTGTATTTTAATGGCTTATTGTGGCGTTTTTAATTTCGTGTGATCAACAACAACAAACATACAAACATTCAGGGATGTGCTCAGAGCTGATTTTACCAAACAACAAATGGGAATGGAAGGGGAAAAAACTAAAAAATATAATACTAATTGCAAAGTTTCTTTTTCCAAAATTCATTATAACACAAACGGAGCCTGTTAGAAAATGTTTTTGTTTGTTTTTGCAACTCATACAAAGTAAACAAAACTCTTCATACATTTTGATTTAATCGATATATGGGTTACAGTTTTTAAATAAGTAAACTACATAAATAGTCAAGGGACCCTTTCGGACTGGGATCGGTCTTATAGAAAAATTATACTGCTGACATTTGGATGTACAACAACCGACACCTTCAAATATCGTAGCGTCTCGTTATCTTTATCATGGATGTTATCATTGAACCCTTATCTAGAAAAAGTAGGGGTTCATCAAATATAACACTATGAGTACAATTACACGCCATTCCAAAATAAGTGGAAGGTGAAAAGAATTAGATGCAATAGGAGCTTTTTTAAGTTGGCGTTCTCAAGTCCACGCATTGTTACCCATAAATCAATTACTATATAATATCTAGTCCCTTCAGTCTTATCATTTCTGGAAAAGAAGGGGGCAGTGTGTCTGAAAACCAAATACAGTGCAAACATATTTTGAGAGCGTGAACCGTAATATTCTGGTTGTTCACACAATCTAGGGTTTCACAGTGAAGAACCTAACCCTCCATCCAGACCCAAAGTTCTAACATCACCGTAAACCAAGCAGCCCGTTCATTTTTGTAGAGTGGAGAACCGACCGGTGGGACGATGTTAGCAATCCAATTTAGAAGCGGTAGAGTGTCAGATGTGTCATGTGAATGATGAGCTCGTAAAGAAACGAGTAAGGGGAAGAAGGACTTGATAAATGCTTCTTAATTAATAACTCCTTTCCTCATAATATTAATTATGTGTTACTGGAGGACCCTTATGCTAATGGCCCAGTCGGACTTGATCGGCTCCGGAATATCTGTCAGTGAATCGATCCTGTTTTTTCTTCAGAACATGGGAACTAGGATGTTGCATTGGACAGAAGCAGAACAGAGAAGTGAACTGATGGGGAAGCTGAAGGGAACGCACCCCATAATAAAGACCGAGTCCTTGCATGACCGCAGTGGCCTGTGCCCCCCCAGGCTATTTGCTGCACGTCATCTCATCCCTCCCTGCGTTTTTTCTTCCTCTGACAACTGGCGCCGTACAAACGGAGGGCAAAAAAAAAAAAAGAAAAAGACACACAAACTTTGAATAAGGTAAATGAAGTAATTATTCAAGACTTATTAACCACTCAGTAGGATGCAGCTTATCGCTCCTGGGGAAACAAGGAGCATCAATAATGGAGAGGTAATTATGATGGAATGATTCACTGCAGAGTTACTAGTCACTACGATTCTCTGCTTTACCCGAGACAGGTAAAGGATCATTAATGATACCAATAACAAATGTTCCCCGTTGTCACTGTTGATTAGTGAACCATCGGTCGCGTCGGAGCTCAGATGGACGCAGGGAAAACTTCTTTGGCACCATTCCACTTCACTCTTGTAAAGCTTGACTCTGCTGTGCTACAAGTTTGTTAGCATTGGAACTAAATGCAGCGTAAATCAGAACACAACGAAAAAGTGTCTGCTTTGGCATTTTAATATGCAAATTTTGTCTGGAGGCGGATTAGCCCACCTAACAGTCTAGGCCCACCTCTTCACGGGCTGCCATTTGTTCTTGCACGTCACCTGTCAGCGTTTCGCCATCCGTCTGCGAGTGGCACCAGCTGCACACGGCAATAAAAAGACTGAAATAATGATTAAACTACTGTGACATATTGGGTTTGAATTTCCTTGTTCGGCAACATTTAAGCTCCCCACTTGTCCATTTAGTGGAAATACCAGGAGACGACGTTCCGTACAGGGATTTACGTCCGCAGAGGTCGCCCCAGTGGGCTTCCAGACGGTAAGTAGCGGCAGCAGCAGTATTGAGCCGGCCATAAAACTGTTGTAGCTTGTAACTCCATGAGACAGTTTCGGGGTTTCGGACTTTGCCTTTTGGGCCCAATTTTTGAAATTGAATTTGAGGCGCGTGTTCGACTCTGGCTGTTTGGAAGTGTGATTCATCTTATTTGTTAGCAAAGGTCCTTCTTTTGTACACCTGGTGGTGTTAAAAACCCCGTTGCTGGTATCATTGCGATGCTGTCCAAACGCATCCAGAACATGACGCCATGCTGTTCGGACTCTGCTGGGACTTTATACGAGGCGCAGAGATTTCATGTGACCAGCTTCACATGTTGCTGAGTCATAATGCTGTTACATGATCGCGGAACAACAACACCATTCTCAGCATAGTGACGGCACTCTCCACAACGATAGCCTTAAAAGTTCTCTTCCCTATCCTTATCAACGAAAGATTATACTCGCATCCATGGGAGTGTGATAAAACCTACACAATCCCTTGAGCTCATTTGGTTGGTGGACGTGTTTGATACGAGTGACTCAACCCTCCCGACAGTCGCGCTGAGCGCTGATGAATTTCTGAGAACAATGAAAACAGCCCTACTAAGATGAACTGTTACAAACATGCTGCGGCTTCAGATTCTGGCACAGAGGAGGGAAAAAAACAATACAGCCCAAATCAGTCTGGACTGACTCATCGCTCGGCTCCTTCTGAGAGAACGGACCTGCTGGGGGGGGAAATCTTTGAACGCTTTTACCGCTTTTGTTTGAAATCACGTGCAGGCGTTTGATCTTTCAAACCCAAGTCTCCGATCTGGAGGTGTGTGATGTAAGTAAGTAAAGAACACTCATCAGCCGTTACATTATAACCGCTGATTATGTGGTCAGAATGTCACCTGTCAGTGGGTGGGAGATATTCAACAGCTAGTGAACATTTAAGACTTGGAGGTGATTTGTTTGAAGGAGAGGAAATGGGCAGAACTGTAGGTCCTGGTGGAAGCTCTTACTCACTCATTCTAGGTTCTAGGTTCTTAGTTCTTAGTCTGCCTTGGTTTGTGCGTTTTAACGTTGTCTTAGGCAGGACAGCTGGTTAACTGGGGACGAGGTCATGGAGATCCACGGTTCATTACATTCGTTCATTTCAGTGCTGTTTGTCACCGGCACAATATGAGTCGGGTTGTTTGAACGTTATGGCGAGTCAGCGTTTTTTGTCACGCTCTAATACTTGATTGAAACTTTTCTAAATAGTTTAACGCGTGCAGCTTAAACCCACCGTTTGATATATGAAAAGCTAAACGACACGCTGAGACTGTTTTTCTGTTTGTGCTGAATCTCAAGTCTGAGGATGTCCACTCAGAGGCGGAGGTCATGTTTAATCTTGTGGGTCAGAAATAGAGGAGGAGAAAAAAACAAACTTTTAATACCTTCGTTTGTCATTTGTGGCCTCTTCTACATTTCCCCCGTCTTCTTCCTTCCAGCTTTTGCTCTCCTACGTACGCCTCTCTCACGCAAACTTGCTCTAAATCTCGTTTCACAAATGTTAGCCCCATTTTTCTCCCTGGCCTCATCATTATGGAGGTGTTTGGATGCCCGGCCTTGTTTTTGACTCTGATTCCTTTCCTCCCCCCTACCTCCGAACGGAGAAAGCAAAGCAGAAGCCAGGACGATTGGAACAAAGTCGCAGAGGAAAGTGATAACAAACTGAGAGTTTCACAATAGAAACTTTGTTGTGTGTAAATAAAGGATAGATGCAAACGTGCTTTGCCTTTAAGAAAGTCATTAAGTTAGTCAACTATAAGCTAGAGGGACAATCTTCTGATGCTTGTATAGAATATTCATGAACGTGACAACGGCGTTATCGTGTCATAGCCCAAAATCACAAAAGAAGTTCATTACTTGATGAACCTGTGCGTTATTGGACTACTGTCCCCATTTCGGATTCTCTCTGACCAGGATCGACATCAACCCTAGCTAAATGCATTTGGTGGAGGGAAATTACTCTCCAGAGATAATTATGTCCACCCACTTAGTCTTCCATTCCTCAAGCCTGTAATAAAGCTAAGTTTTATGTTTGCATGTTACAAAAAGTGGGCAAGCACCGGTGCGAGGTCGAGGTAACCTCATTTATCTGATGCCTCGCTGATTAGATCAGCTTCCGATGCCAGGTGCTCGTATAGTCAGAATGGTCAAACTGTGCACGCCATCTTTTCCAATAAATCATCGCTTGTAGTCTGGAGTATAAGTGGGCTTTCTTCTTCTCACACCTACAGCAGCCACACTTCTCAGGCTACGCCACTATTTCTTGTTCATCATTTGTCATTTACATATTCACATTACTGGGAATGTGGAAGGTTGGACTGGATTGCCAATTGAAGAATGATTAAGGGATTAATTGGCGCTGACCGGGCTCAGATGGTCATTTTGTATCATATCATCCGAGTACCCACTGGCATGAAACATTGTTTCGAGCTAGCTGTTTGTCCGTGCATCCATTTCTTTCCGCTTATCCGGGGGCGGCTCACGGTGACAGCAGGCTAAGATGGGTTCCCCAGATGCCCCTCTCCCCAGCAACAATCTCCAGCCCATCCTCGGGCAACCAAAGGCGTTTCCAGGCCAGATAAGACGTATAAAGTTCCGGGTCTATCCTGAACTAACAAACCCTGTTTGTCATAAGTCTCTAATGCAACATTTCCACTAAAAAACCTGGAGGCCACTCACTGAACAACCTGATCGCTACTGTATGCCATTCCTCTAGAAATAACATATGTAAATAGAATTAATTTAGTTAATGGAGCCGGAACGTCTTTACATTTGCCTGACTGCTGGCAGCATCCAATCTTTAACGGTGCCTCTTTCCTGTCTGTGCCAGTTTGTAGCGATGTGGAAGACCTCTTTTGAGCTCTTCTACATCCTTTTTTCTAAGACTGAAATCCAACCCCGGCCTAAGAACTCTTCAAACAGCCGAGCAACTGGTGCTCAGAAATTGACAAAAAAAAAAAAAAAAACCTTGTTGAGAAATCAATCGGCTCTTTTTCATCCCCCCCCCTTCCCTCTTCCCTCTTCCCTCTTGCACTCACTCTGTCACTAGAGGCAGGGTCTGTGAGAACAGAAATGGCTTTCTGAGTGACATTGGCTGGCAATGCCATTTGCCGTGTCAACCGATGAAAGAGGATAGAAAAGGAGGCGGAGACTAAATGACGATGGCCTGACCGTCATTGTTCTATGCCCCTTCTCCCTTTCACCCACCGTCTTTCTCCGCCCACCTCCGTAAAGGCTAAATAACATGGCCGCCGTTCCATCGGGTGTATGAATGTTTTTCATAATGATATGGATGTTGGAGTTTGGGGATTTCAAGATGAAAGTGTAAACAAACAATGAATCGAGACACGTGATTTTTCTCTCCGTCTCTCCGTGTTTTCTCTGAACTGTTGCACCATATTTTCTCCATTATGAGGTTTTACCTCCAGGGATGGAAAAACTGCAACCAATCCTTACTTTCAAACCGGCAATCTTTGTTGAGGTGGGTCCAACTCTTCCATAGGGTTCCATAATGCCTGCACAGAGCTTTCAATGATATATCAACATAATTTGTTCTTTGCAAATATACAGTAGAATCATGAATATTTAAATTCCATTATGGAATTGTAAATGTATTCATAAGCTGTGGCAAGTGGCTCATGAGCGAAGCTACAGCTCTAGATGGGAATAGTTTAAAGTCGTTTCTGGAGGTGTGTCGTTGATATTGGAATATAGCCCCGCCTCATTAACTACACAAAATTAGCTACTCCAGGCAACTGTCAACTTTTAGCTTTTCCTACTGTTTTATTTGCAACCACCAATATGGCCTCCTTTAAAATCGGTAATCTAGACTGAAAGAAAACACTCCTATCGCTATCCAGCCATGACTTATTTATTAAATTCAGCATTGATTCAAAGACGTCTGTATTATGCTGGGATCGTCTCTGTAGCTGCTGAACACTCCGAAAATATTTTTTTACCCTGGAAATGCGGTCGATGAGTTTCTTTGTCTTTCCCATCAGGTGTTTGGCCTCAAACTGATTTGATTTTATGCCGTCCGGCTGAGCTGGCATTTATCGCTAGCAGGAGTAGAAATCTAGCAGCATGTGGTTGTTAGCCCTGGGACAGCCGATTAGCTCGGCGCCATAGGGTGCTGCTCCGCTCGGTGAAACTCTCCAGGAAGATTAGAAGACACCATGATGATAGCTCACTCCTTACGTTCTTGCATCTAAAGCTCAGCTCACGAGCTCAATCTCCATTGTAGCAATGATGGAATTATTGCTAGCAGATTAACGTACCACATTAACTAACGTTCTAGATTTATTTTGCATTCTGCTTGTTATGGGAGAATATCAGCTCTCCAGTAGATCCAGGTTCTCACCGGTCGCTGCTGTACACCTCACTGGTTTCACAAAACGACTGCTTTGTTGGTCATGTATTTGAAGGTACATGTGAAAATGGATCTACAGGGAAGCGGCGCTGTCATGTGGAGAGGTAATGTGGCTTAATGCCCTCTCCAATCATTTTTGACCACCCCTACATGTGCTCAATGCGGCTTGACTGCTCTCGACAAAGCCTTTTTCACTGCTTCAGGCAGCGATTTCAAGAGTTGGACTCTTACCTCCCATTGCTTTCCAGTACCCCAGTGCCTCGATCGGCTAGCTTCCTCAACCCAGAACAAAATCAACCTCCGGGAGCTGAGTGAGAAATGTTTAAAAATCAAATTACAGTGTCTGCTCCAACGTGTCAAGGTCTACAATTAGATTTGTGTTCCTAATCTTCCTTGCCAGTTAGATCGGTCTTAGTTATGAAGGTAGTGATGAGGGGAAAAAAGGAAACAGACGTATGTGACATTTCTTTTTTTCTTTTTTTTTTATAGGCATTCAATAAGTCAGCTGCTCAATTTGTGTTTGCACTTTCAAAACCACTCGGTTACGGGGAATTATACGATATTAGCAATATTACAAATGTAGCTCGATATTCATGGATCGGAATGCCGTGTCGCCACTCTCTTAAAAACGAGATGGATTATAGTTATTGCTGTTATTGATTTTAATAACCAGGCAGTTAAGCCCCAATCCAGGGCTTTTGCTCCAGCTCGGCCATCTCTGCTGCCACGCGAGGCCAAGAGCTTTCTTTCATCTGGAAACGTATAAAGCCCTGTGATTTCTCCACAGGTTTAGCGTGATTGGGTTTGCTGACTCGTGAAGTGAAGTATGATTTGTCTTAGGGTTAGGGAAACATTCCGGCACACAACAGGTTGTGTTACGTGTTTGGAACGCCCACTCCCATCAAACTTCACTGGTCACGGCGTTGCTTTATTTTTAGATCACAGGACCACGAGGATAATGCATTCAAATCGGGGGCCACGGCGAAGCACTGTGTATTAGTTGAAGGATCAGGCCTCCTCACAACAATATCGATCCACCGGGGTTGATATAGAAAGACTGACCGATGTTAAATCTTGTCGGTCATTACATAGCCACCGGTCTTGCATTACTCAATGTCACTGACCCGGTGTTGTGTTGGGACTGGGTAAACCCCTGTGGGGCTCTGCTGTTGTACACGCACTGGCTTTAGGGTCGAAATGACAGAAAAGTAATATCATGAAGGTCAGCGAGCATCAGCAAAGCCTGCAGGTTCCAACGGTGGCGCCTTTCATTTTTTTTTTTTCTGAATCAGCGTGACCTTGCTCGCGCGTTCCTCTTAATGGGCTGCAACTGTTTCTGATCAATGCCGAAAATAGGGAGCGCTGCAGTCTGAGTGTATAACGGTTTAAATCCCCTAGCTCATTGGCTTTAATGGATGGTTCTCCCACTGTCCGTACCTCACAGCAAACAGCTACCGGCCAATAAAAGTTAGTTGGGTTTATTATCCTTCTGGGAATTCTCTTAAATTATCCTGATGCAAAGTCATTGTGTTGTTTCAGTCTGTGTGTCACCAGCAGAGGGGGGGATTTGTTTTGACAACGCTCCACTGAAGTGGGCCTGGCGCAGGCTCCAAACCCTCCAGCAGAAAAGCTCCATAATTTATTGCTTTGGTTCTGTAGCGTACTGTCGGTCATGTGTGGAGGACAACAGACGCTCCTGCTCGGATCGACTCATTATTGACCTTTTGCTTTTTCTTTACTTTCTGTCTTTGCGCTCTGATTTTTCCATGAAGGCTCCATACATCTTCTTGAGCGGTCTGTGACCTCGGCGCTGGCCGTCGGACGACGGGTGGCAACAACTTGAATGGATTTCTAACCATTGATTGATTTTGTTTTTGTAGTCAAATTAAACCGATAATCCTTACTTTGACTAATCCTTTACATAAATCACTCCGACTCTATTGCTGTAGGACTTTTCACACACACACACACACACACACACACACACACACACACACACACACACACACACACACACACGCATGCAAAGACATTATAATTAGTTCAATAAATCATTAAAGGAAGATAAGTACTCATAAAAACAGGAAGTTGAGCAACAAGAACGGAGGAAACTGTTGTAAACAGGGCCGCCCTTTAGTCTGAGCTGGACTACAGACCATAGATATGGTTTGTCTTGCTTCCAGCTTTGTGAAAACACTATTGTAGAAAGTGGCACTAGTGTTAGTATTAGATACGCCTGGTGTCAACACCTCAGCTCTTACCAAGAAGGGCCACACGCTCTAACACCGGCAAAGTTATTGTTTCAATTTACTGATGTCGTCCTTTCTTCTCAACAATCCCCCCCCCCCCGAACCATAGAGCATCTCAAAAAAAGACCAACAGATAACGATGCCAAATGGTTTGGCTTCTCCCCACTGCATAAACTACAAAAAAAGGAATCTGACTCATTCTGTCTTGTGCCCACTTTTCCATTTTAAGTCACCAGCCTTGTCAGGAGGAGTGACGCCCGGCAAGCATCAATTATCTATTGATAAAAGAAAAACTCATTAATGGGAGTCGGGCAGGTTTAATGGTGGGGATCATGCTTGTTTGCCTGACCATTAATGACCCGAGCCATTAGAGAGGCTGTTTGACTTTTCCCCACCCCGCCGCAGACAGACAGCAGCCTGCCTCTGACAGTGATGCATTGGGCCTCTTAGTCACATTGATCACCCTGGGAGAGTGCTCACACACGTTGTTAACCACAAAAACACATTCCCATCCAGGCTCCGTTGTGTTGTCCCGATGAAAATACAAGCGCGTTTTGAAGAAATTGAACGGTATGCAAGAATAATAACTTGATAGGTGGATAGAAACTTCATCAATCCCCAGAGATGGAATTTAGTTTTTACAGCAGTTCAACAGTGAGACGTTCTAAAGGTGAAAAAAGTCGGTCGACGAACTATATAGTAGGACATCTTATAAACATGTAAGGATGTATATATACATACCTATATAGATAAACACTATATATATATATATATATATATATATATATATATATATCTATATATATATATATATTTATATATATATATAAATACACACATACATAACCAGGACAGAAACTAAGAATAAATAAAATACACCTGTACATAAGAATAAAGGAATAAAGTGCATGCAGATCTAAAGAAAAGGGAGAAAAGAGTCCAATTTCCAATGATATATATAAATATGAATTTAAATAGACCAGGTGCTCGTGGGCAATAGTGCAATAACAGGAACGCCCGAATTTACAACAAAAAAGAGTCTTCTTTTATTCCTCTCTAGCTAATGCTATGACTGCATTGACTGGTGGAGTGTCAGTCAGACGAGTCTTTGGAAGCACATAACCTATTAAGGATGTGAAAGAGAGGGACTTAGAGAAACAGGTGGACAGACCGAAAAGCTCCAGTCCCACTGGATTGGACCACAGCTAGCATACAGCCGTGCCAATAAAAGATTGTTTCCCTCAGTTCCCCTGCTGCTCTAACTGTAGACCGTGGGCTTGTGACAAAGTCGTGTTGGGGGTGACACAACCGTCCTTCTGTCACCAAATTGTTTAGACGGCCAGATTGAGACACTCTTCAGCTCGGCTTTGGCCTCGGCGGAGAGCAATATCCCGCCGCAGTGAGGCCAATCCTCGCCTCGCACCCGTCTGTAAATGAAGACTTCGATTTCTATTTCTGTTCACACTTTTTCCCTTGTCGTTGTGAAATTGAAAGTTTCTCCAACGACTCTTAGCAGTAGATACATATCTTTAAAAAGAGAAAAGAAGGTTCATAACAAGCTGCGTCTTACTGGCGAGGAACCATCTATGCACAAAAACTCAAACAACTCATACTTACTTGAAAACAATCAATCTATTATTAAATAATTGCACGCAGATTTAGAATGGAGGAACTTGAAGTAAGTAGATAGGATTTTTTTTTTTTTAAAGCTCCAATTCAGATGAGGGTTACTCGTCCTCACCACCTCCGCCAAGGTCGCTATGTTTTCCCTCCCGTCCGCTGGTTGATTTGTTTGTAGGTCAACGGGATTACGACAAACCTGCTAAATAGATTTCCACAAAACTTAGTGAAAGGATAGGGCATAGGGAGAACAAAAAAAAAACACACAACATTTTAAACATATGTCATATTTAACCAATTCAGTTTCATTTTAGATCCAGACAAAGAGGCGGGTCCAGATCCCCAGATTTACATCCACAACCCAAGATGTAAAGAAACAAAACATCCCATTTATAATGTTAGTATCTATGGGTGTGTGTGTGCAGATGGAGCTCTGTGTATGGGGGGGTTGTTCTGTATGCTATAGCTAGCTGCTACACTTGAAGAAATAGGACAGGAAACATGAAGCCACCAGCCCAGAGAAGGACGTTCAGACTCGGCTCCTGATTCAGGAAATATATCCAGCTGAGTTATTTGATTTATAGTGGCGATCCAGATCCGGTGACTTCCCCATCCCAACCTTTAACTCGATCAGCTTCTGACAAATAGCTGTTGGTTCTGGCCCGGAGCCCCCATGCTTAATGAACCAACCTAATTTGGACTGAGTTGGTGCCAGAGGTTTGACCCTTGGCCTTGAGGCTAGCTCTGCCGTTAGCTCACCAAAGCCTTTGCGTGCATATTTAGATCAACTGCTTCTATCCGTGGATAATGGAGAGGGCCGCTTCATCTCATCACACCACGTTCATTCTGGAAGTTCTGTTTTTGGTGTTGCTGTCGCTGTCATCCGTCTCTTTCTGGAAAAACAGAATCCCAATATCCAGCCAAAAATGAATGAATAAAACATCATGGGACCGGTCTCCGCAGTTTTCTGTCCGTTGTATCGATTTTTATTTTGTTTTTAAAGGTCAGCCAGTGTCTTTCACCGCTAATCACCCATTTAATATTTTTACTTTCTCAAGTCTTTTGAAGGAAAAAGAAACCTTTTAACTTTTTCTTTCTAAAAAAGGGGTCCGTCTCCCTGCTCTCCTATTCTAACCGACGTTGGACGACTGGCGACCCGCTTACTTCCTCTGGTCTTATTTTCTGATGGTGAGGTGGACACAGGTCATTAGTTTAGTTTTTTTTTTATATTGCAGCCCCCATTAAAACGCTATTTGCATCCCTTCCTGATCCATGCCATTAAGGGGATCAATGGCGGTTGGTTTAATTCTTTCTTCTTTTTCCTGTCTGTCTCTCTCTTCCCTCTTTTTTTTTCTTTTTTAAATGTGATCTATAATTATAGATTTTTTTCCCCCGGAACTGGCTGAACCCCCTCCCCCATTTCCGATCAACCAGTGACATGCTGACACATATAGCTATTTTATATCAAGGCATCCTTGTTGTCTGAAAGTGAAATAGTTACTTTTTTACCTCTATATCTTCCCGTTATCACATGAAAACGGTCCTTTTTTCATAATTGAATCAAACCCAATGTTTATTTTTGCTATTAACAGCCGATTATATAACACTTAATGATTGCACTAGCGATGAATATCAGTAGAGAGATTAAATGCGGTGTGTTGTTGTTTATCCCAACCAAATGGCGGACCTCTAATATTCTGTGCAAACAATCTCCAAGTTTGTTTTTTTTGGTGTCTTGTGATCACAGATTATCTCGCCACGTACGTATCAGGATGTACCTTTTTCTTTTTTCTTTTTGTGGAGACAGGGAACTTAACTATCATATATCTCATACCTGTCGGGTTTTTTTTATCGCCAGTGTCACATTAATAGCGTAGTTATTACCTAGGCGTAGTTTTATTATTTTGCCGCCTGCTCATCTGTTGTTTCCGACAGTTTGATTTAGTTTTCAGTTAAGCTTTGATTAATTATCCCCACCCACCAGAAGCACCCTCGCAAGTTATTGATTTTTGCTTGAAAACCCATCAAAGGTGTGAACGCACGTCCAGCCGGAGCGTCACAAGTGTGTAATTTACAGGAGCTCTGCATGTCCTCTCAGTAAAATGATCCATGAGCGGCAATATGGAGAACTGAGTGAATGAGTGCCGGATGAGGCTTTCATAAACCCAAATGAAGTTTTCACGCAAGGCCGGGTCTGGAGTAATACAAGCCGAGCCGCGCCCCGTTTGCTCTACTTAAATCCACATGAAGGCAAAATGGACCGTTTCACGTCGGACAAATATTGCTCTTCCTGTGGCGTTCAAAAGCGTCCAGTGATGTGAAGTGAATTGGCAACGTTGGGAATATGAATTAAAGTAGAGAGATCATATGATTGCTCTTTCCATTTTCTGCTTTCTCCCTGCTTTGTACCTCCACCTGAGGCTTAGATCCCTCATTCACGGGTTTGATCTCTCAACCAGCCGGCGCACAAAGGAGCGCACAGACTTCCTTCAATCCTCTCTGTGGACTTTGTTTGATAGAAGGATTATTCTGATGGATGAATTTAAAAAAAGGCGCTGTAGGTGGGAGTGAACAATAATATTTCTTTTTTTTTTGCGTGTATTACTCTTTTTTCCGTCCATCTGTCTTTTTTCATATCGTTTTCATTGATTCGGAGAAATGGAGGCGAAAAGGCTGAAGATCAATCGCCACAGTCATCGACTCTGATTTTTCAATACATACCAGTTGATATTTTTCTACAGGCTCTTTGTCAACTACTGATATTGTGACCTTTATTTGAATCTATTGATTCACTGATTAGGATTTTACCGACAAACCAAACATTTGAGCGCAGAAAAGCCGGAGAGTTCAGTAGCCATTGATCCAACATCCCCAAAATTGTTTCCACTTGCCTTTCTCTCGACATCAGGTCCTTCCGCTACAAACAATCATTCCTGACCTGGTCCATTAAGCTCCTTAATATCTCCTAGTCATGTTTAGTCATCTACAACATATGCAGAAGTCTTCAGATGGGCCATATGTTAGATATGTGATACTCTAGTACCTGTGCAAAACATCACCCAACGGTTAGAGATAAGTAGATGTAAGATAGATTCTAACTTAACGCCTGAAGGGCTTGTGCTGTATATTTGTGTATACGTGTGTGTGTGTATATATAGATTTATGTGTGTGTATTATTTATCAAGCACATATGTAATAATTGGTTTCAGTGAAATCATGCAGGTCTTCCGTTTTGTACTTTTTGTGAAGTTCCAGTTGGACGTCAAAAGCAGATTTCCCTTCGGGAACAATAAGATATATCTTATCTTATGCCATACGTTTCGTTCTGTGTCTCCCCCCTTGGTTTCTCTCTGAGAGAGCTGTGAAACAAATGCTGAGCTTCTTCTAGGCCTTGATACAATTTTAGGCTCACGTAGGGATTCAGCTCCTTGGCAATAACCCTGATCCGAGGCATTTATAAGCCTCGTTTCTGTGGCCTGCTAACTACCCAAATGAGAGAAAGAAGTACTTGGGTCGAGCTTTTGTGCCAAGTTCTGATTGGTTCTGAATTGCTATGAACACATGAGTGGACACACCATTTATTTTCCTCCCAGGTGTTCAAGGGAGTTTTGGATTTATTGAAAACTCATTGAACATAACAACACAAGGTTAAGTGCTGGGTTAGGCTTAGCGGTCTTGTTCATTTATAATATATACATATATATAGATACACACACACACAAACACAGACATGCATACAAACACTCTATTCCCTCACATTCAAACTACTAAGTGAATTAAATCTGCTGCAGTTTTAAAACACGCCCCTGGGCCCGGTTTCAGTTCAGCGGTATCAAATGGCTTTGTCTGATGTGCTTGTGAGTGACTGCACTGCACATGTGTGAGCGCTCGCACACACACATGCGTGGCTCCAGGTCTATGTGTTTTTGCCTTTTTTTTTTTCACTTTCCTGTCCAGTGTGTCGACAGAATCCCAGCGTTTATAAGATTACCGAAGCCCATTTGTGTTCCAGCGGGAGCCATCTTGGCTCAGAGGAGGCCTCCGCTGGGAGCCATCTGGGCTCTACTCAAAGCTGTTTTTCACTCCGTGCCCCTGTCTTCTCCATATTGCGACCGAGGCGATATCATTTAGACAAGAAGGAGAAACGTATATTTCGTTTGAAATTTCAGCTTCCAGTTCCGAGGTGGCGCCGGTTTCCCCTCTGCAGACTGGAAGCCACTTCAACAACTGTGGAATTATTATAGATAGACATAATTCTTTTAAATCTAAGGATATCAAAATCACATTACATATTAGATGTTGGAATTGCCTATAATGTCCCACTGAATAAACTAGTTGTTTATTATTTGCAACTAGTTTCCCATCTGACCTCTCTATTAGCGTCCTTCATCTCGTCCCAACTTTCGAAAGAAACGCCAGTTTCCTTTTCCACTACTTCCAACAGTAAGAGTTGGAGGTGGTTATGCAATCAGTGTTCAATTATACTTTCAAACTCATCCAGAAGTTGATATAGACCCAGTCGTTTTTCATACCACCTACTATGGCGATGCCATAATCTCTCCTGCTCTTCATCCGTCTGGCCCGGTGCGATGATGACCCTTCTCATTTGCTTGGCTCTCTCTGAGCACCCTCCAGTTTAATGAGGCTTTCAAGGTCTTGGTCCCCCAAGGTTTATGGCTGTAATATATTTTTGACTTCGGTGTGGGTGTAACACTCTCCCGTGGAAATAAACATGCCATCAGGTGTGATTAGTCGTGTGCTGAAGGGCCGCTTAACTCCAATGGTCTGCTTTTACTTTGATTGTTTCAACTCCCCCTGATTAGCATGCAGACGCTAGAAGTAACTGAAAGCCGAATACTTGCATTAGAACTCGTCCTGAAAGTTTACCTGTGTGTGGATTGTGGCGATTTGACTTTGTCGTCAGGTTATTAGTCACCCCGCGAGCTTTTGAAAGTAGTTTACAGCAGCGTTCAATGTTCAGCTCTGTTGTCAAATCTGCAGCTGTCAGTGGTGTCATTTCTCTCTGTATTACCGCACCGGGTGGTAAATGAAGTTTCCTCCGTTAGAGCTTTGAGACAAACAAACCAATTTGATCTAATTTGATCAAAAGTGTCCGAGACCCCATTAGTGCGACGCCAGAAGTACAGCTATAACAACGCCCCTCCCTTATCATGTCTCAACCCCTCTCTCTCACTCTCTCTCTCCCTTATCATGTCTCAACCCCTCAATCTCTCTCGCTCTCTCCCCCTTATCATGTCTCAACCCCTCTCTCTCACTCTCTCTCTCCCTTATCACGTCTCAACCCCTCACTCTCTCTCCCTTATCATGTCTCAACCCCTTTCTCTCAGTCTCTCTCTCTCGCTCTCTCCCCCTTAGCATGTCTTAACCCCTCTCTCTCTCTGACACACTCTCTCTCCCCCTTAGCATGTCTTAACCACTCTCTCTCACTCTCGCTCTCCCTTATCATGTCTCAACCCCTCTCTCTCACTCTCTCTCTCCCTTATAACGTCTCAACCCCTCACTCTCTCTCCCTTATCATGTCTCAACCCCTTTCTCTCACTCTCTCTCCTTCCCTTATCATATCTCAACCTCTCTCTCTCTCTCTCTCTCTCTCTCTCTCTCTCTCCCTCTTAGCATGTCTTAACCCCTCTCTCTCTTTCTGACACTGTCTCTCTCTCTCTCTCTCTCTCTCTCTCTTTTCCCCCCTTAGCATGTCTTAACTCCTCTCTCTCTCTTACACTCTCTCTCTCCCTCTCTCTCTCTGTAACTCTCTTTCTCTCTCTGTGCGCCACCATCTCTAACCACTTTATATTAGACCTCATAAAAGGGTGATTGATGTTCCCTGCCCTGCTGTGTGATTTCTCCACATGCTTGTGACATTCATCCCATTTATCTAGTCTTTACATTTACTGGATGGATTACATTTTCCTCAAGGCAAACACATATATATACAGGGGCGTGTCTAGTTATTGGGGTAGACAGAGAATATCTCCCTTGACCCCAAGATGGCTTTCATGCCTCGTTAAACAAAACAAAGCCTCTTGTTGATCAGCCTCGATCAAACCGAATCATCCGACAAAGACTTTTTTTTTTTTTTTGGATGTGCTGATACCAGAGATGTTCCTTCAGGAGCTTCCTGTCTACAGCCTCTGTTGTTGTGGTTTTCCCTTAAGGTCTTGGAACAGATTTAGTCCCAAAGTGGAGCTTTCAATTTTTCCTGCAAATTGAATTTTTTTCCCCAGCCAAGAGGGTTTTTATTTTGTTGTAGTTGTCAGTGCGGTTCTACTTTACCCATCGACCTGCTGCCTCGGCGGTGGTTGTGACACTTGCGTATATTCTGGCCATTCTAGCCTTTTTTCTCAGCACTCACAAACTTCCCCAGCTCAGCTGACGTTGGGGTGGCTAGGAGGACCGGTTCTGTAATAGCCCAGTTTAAGTAGCGGGTTTCTTCACTTATGACATAAATGGGTAAAAAAAATTGGGTGAGAAAGCAGAGAAGGAGGTCCAAGGTTCCTTCCCAGGACCAAGGAGACTGGACCAAAGTCTTTTATGGAGCCTTGGCGCTAACTTTTTACGTCTTAGGCACAACTGTTCTAAGGTTGAATTTAATGTAAGACAAATGATTTTATTGGTCACATGAATTATGGGCCACATTTCTGAGTCAATCTTCTACACCAGCATTCGATCCAGCTTCTACTGGTTCTGGTTACAGTAACTCGGATACCGCAGACCCACACGTGAATAGCATCCTTAAAGATGGAATATATTTATGTCGCCGCCGTCCGCCTCGCTTGTCAACTTTCAGCTTAATAGAACAGATTATGCATTCATTAATTTAAGCTTTTTACTTTAGTTTGGAACAAGGCAGAGCAGTTTACAAACTTAATACCCCTCAGATTTCCCTGGTGGCTACAGGGCTAAGCAGCTGAGTTTTAATCGCTTGACTTCTCCCTATCTCTTCAGCACACCTGCCCTCTCACTTTCTCGCTGACTGAAGCTTTAGAGTAAGTGGGGTAAGAAAAGTTAAAAAAAAAACCCTGATTGATTCCTTTTTTTTATTTTTTTCATCTCCTTCTTTCCCTGGTCGTCCGTCGCTTATGAAACAAAAATGTAATGAATAGATAATTAGCCCGACTCGGCGGAATTTGGTTACAGCCCATCGTGGGAAATGTTGTGAGATCTTTCCCACTTTGTCAGCAGGGTTAGATACTTCAGTGCCCTCATTTGTTAACCTGAGGGAGTTGCAACTCGGGTGTCACTAGTTAGAAATGATTCACTCCGGGCGAAGAAGCGGGGGGACAATATTTAAGTGCCTCCGCAACATTGATTTAAAGCCGCTTGTTTTTCGGTGTGTATGGCCTAGAATTTACACCCTGGAGCTTTTTAAATAGATTGAATAGATTGTTTTTAAATAGATATAGAAGTTGCCTCTCTTGAAACCTCACAGAAGGGAATCGTTTTTTAATATAAAAGAGGAGAAGCCACTGCTGGAAAAAAAAGAGTCCGCAGGTAAACCAGGTGCTGCCGATTGAGAAATCCACAACAGGAATGAAACAATCTGTGCGTGTGTGTGTGTGTGTAGGTGTGTGTGTGTGTTAAATCAATGTAGAGATCACTGGCCTCTTTTTATCAGTCTATTTAAGAAAGGTGACGTCTCCTTATCGCCCAGCAGAACATTAACCGGGTCTCTTCTCGTCCTCTCATCTTGTGTTTTCAGGTGGAAGTGGAAGTGGAGAGCATGGACAAAGCAGGGAACTTCATTGGCTGGCTGCACATCGAGGGCCTGAATTTGTCGGTGGCGCTGGTAGAAAACGCTCTATCCAAGGTCCACTTCACAGCAGAGCGCAGCGCCTACTACAAAACCTTAGTCTCGGCAGAGGACGGGTGCCGAGAGGGGAAAGAGAAGGTAGGTCTCCTTTAGAGGCTTCGAGACTCAGCCGTATCTCTTCAAGCACCAGAAAAACGCATTCAAGCGTTGAATTTATGAATTCAGATCCATCGCACTGTCCTTCCCTAACCGAAGGATCCCGAAAAAACAACACCCAACGGGGCTCAAGATTCTACTCTCTGTTTATGCCGATTGATATCGCTACGACTTCCTGTTTCTTGGGCATTTTGTAGATAAGCTGACCGCAACCATCAGATAAGGAATTTTTGTCCTTTATCATCCCTGATCTCGGGGGTCCTGGTTCCGTCTAACTCTGGATTAGTCTGCATGGCGTAATACTGAAAAAGGGCAATAGTTTGGATAGGTGACACACATGACCACCTGTTTCTAGGAGGACAGCTGGTCCCGTGACCTTTGGATTCCTCTAATGTAGAACTGGGCTCTTTTGGGGTTTTTTCCAATCACATATTTGTACAAAATTAGAATCAGTGAATCTAGTTTGACATCCCATTCAGTCGAAATTAGTGCGTCAATAAATTAACAGTAAGCAGGAATTGTCTTTAATTCTTGTCAAATTCAACTTGAATTTCTTCCCGAGTGAATTGTGATCCGTTTGTATCCTGCATGTCTGTACATCTGTGTGCTGCTGCTTTTCTTGGCACGGACGCTCCTGAAAAAGACTTTCCTGGTAAAAAATAAAGGTAAAGTAAAAAAAAAAAACCGAAAGCTTACATCAAGCCGGCGATGCTCCATCTGGGCTTCAAAATAGCCACATATTTGCCATCATCATCGACCCCTTCCTTTCCTTTCCTCAATGGGCGTCCTTTGATGGATGGAGGCCTCTCTTGCACTGATCCCGATCCCGGCCCCGCGTTTTCATCATGGCTCCTCCAGTCGCCCCCGCCAGATGCATGAAGTGCCCGGCCAGCTGTCATCCTTGTCCTCTCTCCCTCTCGTTCGATGTAACATTTCATTCATCCTCCCTCTCTCTCTCTCTTTCTCTCTCTCTCACTCTTTCTTTTCCATTATCTCTCCTCCACTCACTCCTACCTGTTTGGGTCCTTTAGGAGACACAAATGCCTCCGCTCCCCATATAAATGTGATGTATGGCTGGAGTCAAGAAAGGGCTTTAGTCTTTTTCCCTTCTCTGAATCCATCATGTTCACAGTCAATGTGCCTCGCCGCGCCTCTCTTCCTCTTCAGTTCCATCTCTCTTGCACAGATATTCTCAATCTACCTTTTGGTCCCTATTTATCTGAAAATGGTGCAAAAATATCTGGACAGTGTTGAAGAGGCAAACGTTTTTTTTCTCTCCCCCTTTTGGCATTAAAGGGAAAAAACAACAACAACAACCACCTTGCCAGCGATGTGAGCACTCACTGGCTGCCATGTTAAATCTCACCCTCAACAAGAAGGCACATTCCTGACACCTGATGACAGTCTCTTTGCCAATTTCCTGCTGCCATTGCAGCATTGAGAAAGATTGGCTGTAGACTTGAGTTAACCTGTGCGGGCAAGGCAGAGGGCAAAGGCAACCGAATGCGGCCTGGATTGAACGCACACAGCAATGATGTCTGATGGTCGTTTGACACAGGAATTCGTGCACAGATCAACCTGAACGGCCTGATTAGTTGGTGCAAGGGTGTGCGGAGGGGAGAGGTTGTTGATAGAGCACATGACGTGCCCTTTCAAAAAATAAGAGTGAAATGAGATACAAAACTGTCTTTATTGTCTCATATCTGTCTTTATTGTCTCATATCCTTGCTCTTAAATTCAAATCTTTTGCAGAAATAACACAGGCTAGAAAGAAAAAAAACCCTCTGCTGTCATCCACACACAAACTAAAGCTCCTACAGTTTGACAAACACCACTGGAATAAGGTCAGAGGTCAGTTGAGACCAAAGTAGAGCTTTTGAGCAACAAATATCTAAGATAGGCTCGGAGTAGAAAGAAAGCAGCCATACAGAAAAGCTCCTCATATCCAATGTGAAGTCTGGTGGTGGGTCTTTGATGCCCAGGACATCTTGTTAAAAGACATGGTTCCATGGACTCCATCAAACACCAGCAGATACTGGATGAAAACCTAAAGTCTTCTGTCAGGAATCTTAAAGTGGGTCGTCGTCGGACCTTCCAGCGGGACTTTGATCTGAAGATCACCTCAACATCAACCCAAGAATGGTTCGGAGATCACAGAATAAAGGTTCTGCCATGGTCATCTCAGTCACCTGACCTAAACCCCACACAACATCTGTGCGATGTTGTCCGCAGAAGAGATTCCACAGACGTAGACCTCAGAACCTGAAGGAGGTGGAGAGGTTCTGTATGGAGGAATGGTCTCAGATCTTCTCCGTGTGTCCTCAAACCTCATCACCGACTTCAGAACAGGACTCAAGGCTGTTAGTGTGGAAGAAGGGGGCGGAGCCAAACATTTGTTTCATGTTGAGCATGTAATGGTTTTTTTGTCTACTTGAGTTAATGGTTCAATTTTGGCAAAGAATGTAAATGAAGATGATGGGTTTGGACAATGAAGACATATATTGGATTTAATTTGACTAGATTTCTTTTAAATGACGGCGATAACTCTGCTGCAGCAGTCGGCTGCATGTGTACGTGAATGCCCGGCACGCGGCGTGAAGGCAGATGAGGTGGGACTCGGTGCACTAATTAACCCGCAGAGACCATCCTGAGAAAAGCTGAGCGCTTGGCTTTTTCTTTTTTTCTGTCTTTTTTTCCGCCTCTTTCTTTTGAAGTGGTGGTTGGTCCGTGCGTAGGCTCGGGATCGGTAAGGTAAATCACATCGCCTACCCTCTCTTCCTCTTCTCTCACTGCCCACCCTGTATCGTCCCTCCAGCGGTGGATACGGAAGAAATCGGTGGGTCCTGCTGTGTCAGGTGTCCCTTCAAGAAAAACCAGGCTGTTGTAATGAACTGGAGTCATAGGGTATGTGTACGCACTCTCATTAGTGAGAAGTTTGCGTCGGCGGTTCAATGGGGACCAAAAGGACAACAAGGGAAATCGAGGCTTTCTGAAGTAGCATCCTGGATCAAAACTGCTTAGTTGGAGTGACTCCAGTGAACGGGTTTCTGCTGCAATGAGTCCAGTGGGACAAAGTGATTGTGCTCCACGATGACGTCCCTCTAAGTGTTTTAAGAACGGCCTTTTTTGGAGGTCAGCATGTTTTGATCCTGCATATTAGCATATTTGGAGCAATCCTCATAGCAAGCCCAATTCTGCAAACATCCGGGATGCTCAGGTTGTAGGATTCAGCACATTCTTACTTCTGTTCCTAATTATGGTCGTTTATAGCCGCGCTGCTATTTCTGCCCCAACTGGTTTTTCTTCTTTCAGTGCTGCTATTTAGCGGATTCAGCTTTGAAACAAAACCCCGGACATCGTGAACATTCTGTTTCGTGTTTTGACTATGAGTTAACATTTTGCCAAACATTGTTTATTACATCTATTGACTGGTTTTTCCGGCCTTAGTTGTATGTTTTTGGATTCTTCTCTGGTGAGAAAAACACGTGTTTTTCTACAAATCTTTGTATTTCATTTTTTTACCTTCATAGCAGATGCGATACATTTTAGCTATTAAGTAGATTTTTGAGCAGGTATGGGAAAACTACTTTTAGTCATACGCCCTTGTATGCTCTGCATCAAAATATTTAATAGTTAGTAATTAGTAAGTTAGTTAGTAATAGTAATAGTCACCCATTAAATGATTTCAATTAATTTAATTTGGTCAATGATACGTGTCCAATAAACACTTCAGGCTTCAGGAAAATGGTTGACGCACTGGACAAAAGGTAGGTGATCCTGATTATTCTTCCAAAGCGGCGCTACAACTCATGCAAAGCCTCGAGGGCAAATGAAGAGAGAGAACTGCTTTGAACGCCTCATACTTCACCGGTTTAATGTCAGATTCCTCGCGTCTTGCCTTTGTTCTTCTCTGCTATTTCACGGTTTCTGAGCGGTACAGGGAGACACCAGTCAGGCAGCTTCTTGATCATCGCCGTTTTTGAGCAGAAGAATCCATTTGAAGCAGAAATCCATCATCAGGCGATGCCGTTCCTTATACTTAACCTTAAAGTATGCTTTACCCACCTTAACCGCGGCGGTGCCGCTTTGGTAGAGCGTCTTTGAATTACCAAATCAGCTTTCTTGCTTCTGATGGAATCAAAGTCGCCGATTGTGCATCTGACAAAACTGCCAAAATGCAGCTTTTGACTGTGATTTGGCCGATTAGCGCGTCTGATTATGTTGGTGTGAAAAACTGGTATCTCTTTTCCAGCTTCACTCCACTTTCCTCCGACAGGCTTTTTGAGGTATCGGTGTGGGCTCTCTTACAAAACAAACATTTGACAGATAACTAGAAATCCCCCACCAACCCTCTTTTTATGCCTGAGCTCTGGCGGTGACAGGCGTGGCCCGAGGCGTCATGTTTGCTGGCTGTCAGTCGATCCGACCATCTGTCCCATATCTCAGGACTGCCGGGGAAGAGATTCCTTCACATCGGTCAAAAATGTCCTCTTGGTCTCAAGGAAGGACAGATTTGATTTTTGGTGATCAATGTGACCTTACAGAACACCTTTTTTTTTCTTTCTTTCTTGCCATAACAGAGAAGGTGATGGAGCAGTGGACATTTTGTATTCAAATGTCAAAGGTGTTTTCCACTGGTAATTATTTACCTGACTCTTAGAGTTCAATGTAATAATACCTCCCTTTTCACTAAAATATTATCCTTATGTTTTATTAAAGATGTCAGCCCCAGACACAAATGCAAACTGTAAATGAACTAAGTGGAGGAGAATCTCTACCACCAGTCTGCGGTTTGGAGTTATTCTCCTGACTTCTTACAGTTTTCAAAAAGCGAGCGAAAAGCCAACGTCTCCCTGACCTCCCATCCAAACTTCGTCTTCCCGGCTTTCAGCCCTTCAAACTCGTGGCTAAGTAGCAACGCGCCGCGGATGAATCAAGTTAATTGGGCTTTTAGCAAAGCTAATCGGCTCGTGTCTTTGAGTTGTGACCGGAGGAAGTTCACCTCAAGCGGACCGCTTTTCCTCTGGAGGAATCTTTAGGCTTGAAATTTCCACCTGCTCCCATCTCCAATGTTCACCTTTCTCTACCTGCTTCTTCCTCCAGAGCAGCTTCAATGAAACGCATCATCTGTAACATGAAGGTCCATTTCCTGCTGACGTTAAATCCGCTGACAGGTGAAGTTAGAAGACGCGCTGCTACACAACGGCCGATCGGTGTATGTAGCCTTCTGATTTCCACTCCGCTGTAAATCGTCCTTTTAGACTAACACTCATGCGACTGTTTACTTTTCATGGGAAGCGGTCCTCTTTCTATTACGGCCATGCTCGGTGCTTTCCTAAGCCCCGAGGCCCCTGAAACGCTCTCAGGGCTGTAATCTTTTTCTCCTCCCCATCCCATTTTTCTTGACCTCTCATAGTGAAATAACCTGTGTGTGGCAGTCAGCGGGCTCTAGCATAGAAAAATACCGGGCATTAATATTGCCATAGCTCTGCGGAGTCTGAGAGTAATGACAGAGAACATTGGAGTCATTGTTCCCCAATTTAAGTCTCTGTTAGCCGAATCCATTGCTACCCCCGCCATTTATCTCCTCTTCACATAATCCATTTTTGGGTTTGAGTCCCTCACTATTTGCCAAAAATAAGGGAGGGCTTTTGGCAAACATGAAATCATTACTGTTATTACTTTTTTAAGTCCTCCGAGGCAAAGTGAGCGATTGCACCTGAATTAATGTCTCACTCCTCCCGTTTCTTCTATCGCTGCTATCCACTCGGTACTGCTGTGATTTAACAAATGGCTTCTGTAGAGCGTTGAGATAGGGACATCTCTGACGCTCCTAAAGGGAAATTAAATGAATAACCAGACAAGAAACACAATCCGGTCCGTTTAAGAGGAATAACTGTTGAAGGGAAACTTCTCATGCCGTCGCTTTCGAAGGATGAAGAGCAACGCTAGTCAGGATAGCTCTTCTTTTTTTTTTTTTTGAAGGCACTGTCAGTTTCCTTTTCATTTTTCCACTTTAGACTCATAACAGAAACATCCTGCTGCCATGTCAGGCTTGATCACCTTTAAAACTTTAGATTTCCATCCTGTGGGTAGATGAAAGCAGCTTCCTTTTGAAAAGGAGTCGGGTATTGCCAGAGAGGTTCCTTTGATTACACATCTCCCCTAAAGTCTTTCTAAACACAACAGCACAGTTGCCTGAAAGTAATTACTTCTTTCAACTCTTTTCTCCGCTGCAGAATATTCCTCGTAGCTTTAAATGGAATAATGAGACAATAGACCAGCTCTGCCTGAACATAATGTATGACGTCTTTGCAGCTTTGTTTAGACTGGGTACAGCTTGTTTGGATTTGAGTGTCTTTTTGGAGCGGCTTCATTTGAACCGTTTGCTGCGAGGCTTCAAACGGCTGAACGTTGAATAAAAAAAATGGATAATTGCTCAAGATTTTGAGCCTATGGAGTTTGCGTGGATCCTGAAGACCATGCATAATGCATGTGCCGCATTTCAAACCGCTGGTTCAACAGGTATGCAAACGTCCTGTGTACCTGTAACTTACTGCTACACACTGTGACACCGATCATATTCAGGTTTTAAACCGACTTAAGGTCAAATATTAACATCGTTTATGTTGTTATGTCATTATGTATTTTTCGTCATGTATCTCTGGTGATCATTGATGGTTTATGTTCATTATACTTTGAAGCGGATAGTGTTGGCTACGGCAGCTGTTTTCTAAATTTTGGAGAAAAAGACCAAGAGAATCACTGTTGATTTTATTTATTTATTTTTTTGCCCATTTAGAGATAAGTGACTGAAACTATACCAAACGCCAGCTAGTCTTACCTCTTTTCTTTTGTCTTATTGTGCAGCAGAGCAGCAATTACCTGCCAAATGACCCTCTAATTGGCCCAGTGAAATACGAGGATGGGCAATTAATTTAGAATTAATCCAAAATCGACAAATTTAACCTTTAACCAATATAATCTCTCTAATGTCATTTCAGTTTGATTAACATTTTCCCCCTACGTGACCCCACAATCTGTCCTTTAACCCATGATAGTCAACGAAGTATCTCCGCCCCCCCTCACCCGACGTTAGTTACTGAATTCCGAGTGACTGCAAAGGTGTACGGTGTTGTAGTTGTCTTTTATGTACGGTTTTCGCCATATCAGCAGTTTTTGTTCCTTTTCAGAACAGGGTTACATAAGTTTGTAACTTAAGTTTGCTATCCCCATTACGTCTAATATCTTTTCCATCAATCTACAATTTTAGATACACAGTAATGATGTTCAACCTATTTAAATTGCAATCAATGCTGAATCACCATCCAGTGAATGTAGAGAGCCATCATTTACAAACCTCTGAGCAGTACTGTTTAAGACAGCAGAACAGAACTGAAACGGTCCTGATAGTTACGGTCCCTCAGTGAGTGACTCAGGGGAACCTTATCCCGTGTTGGAAATCATCAACACATCCGGTGCAAAAAAACGTTTGTCCCCATTTCCACCGAGTCCTTACACAGCCGAGGTTCTTTTCTTCTTTTCTTTTTTCTGGCGAGAGCTGGGAGGACAGCAGAATCACAGCAAGGGAACGTTATAGCCTGTAGGCAGGCCACAATGAGAGAGGTGACCCATGTGAGACCTGACGGTCTGCCGAAAAGATGGAGAGGACTGTACGCTCTGTTATATATAAATTGCCGAGCCTCATTCTGTGGGTCTGCATTGTGTCTTTGCATTATTTTGCACACAATGTGTGCTGCCTACCATTTCCCTTCTCTTTATTTACTCCGCCATCGTTCCTGCGTTCTTTCCTCTTTCTTGTCGGCGCACAAAAAGAGCCAGCTACCGCACAAAAGCCAAGAGCTGACGGAGACATCGTAATAGGCCTAAGAAAATACGACACAATACGTACATAACCGGACACACACACAGACCTGAAGAAGAAGGAGGGAGGCGCCGTACGTGAACTCGCAGTACTCCCACTGGCTCTTTCTTGCTTACTCCAACACACTAGCATCTACGGACCGCCAGCACAAATACAGACGTACATCGGCGCGCTCTCTGGTGACACCCCCCACCCACCCTCAGCGCCCTGAGGCAGAGAGATGGAGAAAAAGATCGGTGGACCCAGCGATGTGTGTGTTAAGTACTCCCCAACCCCAAGTTCTCCCTCACGCCTCTTTATCCACCGTTTCTCTTGGACCGAGCCGGAAACACAGCAACCTGTCTCAAACATTCCCTCCATTTTTTTTTATCCAGCTTGTTGTTAACTCAACAAACCCTTTGTGCGCACGCCGGACACGGGCAAACTCGTTCTGATGAGTGAGAGACTTGAAGAACCAGACACACTGAGGCCCGGTCCTTATCAGCAGCCTCGCCTTCTGCTGAATTATACATGGACATGAGTGGCAGAATTACACACTGACTTTGAAGATGTCATCTGAAAAATGCATCCGGCCAAGACACCAGGACAATCCTGAAGAGCACACACACTGGGATGAAATATTGCACTTGATGAAGCGTAAAAACAGGAAGTAAGCCTTTTGGTTTTCGTGCAGCATTTCATCTGTGCGCCTTTTTATCCTTGCTACACGTAGTACGCCCTGAAGAACTCGTAGTAGAGTTCTTCAGGGCCAGGTCTGTGGTTCATCTGTGGAGAAAAACTCAGACGTCCACCCCCTCCGACGTACACAACCGCCCTACCGAACAACCCCCACCCCTCCCCTCTGCTGTGGGGATGGATGGGCTGAGGCCCAGGCAGGAGAGAGAGGACTAAAAAGAATGAAAAGGAGGTGAACGGCTGGCAGAGAACATAATGCGATATGACACACTGCGTTGCATTGTGGTTGATTAACACATCCTCGGCTCCGCCACCCGGGTAAGGAAACACAAACCCCCAGGTCTGCACATGCGTTTCTCCATTTCCCCTGTCTCTTATAACTCGGGGCTTCCCTGTTTTATTTATTTTTTTCCTCTGTCCTCCTCTGCCCCACTTTCTCCGCCGTCACTGTTGATGAAAGTGGGTGTGAAGGACAAGCGAAAGGACTGCTGCTGATTGGAGTTGAGGCAGCAGATTATCCTCCTGCTTCCTGGTTTGTCCCTCATTGGACACTGTAAAAAAACACACTCTTCCACTCGGTTGGCCGTGGACCGCTTGTGGCTGACTGCATCCTACCGCCGTGACAGTGAGGGCATGGAATATCGGCAACAAGCCTCGAATTTGTATCTGTCACATTGGACCACAGCGCTTTGATCAGTCAGAAGCTACAAAGACGATGACCTTTAGCTATCACTTTTAATTGCTTATTGCAGTATTCGGATGTAAATTTTGTACAAAAGTCCAATTGTAAAATTGCAGCTATTCCACAAGAGATTGTGGAACAGCTGAGCCAGAGTTTCCCCCTAAATACCGTACTTGTTGAGAGTTCTAGTTTGCAGTTATTAGTACCTACTAAAAACGGTCTAAGGAAGGACAAGTGGTCACGGGGTCATGGGAGCCCGAGACTCATTGATGTTCGTAAGAAGGGAACACTAGCCCCTGCTTTCTGACCCCCTAGAAGAGCTACTCTGGAACGGAATGTAGGCTGAAAAAGCTAATGCCATTAAAGTGACAGAACACACAGTTCATCACACAGCTGTTTCCATTTCTAATAGTTTTTGTTCATCCCTTATTAAAGTTTAATCCAGGTACACAGAATTGTTTTTCAGATACTCGTATTGAGCTCGAGACAGACGGAGAGAGAGAGAGAGAGCTAGCTGTAGCGACTTTCCTGTAACCTTGCGGCGGTTGATGCGGACCACCCTGCCATGATGTACCTGCCACTCCATTCAGGGTTAACATCCATTACGTGCCGTGACATCGAAGTGATTTTCTCCAGCAGATGAGCGATATTCATTTATTTAGGAATTATGAGGCCGATGCGGTAAAAGCTTCAAGCCGACCGACACGTTTTCTGCGTCGCTTCCTGTGCCTCCGCTCTACTTATCTTTGGTGAATCAAGGCAGGACGAAAGCGGAGTGTGTTTGCTGTAAGAACCACAGACGTGCATGTTATAGTCATTAACACACACTTTGACATTTTTGAAGGCCCCCGCTGGGAGCCACACTTAACTCGGTTTAACATGGGCCGGCTGTGAATTACCCCTCCCTCACATTTCCCCCCCACCGCCCCTGCCTCCCCGCTTCTCTTGTTTTCCCCTGCTGTCTTTTAAAATGCTAAATATTTCTTTCTTGAGGGGACCGCTTGAATGCTCTCTCCGCCGGTTTGTAGTTCAAACCGTGACAATTAAATGAGTTCCGGTTTCGTTGGTTCCGAGGCGTGAAGATCAGACCTGGGCCACATTGCCCCACTGGCCTGTTGTCACGCCAAATGTAAGACATGCTAGTGGCCCATGACACCTCTGACCTTTTTAAATGTGGATTATTGTTTCTGATTATGTTGCTACTGCTTTTTTCTCTAAGCTAAACTGACTCTCCTGGTTTAGTTTGAGTCGGATCAAACCGGTCTATTCTTAGCCAGAAGGAAGAGAAAACATTTACGCCCAACAGGAAGCCGACTTTTCGTTCTCTTTATTACCTGGTCGCCATCTTAGAAGTCTTTTTGTTTAGCAACAAACTCTACTCTAACTCTGTTTATTTGCTGTTGCTGCTTTTCCCCCTCATCGCTCCCTCTTCAGTTCAACCTCGTTCTCTTTTTGACTCCCTTATTCCCCTTCGTCGGTTCAAGCGCTGAATTGGGGATCTTGTTTACTATTATTTTCCCAACTCATAAGCCTCTTGAGGAGAGTACAAAGTATGTTGAGTCCCTTTTTAGTCACCTTAAAGAAGTTGAGATGCCCTGTTTGTTCACTGAATGAAGAACTTGAGTTTAAGTACATTTGTTTTTGTGTGATGTCCCACCAGCATCGTAAGGAAAACCACATTTCAGTCAAATGAAAACAAGCTCATACGTATCGGCTCTTCTTCCTTTTTAATTATCAGTGAGACTCATAATTTATTCGGGATCGCCAAACTGTCCACCAAAATAGAAAATGCTATTGTGACCAAATTGAACCCAAAAAAAGCTCAAAGTCAAACTAAATCTGACGAGAACGTTTTTTTTTTATTCTGCATTTTGACAATAAAGTTGAAATATGGATTCATATGACGAGCTGAAGCCTTACGGCGTCACCATCAATGGTTGTGTTGATGGTTTTAGTCGATATGTGGTGTGGATGGAGGCGATCCATCACATCCATTGCGAGCTTTGGAGGTTAGAAAGAGCGACTGCGCGCTGACAGAGGTATAAATATGCAAAACAAAACAAATAATCGTCCCCTGATGTAACTAGACGTTATGGAGGAAAAAAAGAAATCCTCCTCCCATTTTTTCACAAGCTTCGCCCTAAAACTCCTTCGTTGGTTTTTGACCGGGCGTTCAGTGCGTTTGTTAAACCTACAGAAAAACGGTGGCCATTAATGGAAAGTGGAAGGTTCTTTTTTCTTTCATGGCCTGACAACTTTCGAGTACGATGGCATGCGGCAAGAGGAATATATGTGAATGGATACGAGAAGCCGGAGAGAGATGTAGTGTTGGAAGTCTTGCTTTTATCGCAGGATTAACAGAGTCCAGGTGTGGGTCATGATGCTACTGTGGATTACAGATTATTGCGTTTCAGTTGGACACAGAAGGTGGGTTCACACCTGTTGGTTTCTATTCTTCCCTCCTGTCCTCGCCGCGTTGGTTCTTTGTCTATCACCACTGGAGATGTGAGCTATTCCAGGTCAACAGCCGAAGAGAGGAGGAGGCAGCGAGTCGCTGAGAAAACACTGTTTGGGTGAAGATCAAGCTTTAGGAAGAAGTTTCGATAGATTCCCGGGCGTCTCCACACGAGAAAATAGGTCAGTCCACTTGGACTGTTTGGCGTCTCCTGGTTGGCTCGTCTGCAGAAAACACTCTAAACCCAGAGAATGGGACCACTCTGCCAGTTCCATGAGTGTGTTTTTGTGCATTTTCCAGAGTCGCCGTCTTCCTCTCTCACGCCTTAGGGGAGAGATGGTTACATAAACAGGCTCTCGTCATCACTCCAATTCCCACTGTTAACTCAGTCACTCTCAGACCCCTTCTCTCCTCGTCTTAGTTTTCTTCCTCTCTTTCCTCTTTGTAAGCCGTCCATGGCACTTCCCCTTCCTCTTCGTTCCTGGGACTTCCTCTGTGTGTCAGCATGGGTCTCAGCAGAGCATTTGGCACGATTCCAGTCGGATACTTGAACGCAGCATTCACAAATGCGGGAATTGAGATAATCACCAGACAGTTGGGTCTCAAATTTAAAAAAATAAACCTTCTTTAAAAAAAAGTCATGTTAAATTGTAGGACTGGACCCACTGTCAATTTTATGACTTTGTCACCGTATTAGTTTGGATTTATGTTCTGGTACAGCAATGCCAAATGGTACCCTGGAGAGATCTTGGAATAACTCGAGTAATTGTGAGATATTGGAAGTGATTCTAAGACTTTTAGGGGGCTTTAATTGATAAGATGGCGGTCTTTCCTCCTCCCTTTCCGTTTCCTGGATCCTTCCCGTTGCTGCTCCCCGGCAGAACCAGATTCACATCGACCTCTGTCCCCCCCGCCGTCCACCGGAGCGAAAGAGGTGATTGGAGAAAAAGGAAATAATTAGAGGAAGGAGAAAAGGAGGGAAGGAGAATTGATAATGCCACCCTGGAAAATCAGTTGCATGGCAACAGTGTGGCAACCTGGATGGTCTATCCTGTTAATTAAGAAGTTGATGAAGTGCCTTTTGGTTTTCATACTTAAACCCTCTGATATCCAGGTAGTCGTGTTCCTTCCTCCCTTCGCTTCATCGCCTTCTTTTCTTTCCTCTTTCTTTCTCTCCTTATCCTCGTGAAGCTCCGGGGAATTTCCAGCGATGAGACTGAGAGCGGGCTGTGGAGGAGAGTAATCTCTTTCGACTCGATCATCACATCTTATTGAGCATGAAAGGAATAATAGAAGGTAGAAGGGCGAAGGGGCGGGGCCAAAGTGCTGCGCGCCGCTTAATTTCGTTAAAATGTTGCCATGCATGCGGGTTGAGTGAGGTGGACATATTTATGGAAAGATTCTTCATGCATTTGGCATCAAGGTGATTAAAAATACCTTTTAAGTGGAGGAATTGACACAGATTAATGTAAGAGGGGGGGGGGTCCTATTTGGAGAAAACGATTCTCGCACACTTCCGGACGCCTCTGTAACCCCCCTGCCCCTCGCCGCACCTTTTTCAAAATCCCGATTATTATAGATAGACATACACTTTCTTGATCCTTCACAGGAAATTGTTCTGTCGCAGCCGCTGCCTTCAACGACGGCTGGAAATAGAAGCACAATCAAATCAATTGAATGGAAACGATTATGTGGATATTAATAATAATGACGACGCGCGATGAAATGTTTTCGGGCCACGTCTGGATTATTCCGTCTCCCTCTTTTCCCCGTCTGCCCGTCAATGACATTTGAAGATTGAGTGTGTTTATCATATGCCCTCACACTTGAGCTGCTCTTCTCTAATTGAGTGCTTATTGGCCAGCTCTGCTTTTGTTTTGCTCTGATGACATCACGCTCGCCTTGATCGTCTTTTAATGGCCGTGGAAAGACACACATGCGGGGGGGGGGGGCGGCGTCCCACTTGACATAACGCTCCATATGCTGGACTGACTGCCTCCAGGGCAATATATGTGTGTGTGTGTGTGTGCGTGTGTGTGTGTGCTCGCTCTTGGTTCATACTCCCAGCCTCCTGGTTTTCCACACCAGCTGAGCAGAGTGGCGCCGCTGAGGACGGCAGCACAGGTGTGAGTTTATGTGCACGTAATACCAGACTACATATGCACCCACATTAGCTGTTTCCATGGTAACACCATGCCCCTTCATTGCACATACACACACACACACCCACAACACTAATAATCTACCACCAATCTGTCAGATGCAAGTTAGTAGACTTGATCAAAAATAATTCTTCAGACGTTTTTAATCACATTTGGTTTTTATCCGCATTTCATTTATAAATTTTTCCAACACTTTTAAAGTGCTTAAAAAAAAAAACATCGTCTTATTCCTCGTCATGAATCGATTGACAGATCTTCTTAAAGGCCTGGCGTACACTCTACGATTTGATCACAATTCACGTTTGCTGGTGAGCCAAAGGACCGCCAGGCCGTCTGACGGTGGTCGTCCTGTGATGTTTGTCGTGGAGTGTACGGGGGGGTCTGGACAGCCGACGGGCGGTCCGATGGTTTATGGACGTATCTCAACTAACCGATTTCTTTTTGTGAGTGTGAGTTGAAATCAAACAACCACAACTCTGAAGTCGTACAGAGTCAGCCCAGATAAACACACACTCACACACAAGCACACAGACACACACACACACACATACACACACACACTGACCCTTTCACCAGACGAATTCTTACCAAGACACAAACACATTTTACAAGTTGCCACCAAAGTAAGCCACTTAGGTCGTCTCCAGGTCCATGGTTGTCCCAGCCGTGTGTGTGTGTGTGTGTGTGTGTGTGTGTGTGTGTGTGTGTGTGTGTGTGTGTGTGTGTGTGTGTGTGTGTGTGCATGTCTCTGTCCCAGTGAGTGCATGTGTAGCATTATAAGCAAGGGGTCACATTAGCAGTGTAAGCCGGGGTTGAGTAGCCCCCGCCGCTTGCCTGCCACCTCTGTGGCGGCAGAACATCTGCTGGCTGTGATATTAAGCCGGCGAGTATCTCCGTCGCCCCTTTTCTCCGGCTCTCCTTTGCCGTCTCTCGCGTTCCTGTTATGACATCCCCAGCTGCTCCACTCCCTCCCTTCATCTAAAAATCCTGTCCCGCGCCACCTGTGCAGTTTTAATGCATAATTTATCTGCTAAGTAACCACATCTGAGAGACTCATCCCTCCATGCCCCTCCCGCTTTCCCAGTCTCCCATCACTGTCGGGCTTTTGGACGTTAAACTGAACACCAGTTTTCTTTCTAATTGTTATTTAAGAGGATTACCATTGATTGGGTCCCAGCGGTGGCCAGTGCGTCCAAAGGTTGGAACCCGTAGAGAGTGTAGCGCCGACCGAAACCTAGATTTTTTTTTTCTCTCCTTCTAAGAAACCCGAAAAAAACACCTTCTAGTTTTCTTGTTGTTTCCCTCTGTTGACTTTTCATTTCTGTTCTATTATTCATATAAACCTGGTTGTAAACAAAGAAGGAAAAAAGAACCCTGCATTCCTTTGGGTCTTTGATGCGGTCTCCCTAAGAATGATATACTGATGTTGTGGGATTTCTTTTTTACAGCTTGTCAGTAAGACATGTGTGCAGCTGACATGTTTTGTTACCGCGTCCACCCGCCTGGCCTTGCAGGCCCATAAGCCGTCGTCCTGTATTAGCCCACTACTGCAGTGATGATGTTGCAAACGTATCGCAGCCCAGCCAGCACCAATTCTTCCCAAGGCCACAACCACGCCTCCGAACGCATACTTGCTCGCATCCGCGTCGCCGGGTCTATAAATTTTACGATGCAAGGCTGCCATGCGTTACATCCAAGCCGGAGAGCAGCAGCAGAGCGCCGAGCCCGTAAATCAGCTTTCCTACGACTGCCACTGCAAATGCCCGTTTTACTTATCCCACCATGACAAGGTGAGCGATCAGGGTTAATGTACCATCAACAACCCCTCTTAACCTTGGGGCCGGACCTTATAGGGCCAGGCGATGGCACTCAGTTGACATCTTTACACTTGACTGCACAAAAGCCACAGGGTCACCCAGGCACCTGTCACTCAACCCCCCCCCTCCATGTCCAATTAAGAACAATAAGAATTATTTTTTTCCATTTTAAAATAAAGCTCGTTTTCGAGATTTCTCAAGAAATCTGACCCGCCCCCGGCAGCCTGTCAGTCAAACAAGCGTGGTAGCTTTTATCGGGTGTAAAGATTTACGTGACACCAGCCTTTTCGTCGCATCAGTTATTGCGAGGCAGCAAAGGTTGTTCCCTTTCTCCACACTCATGTATATTCTTATTAAAATGGCCACATGTATATATGTATATATATATATATATGTATATATATATATATATATATATATATATATATATATATATATATAATATGAATATAAGAGTGAGTCATGTTCTCACTGATAACCGCTCATAAAATATTCAACCAACACGCCGTATCAGCATCCATAAATGCACTTAATCATCAATTAGGTTCTAATCAACGGTGGCTTGTAAATATTATTCTATGATGATAAGAAAATAAGCGGCTCTCCTATGAAGTGGTCATAATCATTATTGGCTGTTGTTTGTGTGATTTCTAGGGGGGGTTGAATTGGGGGTATTTTTGGGGTAAAATAAAAAATGGTTAAAATGAGATGCATTCTGGGGGCCGATGTTTATTCCTATAACCTGGGAGGTTGTCGTTGTAAATGCGGTTCCTGCGACTTTAAGCAGAGATAACGTAACCAGACAGGCTGTGATGTGGCAGGTTGACCCTCGCTGATCATTCGCCGCGTCTAATGGTTCAGTCAATACAGACAAGATCAGAGAGCAGCAGGAAATCCAGGGTCGCCCACCTTTCTTCCACGCCGACGCCTGAACGTGACTCACACAGACTTCTAATCGGCTCTCCGTCATAATTTACGGGGACACGTCTTACGGATGGCATCGTGAAGACGTACTAAAATACAACGTACAGGCAGAGACATGAGGCCCGCTCTGCCCTCGGAGAACCAGAGGTTTTGGATTTACAGCAAAGTCAGTGTTTAACTTCTCCTTTACATACGCGCCTTGACTGACTTTCCTGGACTTCCATTTGATTCCATCTGCATTGGTTTGCTGCTGTATGAGTGAATTCACCCACTCAGCATCTATACCCCATTAACCAATCGTAACTAAGTGCCCTCCCTCTCTAGCTTTCTCTGAGCGCGTGATAAAAGGCCAGAAGTGAACATGATGAGACTCAAAGACAAACGCGCCCCCCGCTCACTAGAATTAATTAACCATTCTCTGCAAAAGGGGGGATTCATCAGGAATATAATTAGGGCAAAAAATGGATTTACCAAATGCTCTATATGAATAAAACGCTTCTGTCGATTTCAGTTGTTTCCCCAAGTGTTTTAGGGAAATGAATGAACAATGAAACCGTGTTAGTTTGTATAGAAGGAGACAGCGCGGCGCATTACCCTGCTCCTACTTTTAATCTGTACTCAAGCTAGTTTTCAGCATCCGCACGTTTCATGGGTTTGTGACTGATTGCAGAGGCGGAGCAACGCTCTTCAACAATTCTGTCAGAATCAATGGGAAGTTACATGAGAATACCACAGCTGTCGACGTGAGCTTAGCATATAGTGGAACGATAATGAGCGTTTAGAGTAGCATTCTTTTCAATAAGCACTTTTTTTTTTTTTTACCCTCATAACTTTATTCACTGATGAACAGATGCGGTGACATTCAATAGTAACAAACAGGAATTACAAATGACACAAAAGAACGAGGAAAAAAATGGTGATTATTTATATATATATATAATTATATATATTATATATATATTTGGAAGTAGAGTTTCATGCCGTGATTGATTCGGTGTATATTTGGTTTTCTATAGAGATCACAGAGATTACTTTTGCCGTTTAAATCTTTTTGCAAAGTGGTACAAACATTGGAGAGAACAAATGAAATGGGCAAGATTTATTTTTTAATATTTCATTTCGAGAAAAAGAGTGGAAACATATTCTCTCCGAATCGTTTGCAGGTGTAACCATGGATATCCTCGCATTAGTCCGATACCCGCTATTTCTGTTTGCACGAACGCGACCGATTCTGAAGTATAAATCACACCAAATAATCCACAAAAGGCAGTTTTTGGAAGCCGTCATATTAGCTCTTAGATATAGTCTTAAAATGTGGACTTTTACGTTGAAATGTCAAGTTTGTTCCCGATATGTCGACTTTATTCTCAAAATGCAGAATATACGAAATCGTTCTCCACTGATTTAGTTCGACGTCTCTTCCGCTTTTTCCTTAAAATAAAATACGAAAAATAAAAAAACTTCCCCAACTACTACTCCTACGTTAATAGTTCATATTTTATTCACTATGTGGAGCTTTTTTACGAAAAAAATGCTGTTTTTGCGACAAATTCACACTTCATTTAAAGCGTTCATTCAGGCGAATCGCTTGTACAAAGGAGGAGATCGGGGACCTTTCAGGGATATACCTTTGCTGTCGGGGACGACATTAAAGCTCTGGTTTCTGTTTTTTTTACGATCTTGAAGTGAAGAGGAGTCAGATGATGAAGCGGTGGACTGAATCGGTTTGATCGATGAGGTTTAGCCACGACGGAGAGGAGAAGGTTTAATCTTCAGCGCATGTTCTTGAAAACTACCGTTTTCTTCTGGCGCCCAGCATCACCCTGTTCATCAGGCAACAAGAGCCACGTTACCACGTCATAATCACATCACACCACTGGACTGAGGCGGGTTGTTCTGCAGAGTGTGTTGTCATTCAGGAGTTGTGAAGGTCATCCGAATCTGCCATCTCTAGCAGCGTGGCCTCCATTATTAGGACTTGTTGTCCTTTCAGCCCTCAGCTTAATGGCCTGCCACTTTTTTCCTTTTCCCATCTTTTTATCCCCACCCCCTCTTCTCTCTCTCTCTCTCTCTCTCGCGCTCTCCCTCTCTCTCTCTCCCTCACCCTCTCTCTCTCTCCCTCTCTACACCCTCCTCTCTCACACTCTCTCCCTCCCTCCCTCCCCACCTCTCTCTCTCTCCACCCTCCCCTCTCTCTCTCTCTCTCTCTCTCTCTCTCTCTCTCTCTGTCTCTCTCTCTCACATACACACATTGTCTCTGGCAGCTCGGTGGCTCAAGCGTCTGGCTACAGTGGCCGAGCAGAAAGCAGCAGTCACATACCTGCATTCAAGTGGAACAAACAGGATGGTTGGCTGCTCACGGAAGGTCATCAGCCCTGGGCACTGTGTGGCTGCGTGCGCGCTCACGTGCACACATCTGTGCGCGCGTCTTCATGTGTAGCTCCGCTTTTTTAAAAAGAGATGAGGCTCAAGTGTCTCTGTGCGCTCGGAGATGATGCAAAACAAATGTTCGTCCTGGGAGCCGCAGCTTCTTCCCTTGAACGATTCTTCGAAAACGTTTCCAACCCGGCGCAGTTGAAGCCCGGCGTGCGTGTCTTCTAATGTGTCCGCACAGGCGGCGTCTCAATATGTCGTCGTCTGATAGAACTCACGCTCCACATCCAGGCTGCCGCACGAAGTTAATTATACCCCTGAAAAGTCTGGTGTATTCTGGACTCGTCATGGCCGCCGTACTTCCTTCATGTTGACACAATAAGTCAAACACTATTTCATGGATCATTTTCCAGTTGGCTCTGTTGCCTTTTTCCAGCTGTCGTCGGTGGCTTTATCTCCAAAAAATGTCCCCGGCCAGGATCTCTCATCCGTTCATCCAGTTTACTCCAAGTCGGGTGCATATGAATGGACTGGAGGAGATCTATCTCGTACAAATCTTATTTTACTCTAATTGTTCATATTTTACTCACGTGGGCCTTTTTTTTGTGGAGAGTTCTGGTCCGTAACTTCCCAACTGTAAGCCCATTTGTGTCTAAATTTAGCTCACATGAACGATGCCAAGGAATCTGGAATCTGAGGTACTTTGGGATCTGAACTTCGAGCGTAGAAAAAGTCATTATTGAATGTTTGAGGTCATTAATGAGTCCCATTTAATGTGAGGACTTCAATCAGAGGGGTTGCTTGTAAGACGCAGGGGATTGAGGGCTTTTGTGGGATACAGCTTGAGCCCTGTTCTCGTTGTTTTTTTTTGCGTTTACCTTAAACAGAGAGCACCTTGTGAAGACAAATAGATTTGTGTTTTAATGGAAACCACTCCTTCAAGAAGGCAATAGAAGAGATGCCAAGACGGCCATTGGTCCAAACACTTTTTGAAAATGTCCAGTAGAGTTCTGGTTGACGATGCAAATAAAACAATACGTTTCATGACGGAATGAGAGGCCGCAGATTCCTTAGTCCGGTTGGATCCTCAGCACCTCATAGAGAACTTCTTACCGGGAGTTAAATATGTTTTTTTGCTTTATTCTGCGTACCCGTGTCTCTGGTGAGGGCGACGCCCCCAGTCGGAGGTCAAGAGGATGACTCGTGGCTCGGCTCAGTCCGCAATCCCGATCTTAAACTCCGGCACCCTAAAGGTGCCACGGCGATACTCATCAGCCTAATGAATGGTGACACCCTAATCTTTGTAATCCTTAAGTGGGGCTGCAGGTTTGATTAAAAAGCCACGACATGTGAGGTCAATGGCTCAGTGTGGCGAGCATGTCTATTAGCCGACACCGTGTATTTCTGCATTTGTGGCTGCGCATACGGGCATGTACGATCTGCTAATAATGCACATGTCTGATGTGCCTAATGCGGCGGTAAAAAAGATCCCGGTTGATCTCTGGATTTGCGAAGCGTGACTGCATTTTCGGTCTTCGTTAACCTCGCTCGCCCCCAATCGCCGGGATTTCTACCTGCCTTCATTCCTCCCGTCTTCCCTCCCCTTTTTCCTCTCACTTCTCCAACTCATTTTTTCTGCAGCATTTGGGGGATGAATAATTGAATGTAATTGGACAGAATGACCCCTTTCTTGTGTTGGCAGCCACGCGGGGCGGCAGTTCTTCTGTTGCATTTTTCATGAGTTACAGGAAAGATTTTCTTCCATCGTTGGGACTGCAGCTTTTATTTATCTTCATCTACTTAGTTTTTTTCTGCCTGTACACACACACACACACACCCAGGGTTCACCCACAAGACTCTGCATATTACCACATTTATGAGGTAGCGGGATAATCTTGGCATGCTGAAAAGCCAGCATATTAAAAAAGAAAAGCCTCAGGTGTGATTAACTTAGCCTCCACGCGAGCGCAGCTCAGCAGATGATGCGCTCAGGCTGAGTGAAAAATGACAACACTAAAACTAGCTAATCTAATTAGCTCAATGACACCATGCCGTTAAATAATTAGCGGCAAGCTAATTGGCAAATATCACTCTGCTGTTTGGAAATATCTCTGCCTCTATTCCTCATCTTTCTCTAACTTCTCAAAGTAAACACTTCCCAAACCGCCTGCAGAAATGAATGCTAGCACGCTGGGAAGCATTTTAGCACTTTTCCCATCTTTTAGGCCCGCTGTGACTCCTCGACTCCTCCTGGACGTTGCCTTTACTCCTCTTTTCCCCCCCCGCATTTCATCTGCCGGGTGTGGACTGGCTCACCCCTCAACCCGACCATCCTGCGCTGGTCCAAATGTGTAAAAGCATCACTGCACATGAAGCTGTATACAAACACGCTGAGATACGTCTTGACTACCGACCGCTCTCATCCCTTGATCTTTGAGAACACACACGCACAGTGGCGCACACACCCCCCCCCCCGCTGACAACCATAGAGTTTGATATGTGGCCCACGGCAAAACACTTCCCCCTAATGAGCCCGCTGCCCTCTGTCTCCCGGAGAGCCGGGAAAGAACTAACCTCCATGCAGCATGGAAAGGATGTAACCTGCTGGCAAAACACACACTGATTGCTTTACTGTCACAATTTAACACGAACCAGTTTGTGTTTTGCAATCATACTTTCATTTGTTTTGAGAAGAAAAACTGTTCAGGGCTGCAGCCGACAGCAAAGTTTCCCAGAGTTCAAGGTGACCTCTAGACGTCGACTATTTTATTCCATTCAGCAGTCCAAACGGATCTTCAGTGGACTTTTTTTATTATGACAAAGTATCAAAATCCTCACATTTGAGTTTTTGGAGGCGGTTGGTTGATTTCTTTATTCTTTTAAATTAATCCCATTTTTAATTGCTTCAGTTTAACAGATTCTGTTGTTTTTACAGCATCAAGTTGAGTCTAAAGTGGTCTCATCTTTATTCATGACAATTATTTTGTCTTTTCACCAACATTATTAACCGTGTCTTGATACTGATGTCACAATAAGTTCATAGAGATATCCGCAATATTTGTATCATGATGGTTCAGACGTCAGGCCACCAAATGCTGCCGGGATTGTTTTTACAGTGCTGTCAAAATGTATTAAATACCTTCTCATTTTCTTCTCTTATTGGGTATAACACTGTACAGATGAGGATTAGGGCCACATATGATTAGATGAGTATATATATCTATATATAGATATAGATATATATAGATACACACCTTTATATTTTTTATTATGACTTTAAACTCAGATTTCTCACTTAAAAAAACTAAACTAAAGCCCAACTTAGACACTAATTGCAGCTGGTTATTTAAAGATTTAGGTATCAGTTAATCTTTTTCTTAAAAATAAGTCTTATTTAAAACTTGTTATTTTTATGTTGAATTCTGTTTGAATATATGAAGAAACGTAGTATGTAATACATAGAAATAGTAGAAGTCGAGCTGTCCGTGGTACCGTGTGGAGCTGTCCGTGGTACCGTGTCAAAGAGTCCGTGGTACCGTGTCGAGCTGTCCGTGGTACCGTGTAGAGCTGTCCGTGGTACCGTGTCGAGCTGTCCGTGGTACCGTGTAGAGCTGTCCGTGGTACCGTGTAGAGCTGTCCGTGGTACCGTGTCGAGCTGTCCGTGGTACCGTGTAGAGCTGTCCATGTCGAGCTGTCCGGGGTACAGTGTTGAGCTGTCCGTGGTACCGTGTCAAAGAGTCCGTGGTACCGTGTAGAGCTGTCCGTGTCGAGCTGTCCGTGTCGAGCTGTCCGGGGTACCGTGTCGAGCTGTCCGTGGTACCGTGTCAAAGAGTCCGTGGTACCGTGTAGAGCTGTCCGTGTCGAGCTGTCCGGGGTACCGTGTCGAGCTGTCCGTGGTACCTGTTTTCACTATAACGTATCTTGACCCGTGTCCGTAATTGAATTTTTGTGTTTTGCAGATCTGGGCCAACTATGAGGAGAAACCAGTGGAGGAGGTCGTGTATGTGTCGGAGGAGAAGGAGCGCGTGGCCAAATACAAACCAGTATACGTCACGGAAATCTCAGACAGCCTACACATCTACACTCAGGACGTGGAGACAGGTAACCCGAGGTCGTGTCTGAGAAATATGTCAGGATGAATAACTAAACAGTTTTAACGTGAGAAAGGATCACAGTCTAAACATTTCATCTTCCAATGTGTCCATAGACAAAAAAAAAAACCCACCATCTCTTATTATCTCTTATTATCTCTCGTTATCTCTCATTATCTCCTATTATCTCTTATTATCTCTTATTATCTCCTATTATCTCTTATTATTTCTTATTATCCCCTATTGTCTCTTATTATCACTTATTATCTCCTTTTAACACCACGCTGACTTTATGTTTGGCAATTATCTGTACCGCTCTGTCCACCGCCGCAACATCCCTCCAACAGGCACAGACAAAACAGGACGTCCTGTTTGTTAGCACCTTCAAACGGTGGGAATAAATCAAATCATCCCTTCCTGCCACCTGTGAGAGGGGGCGAGAGAGGGGAGCAAAGTTTGTAGATGACAAAGCTAACAATCCCTCCTATACCCGCCCGACTGCTCCTGCCGATGCACTCTGTTGGCGTCCGCACGTGTTTTTATGTGCGTGCGTTCAGGGAGGCACACATCTATTCCCCGCCGCTCCTGCTGGGTAACGGCCCATCTTTCAGCTAGTATGCTTAACGGGCCGACCTCTCCGGTTTGAGAGTCATGACGTGTGTGTGTGTGTTTAATCACGGCTCCATACACACAAGAGTCCGTCGTTTCTCACGGTGAAAACTTTAACGGCAGAAAAAGACATCGCTTCTCCTGCAAGACGCTTAGCGAGATGTTTGCGTCCATGGCCACCGAAATATAAAGGTCAAAGGACGTAACCAGAGCTCAGAACTCTCCTCGCGGATGTTTCCCTGAGTCGGATTGGACCTCTCTGGATTTTGTGCCTTAGTTTTCCCCGTCCACGTTCAGAAGCTCTGGCTGGTGCAGATCTAATGCCTTCATGCGTTCCCTTCATCTTCTGCCAGGACGTCTTCCGGATGCTGAGGTCTTCCTCTCACGGGCGACCCCCCACATCTGGCCTCTCCGGCCGTCAGCTGTCACTGACTGTGAAATTGACTTTGGCCACCTCTTAATTTGCCTCATAATCATCATCAATCTGCCTTCATTTACTGCCAATCTGAGCTCCAACATCTCCCACGCCATGAAAATGCAACCGCAACGGTACCGAGAGCGTTTGGCTTCGAATTGTTCCTTTGATGATCCCCACCGCGTTTCTGTCCCGCGCGGTTCCTTGACTCGTCAGACAATCCGCTATTCATCTCGCCATGGGCCGCAGATCATAATCTAGAGCCTCTGCATCTCCTCTGGCTACTTCAGCGCTGCTCCCCAGCGCGTCCGGAGGTGATGTCCAAGTTTTTATCGCCGATCAAAATCACGTGTAACGGCGAGGAGCACGACATGAGACGGAACGCGGCACGTGTTCGCCTCGGGCCGGGCTTAAAGCCTTCAGCTCCCGTGCCTGTAGGCAGGGACACAACAGGCAGCATATCGGGAAAGTGAAATAAAGAGTTTTGAGTCTTATGACACATCCTTTCTATACCTGGGATATAAGGGACGGCGACAAAAGGCCGTATAATCACAGCCATTTCTCTGCAGCAGCTTAAGTATTGCATTTAAAAGAAAATTGTTCACAAGCTGCATTTTTCTATATTGCTGCCGTCAGTGCGTTTGGTCAGGAGAGCCGTGTTATTTAATCTTTTCTCGTTTAAAGGCTTGATTTTTCGATGATCCAGCAGTGCTTGGGGCCTTATTTATTTATTTTCTGTCGTTAATTGGGCCTTGTTCTCCCACCGAGAGGCTTACGTGCTTATTAAAAAAAAAAAAAAAAAAAAAGTGTTATTCTCAGCAGGGAGGTAAAAAAAAAAACTGAGCATACTCACTTCTCTCCCATCTCCTCATCTCCCTCCCTATCGCGCTGTTTGCCCCACCCCCCGCATTCCTGCATCCTTTCTTCTCCCCCCCCCTCTTTCATTTTCGCTGACGACTCCTCAGAGCTACATGAAGTCATACCAGCCCCTTGAAGAGCACATCAAAGTGTTCGGACCTGTAAAATCACACAAGCCGAGTGCCTCCTAATATCATTACATGTTCCTCCCCCCCTCCCCTCTTTCCATTTCCCCCCAAATTCTGACGCAATGGGATTCATGCTCTCAGATAAAGTCGGCAGCAGAAATCCACCAAAATGTTTGCGATGGCCTTTTGAAAGGCTTAAGTGTTCTCTGCTCTTAAGCCTTTGTCAACTCAAAAACTCCAGAGGAGGACAAACGGCTGAATATGTCACTAAAACTACTGACAGCAAGACATTGATGGAGTTCTGTTTGAGATAAAACATAAACACAGATTTCTGTGTAACAGAAAAATGTAGTTTTTCTGCAGCTGGACACTTTCCCTCTTCATGTATATAATATCATTCAAATACAGACACGCCTCAAACTCATCTACCTCACAACTCACTCTTCCCGAGGCTGGTTGAGATATTATGGACTGATCTAAAGTGATTACGATCGCATTACATTCGGGCTGATCAGGTCTTACTGTTGGGAAATGATGGCCTCAAAACTCGTGGAGATAAATATACAACCGACTTTCCCCAATATCCATCCAGTTCTTCCTCTTACTAACGTACGTAAGCGTGGGGGATACAATTTGAAAGTGATCCATGGAAAGTTATTGCGTTAACACCAAAAATCTGCATTGGTGGCAGAAGGGAGGATGACGGTTCCATAGCATCCCTGACTTTTCCAATATATATAGATACGCTGTGAAGAATGGAATATAGTATATAAGTACTACAATGATGTTAAATAGACTTAAAAAAGGTACCAAAGCTTTTAAAGATTCAGGAAGATGACAGCAAATAGTGTAATAATGAGCAGATGTGTAGAGTAACACGCACATCTGTTACATCAGTAGTAGCAGTATGTTACATCGGTAGTACCAGTATGTTACATCAGTAGTATCAGTATGTTACATCAGTAGTATCAGTAGTACCAGTATGTTACACCAGTAGTAACAGTATGTTACATCAGTAGTACCAGTATGTTACATCGGTAGTACCAGTATGTTACATCGGTAGTACCAGTATGTTACATCGGTAGTACCAGTGTGTTACATCGGTAGTACCAGTATGTTACATCGGTAGTACCAGTATGTTACATCGGTAGTACCAGTATGTTACATCGGTAGTACCAGTATGTTACACCAGTAGTACCAGTATGTTACATCGGTAGTACCAGTATGTTACACCGGTAGTACCAGTATGTTACATCGGTAGTACCAGTATGTTACATCGGTAGTACCAGTATGGTTGCATCCCATAATATTCAAAACATCCCAGTTTTTCAAGTTTTGGCCATCTACTAAGCTGCATATATTTACATCGGTCTGCTGAAGGTTCTGGTTCCGTGAGCATGCTTGGACCCATGAAACCATTTGTTATGCCATTGTCTTCCAAAGGGATTCTCACATGCGGAGAAAAGAAAAAAAGGGTAGTTTGTAATGTTTCTGGACTCTTGGGGCCATAATTGCTGTTTTTTTTCCTGTTTTAACCCCATTTCCCATTTTAATTAGTCAGTTTAATTACTATTAAGAGTTTCTTCTTATAGGGATGTGGTTACACCAGCTTGATAAATGATTCATTTCACGATGGTTTTCCGAGCCGGCGAGAAGCTGGAGGGATTGTGCTCCTTAATCCTCCGTTTATTTTATCGGCTGCTGTTGGTGTTCGTTTATCGCTTGTTGTCTCACTTCTCTCTCCTCCTTGTGCCACTTTGTCTTCTCCCTCTCTGTTTTCCTCCTGGATGAGCTGTTTTCTCTCTGGAGGCCATGTGTAATTACTGTCAGAGGGGTACCTGCACAGATCTGTGTGACCTTGGACACTAAAAGGCAGAAGCAACGTCAGCCTCTGGTAGAGAAGAACCGACTCCACGCTACACATGTTGTTTGTTTTCCAGCGGTCAGTGTGGGCGGGTGACAGTAACCGGCTGCAGCCTGAGTATTTCCTGCAGATCTTTAATCTTCTTCATCAAAGACATAAAACACTGAAGTGTTATTGTCCCAAAGACCCCAGTGTTCTGCCCCAGTGTTCTGCCCCAGTGTTCTGCCCCAGTGTTCTGCCCCAGCGTTCTGCCCCAGTGTTCTGCCCCAGTGTTCTGCCCCAGCGTTCGGTCCCAGTGTTCCATGTGATCTAGCTATCTGTCTATCTTTATCTAGTGATCTAGTTATCTGTCTATCTATATCTAGTTAACTGTCTATATGGTAGTGAATCATCATGAAAGCTACGATATGGGCTCATTCAGTAGGTTTAGGTTTTGCAGAGAGTTTTCACTTATCAATATTTTTTGTATTGCCAGATATTGTAAAATCCCCGTGCAGCATTTCCTTACTGTTTATAATGTGTTAATAACTCATTAACACTCAAAAACACTCGTAGGGAGCTTTATTTATTAGTTTATTTATTTTGAAGGTGGAATGTTTGACCTCTCGATCAACCGAGGGCCAACAAAGTTTACAGAAGGTGCCGGTTTAACATAAAGCAATATGTATTTTAATTTATAACTTGTCATTCGCCATTAAGTCCCCAGCATGACTCATTTATTGAATTATAATCCTTCATAAGGTTACGTAGGTATGCGGTCTAAACGTACCACCTGAATGTAAAAGGAGTTAGTCACAGCCCTCTTTACATGAATACGTCCTGTGGCGTCCGTGTTTCCTCGTCTACATGCTGTATCAGCGGGAAAATGCTGATACATGCTGGACCCGCACTGTGTCGTCACCATCATTAGGTAGGACGGTCCAGCCTAGCACTGACCGACAAACACATATTTTTCTGCCCACCACAAGCCTCAGCTGCGGCGCAGTTGGCGGTACATCCTGTCTAGTACTTGTTTGCTGGCCCCCTCACAGATTGGAAATGAGTGAAGTCGTTCGCCCCGACCAGGTGCCACTCCGTCGGCATTATTCACACTTCCACCTTTTACACACAGCAGCTGTTCATCACCTAATGATGCTGGACCCGGCCACGGCTGGATCAGGGCACGGAAGGTGCGGCTCTCTCTCCGGCTGTGTCGGGCCATTTTCGATGATTTGTAATAGACTACTTTGAAATGTTGTTTCTCAGTCGTAGCTTTGTTTTTCCTCACTGCCCATAAAGACTCCTCTTTCCGTTTTGGCCTTTTACTCGTTCCCTTTGTGATGATGCCCTCTCTAATAATGACCAACACGGACTCCCAACGGTGATCGGACAGCATCACAACATCAGAACCTCGAGCCCGACTCCATTCACTGGGAGCTACTCGTCAGACCGGCGTTCGGTATTTATATTATCGGAGGATGTGAGAGTCGCTGTCATTTATGTTTCCATTTCCTATGAAAAATCATTTTTTTGCACTGTAGGCGTCAAACCAGATCCAGTCATGAGTGAAGATAATTAACTCCAAAACCACTGCCTTATGAAACCCTTTTCTCCTCAGAAAGCCTTTTTCTTCTTAATCACGTCAGCTCTTTGTTGAACCGTCTAATTAAAACAATAAAAAGGAACTAATTGCCAAATGAAAGAAGTGAACTCACATTTCAGGCGCAAGACAAAGGAAATGCGACAAAGGGGCTAAATATGACAATTGTATTAATGATTACGTTGAATAGTTTAATGGGCCCATCACATTAGAGGAAAATGGTTTTAATTTAATTAACACCCTTCTCGTCGAGCGGATGCAATCTCCTTCAAGACCAATCTGCCCGTCTGTTGCATCGTATTAGTTTAGATTATAAATTCACCCGGAATCAAACCGCTTACTATCTGAATCATCAGATCTCGTCGCAGGAGGCCACTGCATTTCACAGATGTTTTTGTGTTTGTCCATTTGTCTTTTATGTGTCCCGCGTTACTCGGTGGAGGCGTTGAACCAACTACTTCCTGTGAACAAAAGTTGACGAACAGGCGAATAAAAGTTGCAGCAGACGCCGAAACTGCTGTTCTCACACTCCCCCCAGCTCCCCGCCGCTGCACCAAAATGTAATATTTAGAGGTCAGACCTTTCCTAGACGATCTCCCCTCCCCTCCCAAGGCATTCATTATTAAATCAGATACGCAACTTAGCTGCTAAAAGGTCAGCGCCGGCCTGTTTTAGGGGGGGGGGTGCTTTTGAGTTTCAGGCGGAAAATAACCGTCCTCATCCACATCATTCTCCCCGATCCTGGCGGTCTTGATTAGCACTAATGTCAAACCGCTCACTCCGTTACGCTAAAACCCGAACGGCACCTTTTGAAGGGTCGGGCGCTCGCCCCCGCCCGCACCCCCGCCAAGCCCGCTTTTGCGCTAATGTTGCGTGTGTCTGTCTTGAGGGAATATTTGGACGCCTTGCCATGAAAGCAGGGCATTAGCTTCAGTGGGTGAGGGCGGACAGGTGGCGGAGAGAGGAGCACAGAGCCACAGATGCCGTCTCTGTTTAGGTATTTCACTGATGGCTTTTCCAATTACAGAAACGGTAATTTGCTGAAAAAGGCACCAGACTGCAGGGAAGCTTGGAATGAGAATGTAATTGCTGGTGGGGGGAGGGTGGTGGTGGTGGTGGTGGTGGTGGCGGCGGCGGCGGTGGCGGTGCTATCACATGAGATGTATTCCTTATCACTCTTTTGTGGGAGTGTAGCGGCGTCAGTCAAGCAGGAGGATCATTTGCCTGTTATAGAGTTTTATAGTGGCCTCCCTCGATGCCGAGCAGATGCTGACATCACTCAGGAGTGGGAGAAAATGGCCTCTATAGGTTCTTGGAGCCCTCCTTGTCGCACTCTCTTCAGAAGGTGTACAAATAGTCCCCCCGCCGGTGTGTACCGGGCCCTCCAACCACAGGGGGCGTAACATCTGCGTGTTTGGTGTCACGCGAATGTAAGCCTTCCGATCCAGAACATACTGCACCCAACCTGTGTTCCCGATGTCTGTCATTGTTTCTCCCCCCCCCCCATCTACACCTCATGCATATTTAACAGTCCAAACTAACAAGTAAGCCGAAGCACAAAGTTCTTCTCAGTGGCTGTGAATCTCTCGGCTGGTAGAAGGTTCCACTCAGTCCGGTAGCAGACATGTGACCCGTGTCACTGCGATGAGGTCGCCTCCCCCTTTCCTTCCTAAATCATGATCATTCATAGGTATGTTTGAGTTTCCGGATCTTCTCCAGCGGCTCCTCGCCCTGGCCGGCGACCGGATTCCTAATTTCTCCATTCTTGTAGGCTAGGACATTCGGATGCTTTCAGAAGGAACCACGTTCTCCCGACTTCTGCCTCTGTCATATCCTGATTATTTACCCCTCTGTGGTTTAACAGCTTTAGTTGAACGGCTTAATAGAATTCACTCCGGCCCGGGGGTGTATTGCAGAAGGGCGCATGATTCACTGTTTCATTGTCTTTTTTTGTCCCCCCCCCCCCTGTCTCTGCTCACACACCGTTTGCCACAATTTAATCATATATGATCATAAAAAACCTGTAAAACTGTTGTCAGTCTCCTCTCTCTCTTTCTTCTCCTCCTATCCAGGCCTAATCTCCCACTCGCTCGGCGCCGGGCATTCACTATGTGATTATATATGATTTACAAACAGCTGCAGCCATAATGGTGTATAAACAAATTACAAAACGAGGGTGGGGGGGGGAGGAGGGGGGCAACAGAGGAATAAATTGATGAAGACGGAAATTGGCCAGCCTCGGATGCAGTCAGTGGTTTGGCTGGTTTTCGGCTCATCGCTTTGGCTTGTCCCGTCGACACAGGATGAGCACTCCAGCCTTTCTGCACGCAGATATTTGGTTGTCTTTACGCCAGCTTCAAATAGGATTCTGCCTCCGTAACGCAAAGTGCCCCAGCTTCTTTTCCCTCCTCAGGAGGACGTATCAACACAGATGAGGTGCTGGAAAGAATGAGATTCCTTCAGTTTCAGCGGGTTAATGCACTTGCAGAAGACTTGGTTCAGTTGACCCCAGAGGGCCGAGACTTTTCTCGGCTCTGCACCGTCTGAAGCCCATTTTCTTTTCCTTTCATGCTGATTCAAAGTTGCGCCTTTTATTACGGCCATCTGCATTTTTTTCTTTTCTTTTTTCTTTGCGTTTTTCTTCGGGTTTCTTATCTGAGTTAGGGTAATCAGAGATCTCATAGTATACCCTCAGAATTTAACGGTTATCACAGAGTCTGCATGGGTTTAACACTAGTTTTAGTCCAACGTGGACTACAAGCAGCATAAGACTGGAGCTCTGGAGGGTCCGGCTTTCCCCTAAATAAATACTGGGTTGCCAGGTAGTAATGTTGTGTTGTGTTGCATGAAAGGGGCTGATAAAAGAATGAGGAGAAAAAAAAACACAATAAAATCTGAGCCGAAACGATAAACGAACGTTGCGTTATATTAAGGGAAAATTTGAATGACATCGTGGATTTAAAAAGCAATAACGGACAGAGTCGAGGAGTTGGAGTAAAACGGAGGCTCTCGCCTTCACACGCTTCACTGTTACTCCTGGATTGCCTGTCAGACATTGTGGCGGGAAATAAATGGCAGAATTGAGACGGATGTCACTGATTCCCCTTTCCCCCCGAAAGGGAGAGAAACCCCTGGTGTTGAGCTGCTGTGGACATCTGAAAATCAACAACCATTTGTCTTCAGGATGGATCTCCTGATTTAAAAAAACGCATCAAACCTTCTTCTATTCACCCGTATATATATATATATATATATGTATATATATATATATATGTATATATATATATATATATATATATACATACAAGTTTATATTTGTACGCAGTATGTAGTAAATCCATTTTCATGCATTATTTTTGCACACTTTAAACCCACATTTGTTGGCGTGAGGAAGAACTGGATTGATTTTGGGAAAGATCAGTTCCATGGTTCCAACACTAGGTGGAGCTCTCTCCAAACTCTTTCTTGCTATAAATTCTAAAGATCGTCTTTTTACTCTAATATCTAATGGTTCTTGCACGGGGATTTCTTGTACAACGCAGGGGATCGGGGCCTCTGCTGGGATGACAGCGTAGGCTTAGTTATTTTTTACGTAGTAGTTTTTTATCATGTTCACCCTTCTGCTAATCCTTATAACACCAGCCAGAAAAGAAGTCAAGTGGTACGTGCTGCCATCATAATTGGATTTTAGGAAAATAGTTGAAAGAGAACTAAGTTGTTGTTTTTTATTTCTATCATTTGAATTCTTCAAAGGGGAGAACAGTTTTATTAATCTCAAAGGAACCTGCATTATTCCCTTCTTGATTTTTTTCTCCAAACATTACATGTTCAGCTTTCTGATTTTCAAATATTTGTTGATGTTATTACATTGTAATAATAATAATAATAATTTAAAGAAAAGATCATTTTAGTAAACCTTTTACCATTTCAGGGCTGATCCGCAGTTTTTCCGAGCAAGGACTTTAAAAAAAGCGCACACAGGTGGACGATGGGCTCCTGATGAGTTCCAGTACCTGCTCACCTCCGTCTAAGAAGTCTGCCAGCACCCCGAATAACAAAGCCTCAGGCACAATAAATCTAAATACACCTAGAAACTCTGAAAGGCTCAGGAGCGCTTAGACAAGGAAGGTGTCAGCGCAGTAATCGGCGAGGAAACTGCCTGATGCGGTGCGTTCTGCTGCCAGTGTGTCAAAGGAAAGCTGTCAAATACCTTTTATCTTTAACGTTTTAAATGAAGATGTATGTCTTACTGTTCCTGTGAGTAATACCTCAAATATCCACAAACCGATTGTCTCCAATGTCAAGACCGGATGATTTCAAATTGATGACTGTAAATTGTCGTAATCGCGAGCCAAAGCCTGAACGACGGCGGCGGCCGACATAAGGAGGCGTGCGTATTGATGTTTTATTTGTCTTTAAAGAAGGAAAAACGAAGAAGCGGCGGCGGGTGTCAGTCTGAGGACTTGGATTTATTGTTAAAGTGGGACCGGACCCGACTGGAGGGAATCTACGGGTCACAGCAGATCATAAATCGCCTCGTTAAAATTGGTGACCCGTAACGCCGCCCAGTCACTGCCCTTTGACGGCGTAACCCCGCCGACTGGAGCCCATACGGGGTCCAGGCTTTATTTTCGGACCACAGAGCAGCCCTGCAGAAAAGTTACAAATACAGAAACTATCAGAATGAGACGGAACAAAACCCGACTCTTGCTAACTGTAACCCACGCTGCAGCAACCTTCAGTGGAAGTGAAGGCATCAGATACAGAACGGTATGTCGGCGTGACCCCTAAAACAATAATTAATTAACCCGTTAATGTCCCAGCAGCTGGTGAACCAGCGGCAGCACGTTTATTATAAAGAGTAGGGGGCCAAGGATGGAGCCCTGGGGTATGCCCACGGCCAATGGGGTGATTGCGGAGGAGACATTAACTATGGCTATGGAGAAGGTTCTGTTTGATAAGAAGGTTTTTTAGAAGCTGGCGAGGACTTACTAAAGAAAATGATGTGACTTGAAACGACCACAAACGTCCAAGAAGGGTCAAATAGTTTTCTAATAACATGCTTTACCGAAAGGCTGATCAAATGTCATTAATATAAACAAAAGTGATAATCTAATTAAAGTTTTGTTGTAAAACATGCTCAACCAAACAACTTATCCTTTTATGGTTAATGTGGGGTAAATTATTAAAATTATTATGCGAATGCCGACTTTTTCAATCCTTTTTTTTTTTTTTTTTTTTTGGGAGGACATTATATTGTTAAAACTGTCGTGACTCCTAGCAGGACGAAACACAAGAAAAGAAAAAAACTTTACAGAGGGTGCCTTTACTGTGTTTTGAAGCGTCATGTCATCTATTTGCATAAATGGGTATTTGTCAATACCAAAATAAAAAAAACCAAAAAGCCTTATTTGTAGTTGAAATCTACGCCCTCAGAGATCTACAAAGTGGCGTGCTAGCATTTTTACCGCCATTTAATGAAGCACATATAACGGCTCCATCTCCATCCTGCCTGAATTTTCATGAATAAAGCATTTTAATTAGGCCGGGCCAAGAGGCTCCATCCATTAAGACTTTGTGTGTGGATATATATATTTATATATATGTATATATATACACATATATATATATATATATATATATATAAAACATGCATATATATGCATGCTGAGCAGCAGGTAGAACCCTCTTAAAGCTCATGTGTCATTTATGCCGTTTCCTCGGCACCCAAAGTGGTAGAAGGGCCCCGGAATAGAAATTAATATACCAGCCCGTGTGTAAATATACACACATATTTGCAATCCAGAACGTTCCGACCTGCAAGGAGGCACACGCTAACTTTTTAATTAGATTACTAAACTAGGATGACACTCGGTGGGGAACGTACCTAAAGTGATAAAAATGAGTCGTACTCGCCTGGACGAACTTGTAAAGTTGCAGAAGATGCTCACAGCCCCATTATCTTAGCTGATGGTTTATAGCCCTGTTTGTTTTTGTAGAACACCTCCTTAGAAATCACCCCCTACAGATATACCTATTCATTCTATCCATCAAATCTGAATCATTATCTAGATGTTTATCGCACTAAAACTAACCCTATAAGTGCTTAGAAAAAAAGTTTGACTTTCCTACATCAGGATATTTTGAATATTTCTTAAGAAATTACTGGATTCAGGAATTTTTTGCTTCTTCCTTAGAAATGTTAAAGGCAGTTTTGAAAGATTTCTGGATCCTCACACGTCTGACAGATTTCTACGTCCTTCATCATCAGGCTTCATTGAAACTGGTCATCGAGATGTTGTTGTTTTTTTGCATCATTAGGGAATTCTGCCCTCCCTCATAATTAAAGCCTTAAATTAGTATTGTGATCAAATCAAACTTTTTCATTCCCTAATTAATATTTTTCTTTTTCTTTTTTTTTATTGGAGTCCAGCGTGACTTTTTCTAAGGACTGTCGAGACAAAGTCGATTGGGATCCTGATCCACATTAGAATTTAATGGATTTGTCTTCGGCCAAGCGCTTCAAACATCTTTTTTGCGTTCAATTCCGCTCCTTTAAAAATGACACCGCCGATAAACAAGCAAACATGGAAGCCGATCCAACAGCAGCCAAACAAAACCTCCTGGCTGCTGTGAACGCCATCACACCAGGCGTTTGTCAGAGAACAGAGGAAGTTTTCTCCTTTCTATAAAACCATGGGGATGAATCTGATTGGTGGGCAGCTGCTCGGCCGTGACAAATAACCCGCCACAGGAAAACAGCACCGTTGCTTAAGTCCTGTTTATCTAACGTTAAATAAAATCAGTCGCTGGTGAAACGTCGCCACAGCGGCGCAGGAGCGCAGAGAGGGGGGTGTTTGAAGGCTGGGCTGCAGCACCTTCCCTCAAAGGGGTTTGATAGTATCGTTTTATGCATTTTCTCCTTTCTATAAAACCATGGGGATGAATCTGATTGGTGGGCAGCTGCTCGGCCGTGACAAATAACCCGCCACAGGAAAACAGCACCGTTGCTTAAGTCCTGTTTATCTAACGTTAAATAAAATCAGTCGCTGGTGAAACGTCGCCACAGCGGCGCAGGAGCGCAGAGAGGGGGGTGTTTGAAGGCTGGGCTGCAGCACCTTCCCTCAAAGGGGTTTGATAGTATCGTTTTATGCATACTAAGTATTATTCATACGTTTTCCTACTCAGGAAATGAGACACCGTTTTACGAGGAGAAATCACGTCGGTGCAGAAAAACATCAAAAAGACCTGATTTTGTTGGAATAACTTATATAATAACAGGTTTATAAAGAGACGGTAGGATTTGGATTTGGACTGATGGGTAACAGACCAAAACAAACCCTACTGAAACTGTATTCACGGTTTCTCCCTTCCTAGTTTTAAGCTGTTTCAAAAACCTCCTTCGTTATCCCCCATCCATCAATAGAGTGGAGGGGCCATATTGGAATTGGTTCTGGTCTTTCGGTCCATCTGTGCATCATGTTTCGTCAGTCCGTAAGCCGGGACATCACATACCTGAACACCTCGGCCTCTCCTGTAGTCCTACCGCCACCAGTGGACCCTTATGATGCGTTTGGAATAGGCACTGTCAGCTTTTATGGTCATGGCAGTCTGCAGACTACAGTCTGATTCCTTCTGCACCACCTGCACCAATACTTCATTTCTACATCGCCCATAATGCACCTTGTTGTAGTTCCGAGTTTCCTCTTAATTAGGCACCTGCAAGCATGGAAGAAAAACGGAGTCAAAAATCCTCGTACGCAAACGCAGACTGGGTCAAATGAGGTTGATTCTGATTCCGATGTTTCACTCCCAGACTAAAACTCAAACACCGTTACGTCATTGACTTTCTTACGTCGTCATTGACTACAGCGGCGTTTCGCCGCCATTTGTCAGTCACTAAACCCTTAAAAAGTCTGCAAGATCTCGAGCTCTCCCTCTTTAGATTATTTTTTGTACAAACTTATGTAAAAACATTCATTCTGCATCCCTCCTGGTGACCACGACTCTATTTTCCCTGACGAGGGTCTCCTTCACGCTCCGCTGGAAAAACTAAGATATCACGCTTCCCCCCCATTTCTTAAACGTATTCATGCTCCTCTGTCTGCTAGATTTTTATTTATGTCCGTTTTGTTTTTCTCCTTTTTGTAAGCAGCTTTGGATTCGGCTGCTTTTAATGCAATGACACCGCTCTTCATCTCTTTGATGCTTTCCCAAGTTTGAAATCTCGGTCATCCGCGAGATATTTAGCGGGATTTAAAAACTGAGAAACCTTCTTGTATAAATGACCACAGCCAATGTAGATGTATTCATGCAGACATGTAGCGATGTCTACTACTGAGGTGTTTGCATAGATCCACTCTGCTAGACACAAACAGATGAACTGACACAGTATTACACAAACCACACCAACAACCAGGAAGATGCTCTCCTGAAGATGCACAGATTTAGTGCCGCTCACAATCACCCCCCCAATTGTTCCTGATGGGTACAAATGAGGCCGCCGCTTACCTCAGCAGAATTCACGAAAGCACTGACTCGCTCTCTGGTTTTTCCCTACTCACTCGTTCTTGCCTGAAATCGAGCCTGTCGGGTCTTCCACCATGATATGGTGAATCCATGGAGGTCCTGTGGAGATGCTTGATCGCTTTCCTCACCGCTGTAGTAGCAGTACAAGTACAAGTACTAGCAGTAGTACTAGTAACAAGGTTTCCACAACAACAGTTGTTGTGGAAAGTAGTGCTGAGCGAGTGAAGAAAATCAATTGTGATTAAAGTTATCGCTCCTCCTTTGAATCTTTTAGGACTGATTTTCTGCTATTTGTCTAGTCGTGGTTTGAAAATGTCTTCTGCCAGACAGTAATGCAGTTTGACTGGAACCTTTTTTTTTTTTATAATTAACTGCACTGCAGCATGCAATAGAGTCTCTTTCATGACCGAAGGAAGGACAAATAATACAGTAGGCGCCTTCATTTAGTTCCGAAATGCATCCTGGGAAAAAAGTCCTCACGCCGTGTCTCTGCACGACATAAGGCATAAAGTCGAACTCTGCTGCAGCTCGTTTATACCGATGGATGCATTTAGGAGCTCTTCAGGGGTAATGGCGCAGATGCGCCGCATCCTTCAATGGACATCAAGCTGACGGATCGGATTCGGCGTCGGAAAAAAGATTGAGGGATTGAGACACGCGATGCATGTCGGAGATGGCGCAGTGATTTTTACAGACCAGTTGCCGCGTCTCACCTTTTTTTTTTTTCTTTTTTTTTATTCATGACCTCTACTTTCACTAATGATTCCTTCAGGCGTGATGCAGCAGGCTCGGGGAAATCAGATCCAAACCTCTAAACAGGCAGTGGTGATAAAACACGAATCAGGATCCTGCTACCACTAAACACACTGGAACAGGCGTCCCGACATTCCTTCATATTTGGGAGTAGAGTTTGCTAATGTGATCTTAAATAGATGATCTCATGGCCTTAAAAGGGTCTTAAAATGTCCTAAGTGTCACTTATTCCTGTTGGAGTTTGTGTAACCGCGTCCTGAGACGCAGCTGTGTTCGGTTTCTGAAGCCGCCGGCCTAAAATATTCAAGACTTCAGGAAGTAGAGAATCATATATTAGTTCTGGGAAAGATGTTGACGGTGGAAAAAAAAGAAGACACGATCATTTTCATTAAGTAAGAAGACGTCCGTGGAAGCGTGACGAGATGAAACCCCTCATCTCAGAGGAGTTGTAACGTGAAGTTTGTTTTTTCAGGAGGCCAGCTGGAGAGTCTGATGGAGACCATGAGAGCAGAGCTCGCCGCTCAGCCGCCGGTGGAGGGATCCTACTCTGCGCGCAGAGGCGACTACTGCATAGCCAAGTTTGCTGATGGCGAATGGTAAACGTCTTTGTTGCCTGGAATGATATTTGAAATCCTCCCAATAACCTCAATCTCTTTTAACCCGACTGTCTGACCTATGTGAAAAAGCGGCCGCCCTCGCGAAGACGAGTAACTCTGCGGCTCTGACTTCAGCGCCTCTTCTCCAGGAGACGTACATGTTTGCGCACTTTTAACGGAGGAGGGAAAAATGTGACATTTAAGTTTTTCCCGTCTCTGATGCATTAACGGTCGACGTCCTCAGGATGTAATTAACTCACTGCTTCAGTCGTGTCCCTCTTCAGACTCTCTGTCAGCTCACAGAAACAAAGACGCAAACGCCAAACAAACTCTTCCTCCAGTCTCCAGCGTTCAGAGGTGGACACGGGGAAAGATGAGATCCCCGGTCATCAGAGCAGGAAGAAATGTTGTTGAAGTTCAGAAATGAAAGTGATCAAAAAACAGAACGTTCAAAGTCACGGGTACCGTTAAGTGTCCGAAGACCTTTAACCTGTGGTTAAAATTCGTTCGTGTGTCTGCGTTCGTGTGTCTGCCTTCGTGTGTCTGCGTTCGTGTGTCTGCGTTCGTGTGTCTGCGTTCGTGTGTCTGCGTTCCTGTGTCTGCGTTCCTGTGTCTGCGTTCGTGTGTCTGTGTTCGTGTGTCTGTGTTCATGTGTCTGTGTTCCTGTGTCTGTGTTCATGTGTCTGTGTTCATGTGTCTGTGTTCATGTGTCTGTGTTCATGTGTCTGTGTTCCTGTGTCTGTGTTCCTGTGTCTGTGTTCCTGTGTCTGTGTTCCTGTGTCTGCGTTCATGTGTCTGCGTTCATGTGTCTGTGTTCCTGTGTCTGTGTTCCTGTGTCTGCGTTCATGTGTCTGGGTTCCTGTGTCTGTGTTCCTGTGTCTGCGTTCATGTGTCTGCATTTGTGTGTCTGTGTTCATGTGTCTGTGTTCCTGTGTCTGTGTTCATGTGTCTGTGTTCATGTGTCTGTGTTCCTGTGTCTGTGTTCATGTGTCTGTGTTCATGTGTCTGTGTTCCTGTGTCTGTGTTCCTGTGTCTGCGTTCATGTGTCTGCGTTCATGTGTCTGTGTTCCTGTGTATGTGTTCCTGTGTCTGCGTTTTGTGTCTGGGTTCCTGTGTCTGTGTTCCTGTGTCTGCGTTCATGTGTCTGTGTTCATGTGTCTGTGTTCCTGTGTCTGTGTTCATGTGTCTGTGTTCATGTGTCAGTGTTCATGTGTCTGTGTTCCTGTGTCTGTGTTCATGTGTCTGTGTTCATGTGTCTGTGTTCCTGTGTCTGCGTTCATGTGTCTGTGTTCATGGATGCAGACCTGCTTCATAAGGGGGGCTACTTGGAAATCCATCACTGTTTAAACGAGGGAAAATGGGCAGGAAGTCCATCAGCCCCTCGCTCTATGCTCTCATTCCACTTAGCTTGTTTTTTCTCTCCATGCATTCATGCTTCAAATATAATTTTCTTAGCCGTCCTTGCTTCTTGGCCAATTTGCCGTTCCCTGCTTTTGTTTGTTTGCGAGTGAGACGCGCGGCGCTCAGATGATTAGACACTCGGTGGATTGAGTCTGATGAGGAAGACGCTCGGCCGTGGCGCCTATGGACTGATGAGCAAGACTTCATTACCGCTCTTCTGCGGGTCCCTGCGAGGTTGTGGCCCGACCGATTCAGCTCATAGAAAGTGGCGGGAAACCAGAAACCTTTCAAAGTAAAAGCTCTTCTGTCTCTGTGATCAGAAGTTAGTGGCTGTGAGGTGGAAATGGGCGGAAAACTGTTGGGCAAACAGGCATCTGTGCAATTTTCACAACCCTGGCATGTCCTGATAGATCCCTCCTGTACTCCCTCATCCCCCCCCCCGGCCGGTCCCTCCCCTCCCGCTCCTCTCCCCCGATCACAACAGACAGATCCTCCAACACCTTCACCCCAGGGAAATAAGAGTGGAATCATTTACTCATCTCCTTTTCCGCTTCTTTCCTCTGTCTCCATCTCTATTCCCTCCCCCTCTCTCTCTCTCTCTCTCTCTCTGCTGCTGCAGGTACAGAGCCAGAGTTGAGAAAGTTGAGTCACCAGCAAGGGTTCACGTCTTTTACATCGACTACGGAAACGTGAGTAACTTTGTGGCCGTGAATTTTCCAGTGTGATATTGAACATTTAAAAGACACTCACACACACACACGCACACGCACACACACTCTCAGACACATTAGCACGAGTTTCATGTCCAAACCCACAGCCAGAGGGAATCTATTATCTGAGGAGGGATTTCTCAAACCCATTCAGACACCAGTTGTTTGCATATTTCAATCTTCAAAGCAGCCGAGCAGCTTTTATTTACCCGTACAGTTTTGTTGGGTTTTTTTTTTTAGGACAAACACGACGCAAGGCTCGTTTGTTTCCCTTTACTGTTTACGACTAGAGCAAAGAGCGGAGCTGAGAGTATCATTTTTATCCTTTAGTTTTTTATGGGAACTACAAAAGCACAATATCACCTCTCCGTAAGTCTTTTGCTTTTACATTTGTGACGCTGAGCGTCGTCCTCGAGGTATGATGCTGCTTCGGCGCACTCTTACATCATCAAGCGGCTCGTGCGGCCAACCAATATGCGATGTCCCGTGATGCGGTGGAGCGGCCTGATACGACTGACCTGGGGGATATACCGTCGGACGCGATGCCTCTTGGCTTGTTTCCAAAAGTGAGGTTCTCCGAGGCCGACCCGCCGCACACAGAAGAAAATGGAGATGAAATCCACCTCAACCTTCGCGGTTCCTCAAGTTGAGTCCCTCTGACCTTGATTTGGCGCCACCGTGTCAGAGCCACCATCCGACCCCGTCGCCGTCTCGTAGGTGCTTGAGTGACGATGTGATCATTAGCAAACACACCGCTGTCTTCCGCTGTTAAAGCCCACATTTACGGCGCCTACAAAATCGAATACGTCGTTGATAAATCTTAACGTTCCGACCCTTAATAAATGTTCCGGGTCTCCGCTCTGGAGACGATACCGTTCAACGGACACATAAACCCACTATATGAGTGTCATTAAATTAACTCCCCTCTCATAATGATGTATTAGTGTGATTTCCTCCCCCGTCAGGTGCTCATCATTCTCAGGAGCCTCGTAGCTGTCAATCCATCAACTTCATTTCTTCTTCATGTCGCTGGACTTTTTAGACGTAACTTTTCATGAACAGCAAAGTTTTTTATGTACATTTGGTGTGGAAAAATCAAAAACAAGAAATCAGAGTGAAGGACGTGACGAAGTTTGAAGCCCAGAAAGAGGAAGACGCTGAACTCCAGACGCTCACGCTGTCACACATCGATTCTTGCAGAGGTCATGAGGTCATACATTGTTACACGCAAAGTGTGTGTTCTCTGCCTACGACTTATTAATGTTGAAATGTTATCGGGATTCAGTTTTCCTACTTTCATAGGTTCTGAAATATAACTTTAAGGCTGGTCGTCCTTTCTGGATCAGAATTTATCCGTCCAAACTGTAGATTCCTGCTTCATAAGTAGTTATTTCATCCATATGTGGATATTTTCAATCCCACACCTACATTTGTTTCTATCGTAACAGTAAATGTTGTATTGTTATTAGCGGTTCCTGAAGTTGCTTCAAACCTGGTTTACCGGTCGTCTGACATAAATTACCCAGGAAACCTAGTTAAGCCCAAATTCTTCCACGGACACCTGATTCTATGGTGACTGTGAAGGCTGGTCATCGTCTCCACAGCAGATAACCAGAACGTTACGCGCTCACGAGAGGAACGGATCTCAGACACGGATGTATTTATTGCACAATGTTGGGAGGGATGATGGCGGAACACTCATCCTCAAATGACGCTTGTTTACGTTTGACTGAACCTGCTGTGTCTCCTAATCCATTAAGAGTCCACCAACCAGACGTCTGCTGTCGTCTTTCCCCCTTAGCCTGTAGCCGAGCCAAAGAGCAGATGGAGCTCGGCGCTGCTCTAGAAACAGCTGGGAAACGAGCTCTGAGGTGACGAAGACACGCACGCAGCCCGCGAGCTGCGACACGGCATCTGCCTCCGTGTCGGCTGTAAACCATCGTGGTTAGAGTTAGGTCCATCCAGGTCATAGAGAATCATTCCGAGTCAAAGGAAGGTGGACGTGCGGCTTGTTTTTAAGCATCTGCGTCATGAGCGGACAAAGGCGGACACGTCCTTGAGCAGCGCCGTCGTCTTTTGCAGCGACGCTCCGCTTTGGTGGTTTGTTTGCAGGTATTAACGCCACAGAGTCTGACGTCTGTCTTCTTTCTTCTTCCCTCAGAGAGAAGTTGTGTCGACCACTCGCCTGGCTGTCATCCCCGCCGCCTTCGGAACAAGGACCCTGCCGGCGCAGGCCACCGAGTACGCCTTCGCCTTCATCCAGACCCCACAGGACGTAAGTACACGCACGCGGCGGGATTCAGCTTTTCTCGCAATTCCGTCAAAACCCCCGCAGCCTCATCTTCATCTGCATTTCTCTGCCGAAACGTCCAGCACGTCCGGGTGTCACTTGCGACGCACCACGGCGGTGCCGTGAGTGCCAGACTGGGGTCACGTTTTGACGCCGGTGAACACGGCGCTCATAAATAAGGCGTGTTGCTCCACGCGGGCGGAGCAACGATAAACAATCAGCCATTGATTTGTTTGCAATAAATTAGAGAGTAATTGACACTGGCAGAGAGACGTTGGTGTTTAATGAACAATTTGATAGAATGAACAATGCAGACTCCCTCACATCGCGTAGATAAATAAAACAACATCCTGGCACTGAAGCACGTGGGTCCGTGAATAATAACGTCCATCCTGCGTCCGTTTAGCAACTTTCTTTCCTCTTTTTTTTTTTTTCCCCGTATAATCTTACTTACATCGAGCTGTGTTTACTCAGCCTCCTTTGACCACCTGCGTGCATGTTGGACTGTTTTGTGTGTGTGTGTGTGTGTGTGTGTGTCAGGGGGTCAACTCGCTGGTAGCCATCCTGAGCCAGAAGCATTCCCCGCCGTCTCTGCGGCGAAGACCTCCTCTTTTATCGCCGTGTGCCAGATTGGCATCGCGCTGGAGCCTTGCCTCTAATTGGATGCCTGTGTGCTCAGGAGTTTTTAGCTCAAAAGGTTGTTTTTTTTGGTTGCTCCACTTAGTGTGGTTAGATACAAGCGAGTGTTTGCAAATGTGCAGTGTCATCTGTATTGATGATTTCTTTACGCCGGACATTCAGACGCACTATTACTGCAGAGACTCCGCCTTTATTTAAGGTTATAGGGTTCCATTTTTTTTTTGTGATTAAGCTGTTTTTAATTGGTTTTAGCTCAGAAGATGGGATCTTTGTTGCTGCATTGTTATACTTAAATGGTTCCTGGTTTGAAAATGAGGCGTGGACCGGTGGTTTGGACAGCCGAGGCGCAGTGTTCAATTTAATTATGGCTCAATATTTAATGAGATTTTTTTTAATTTCTGCATCGTTTTTTTTTTTCCTTCTTCCCTTTCAACAATTGAAAACGCGGCATAAGGTTGAAGCAATGCCACCTCCTCTGTTTCTGAATGGAAAGATTAACAATAGACTTCGTTATCCTCGTGGCACCGCGGCCAGTTTTCAAGGTTTCCCGGGGTTCCCATGGAAACCAACGCTGTAGACTGTGACTCCATGCAAATAAAAGGTTTTCTCTAATTATCTTTGAAATGCAAACTTGACATGTCGGTTCTGCTGCCCCTATTCTTGAAGAATATTTGTGTAATGTTTGAATTTTCTTCCCCGCTGGGAATGTCTATCGAAACCTCGCAGAGGGGATGGTGTGTGTTTGTGTGTTTGTGTGTTTGTGTGCTAGCAGCGCTGGGGGTGTCTGCATGGAGGCTGTCACCTGTCTCATGAGTCAGTGTCTCCTGAAGGATGAAGTGACCCATCTGCTGGTCCAGCCCAGAGAACAAAGTCACCACCTAGACTTTAAAGCCAACCCCCCACACACACACACACACACACAACAACCTTTACTGCAGGTTATGCGCTGACACACACGCCTTGCACCTCTCCTTCTCACTCCCTCGCTGTCACTCTGCATCTGTCGAACCCTTTTACCTTTTATTTTTCCCCTGGTCTTCCCTTCATGCGTTCTGCGTCTGCGTCATCTGATGCTTTTTACTGTGTCGCTCAGGCTCACAGCGCGGTGCCCCAGTTGTACTCCACCTTTGGCGGCGTGCACAAGAAAGGTTGATGCCGTTGTCTGGCGACGCTGTCACCCGATGGCCCGAACTCGCGTCGTGCCGTTGGAGGAGGATCTTTCAGACCGTCTAAATGAAAACGCAATCTCAGCACTTACAAACATGTTTTCTTATAACTGGAGAAAGTCGGAGAAACCGTTTCACATGACCTCCAGCTACCTCGGCGTTTTTAGAACTGTTCAATGCTTTTTCTCTCCGGACGCTCTGAGCGGCCAACCGCCTCAGGACAACCTGCTGCCGCTGCCTCTCGATGATGAGCAGCGAAATTAATTCTTAAGCAGCCAAACATTAGCCACTCTCTAATGGGAGCGGTTTGTCATCGGCTGAAAGGTAAAGGTTGCACGGAATATTACACATCTCTGTAAACAATTTACTTTTTCATTACTCACAATGCAGTACTACTGTCAAATCTACCTGCTCCTTATCAGCATAAAGAAAAAGACCAAAAGAGATGAGAACAGGCCCAAGGCTTGCTCTGCTGCGGTGCATGCATCAAATGTTAACATATTCTTATTTAATGAAACCAAAAATAGGTTTAGTCGCCACATGCGGCTTCAGAAATAAGTAAAAACAAACAGCAAAATACTGCACCTCTATCTCGCCTTATTTGACACATTTCCTGCTATTTGTGAAGCATCCCTTCCAGGAAGCTCTTAGAATCTTCATCACTTCAGCCTAATGAAGCAAACTGGGCCTTCGCGGTGGTCCCAGATAGCAAAGTTATATCAATCCCCTGCGTTGTTCAAAAAAAACCTCAATGAATTCCTCAAATTACATGTGAAGTTACTGAAAAAGATTTTTTCGTCGGAAAAAACTCCATTACTGAGTAAAATATGAGTTAATGAGGTAAATTATGATACATGTAAGATAGAATTCCTCAACTGAAGACAAAAAGTGAGTAATGTGATGGATTTCAGAAGTTTTATCTTTAACCGTTAATTACATGAGACGTACGATAAGCACTGATATGGATGGATGTAAACTCCACGTGTTTGAGTCGGTCCCTAACAAACGCATCACGTCTGTGCTCACGATAGTGAGGGGTGGCCACGCCCCTCTCATTAATTATGCACTGCCCATTCAGGGGTTTAATGCATTTTGTAAAGTAGTGTTTCTGTCTCGTCTCAGCTCCTTTCTCCACTGTCCCTCCTCTTCCCCCTGTATTAACTCTCCCAGCCCGTCCCGACCATCCCCCGCCACGCCGGACGGTGGTTGATGGGAGGGAGGGCAGGGACAAAAACGGCCCTTAGTTTTGTGCCTCTCAGAGGCTTCCCTGCCCACACACGCTCGCCGCGCCCGACACGCACGCACATACCCAAGGGCAGCTAGCTGGAAGGGGGTTGCCATAGAGACAAGACCAGAGCAAAAAAAAAGAAGGGAAGTACAGAGATGGATGGTGGGGGGAAGAGATGAATGACGGCCACGGACAGATTCTTTTTCTTTTCTTTTCCCTCTCCGTTTGAAGTGTCTCCCTCCCTCTGAAAACACAACTCCCTTGTGTTTCTCCTCTTCTGTCCGGACTGCCGGAGGACATTAGGTCAGCGTTGGATTGCGGCTGTTCCGCCTCATCCTCCACCTTGTGTTCAATCAAATGCTGCCCTTTCACATTCAGTGAGGTTAGGAAGGAAAGGGAGGTAACTCAGCGAAGAATGGAGAGAAAAGGAGGGGGAGGGAGAGGAGGGAGGGCTGGGGAGACTCAGACCATTAAATGGTTAAGGGAAAAGGACATTTCTTGAAGCAGTCGAGTGGATCATTACTGCGGTACATGACTGTTACATGACTTTTACATGACTGTTAGATGACGGGTACATGACTGTTACATGACTGTTACATGGCATGACTTTTACATGACTGTTAGATGACGGGTACATGACTGTTACATGACTGTTAGATGACGGGTACATGACTGTTACACGACTGTTACATGGCATGACTTTTACATGGCTGTTAGATGACTGTTACATGTCTGTTACATGACTGTTATATGACTGTTACGTGGCTGTTACGTGGCATGACTTTTACATGGCTGTTACATGACTGTTACATGTCTGTTATATGACTGTTACATGACTGTTACATGACTGTCACATGACTGTCACATGACTGTCACATGACTGTCACATGACTGTCACATGACTTTAACCAGCTGCTGAATGATGGAAGTTTCTCACTCAACGGATTCACGTTATATTCTTATGCGTATGTAGGCTGTCTTTATTTATATTTGTATATATTATATATAAATATATGTGTGTGACTGTATATGTGTGTGTGAGTGTGTTCAAGAACCATCAGCCCCAAGATACTAATTATCCTTTGTCACCTTTCTCCTCCCCTTTCTCTCCCCTCAACATTTTCTCCCATTATTTTCTCAATCACCTTTCTCCCTCTTTCAAACCCACCATTCCCCGCTGTGCTCCTCCTCGCGCCTCCTCTGTCCTCTGTCTTCTCCAGGAGGACGCCCGTGCGGACGTGGTTGACTGCATTGTGAAGGACATCCAGAATAGCCAGTGCCTGTTGAACGTGGAATACTCGGGTGCCACCTGCTCACACGTCACAATACAGTTTGGGGACACCAAGGACGACGTGGGCCTCAACCTGGTCAAGGAGGGTCTAGTGATGGTGGACGTCCGCAAGGACAAGCACCTCCAGAAGATGGTAAGTGAAGACATCCTGATCGCTTTGCTTGTTTTTAAGACTTTAGGAAAATGTGAACGTTTCCTTACGATCGGTCTGTCGTGGTTCCTCCCGTCACCCAAACATTTGGTTCAGTTTTCCATTTGATGCAAATCCGCAAATCAGTGCAGGGTAATATTCATTGTTTGCACCGCACAGGTGCATTATGGGTGGGGCTGTGCCTGTGTGAATGTTTCGAACAGGTCCTTTAGATAAAATCTGTTCTGACACATTCTCAAACAATTTCCAATCTGGATTATGGCGGATCAGCGCACAGATTCCTCCGTCCCGCTTTCGTTTTTTTTTGTACGTTTGATTAGAGCCGAATTTAAGTGCTTTAATTAAATAAACCCTGATATTAATCCGTCTTTCAAAATACTACTCAGGAGCTCGTGGCAAAGCTTGGCTCAATAATCGCTCCGAGTGATCGACTCGCTCTTCTTATTCTTGTCAGCGTATCGTCTCCTTGTGAATTCTTTAGCTTTGAACAGTTTCATGCGACGCCACCGTCGGTTTCCACACAGTCCAGTAAGAACCGCACTTCTCCGCCAGCATGCATAACACCCACCTCTTCTCCTGCATAGATCCCTCTTGATTAATTAATTACACCAAATGTCCCCAGTTCCTCTAGCGTGACCGCTCAGCCAGACACGCAGAGCGCGACACCCTCACTCGTCAATCCACCGCCGTCCAATCTACACCCATACCTCCGCAATTAGCCTGAGAGGGCGGCCATTTTGTCAGACCATGAAGTGTCGCTCATTTACGCCGGCTCTCATTATGTTAATTCGCCCGGCAAAAGCCACTCTGCGCATGAAAGATAGAGGAGCGCGGGGTGTATTTATTCCTGCAGCAATTACCGCTTCAACACTATTCCCTATGCTTTTTATTTCAACACGGATTTGCTAAAGAATAGAGGAACGTCTCCACAAGAGTGTAATTCTAGGAAAGCAATCACGCTGCAGAGCGGCGGGCGGACGAATACGTTTGTAAAGATATTTTTTCAGCTAATTTACCCATCCACGCACTGGGACTCGCCCCCCGAACCATAACGATTAAAGCACTTCTCTTTTCTTGGTCGGTCAATACAGCGCCGCGCTCCATTGTCAGAGCATTTTGACCTCTGACCCCTTTAGGGGTGAAGCCCACAGCCATAATGCAGTCTCCAGGTAATGGAGCCTATAGATGAAGGGCAGTCATTAAAATACCTCCCAGCTGTACCTCTAATGGGTGTGCAGACTGAACCGATCCAGGTCCAGGTCCAGTTTTTCCCATGGTTCGTCTTTGGCGTTCCTCTGCGGCGGCGTCTACAGCATTTCGCTTCTCCCTCGCCATCGACAAACATTTTGATCTCGAGTCAGCTGAGCAAGTTTGAAGTCTGACATCATCACGCTATTTTCTATACCTGGAAATGTGCGTCAGACTCGTAGAACTACGGGTTCCCTCCACAGACTGGAGTTCTGCTGGGAGAATATCAGCTAATTGTTCCGCTCAAAGTCCTTTTTTTAAAGCCGAGGGTGTGTGAGTGTTGATGAAGATCCGAATCCACCAGTTTTGAGGCTTTAATAGTTCTTATTCTGGTCCCAATGGTTCGGTAGAGATGTTTGACAAAGATCACAGAACTTTGATGAATTGACATTTGGATGTTCCAAAATTCTTCCTTTCATACTTTTGAAATGTGAGAATTTTACTTTATTTATAAGCAGTTTTTTTTTTTTTTTAAGTGCTTTATAGTCAATTTACTGCAGTTCTCTCCCAAATAATTCAATATCTTTTGGTTGTGGACCAGACAAGATGGATGCTGGATTCTGGGATGTCACAATGGACACATGACAGGAAATTCTGAGAAAAGAGAATTTCCTGTCATAAGTTTTTAGGTTCTCTGGAAATTTGAATATGTTGATTTTTCTTCACCAGGGTTTTTGTGAAGCGCCAGACTTTAATTTAACTACAGATATTTGTTTAAGTCAATAAAAATGAATAAGAAGCTGCAGTGAAAACAGAAAATACTATCTCGAGGCGGAAGTTCAACCAAAATATGTCAGATACGACCTTTTGTTGACCTCTGGGTCCCCTCTTACGTACGAAGTTCCCCTCAAGGTCTTGTAGCCGAGCTGGCTCTTTCTCTCTCCTCCCCCCTCCCCTCCTCTCCCTTTCACTCATCTGGACCCTCAGCCTCCTTTGGAAAATGACTTTTGTCCTTCATATCTGCTCCATTTTAGCTCCATTCTTAATTCATTATCCATTCCGGAGGATTGGAACATGCTCATTGTAATCTGTACTCAAGCGCTGAAGCATCGGGGAACAGATGGGTCTGTAATGCTCACTGACACTACAGCGACCATCAATAGTCAGTCATAAGAGCACTGAAGGTCAACATCGGTCTCTGAGGGTGCTATTGTCCCCAGAGAATGAGAGCAGGGGGGGATATTTATCCATTCAAGGGGTTTATATTTTTCCCAAGTGCATATTTGTCTTAAGCCCTACATTCACTGAAGCCCACTACGGCCGCCATACGGAGGGTAATTGCTGCTCCACTTCCTCGCAGTGTCATTGAAAAGGATAAACAGTCATTGTGAGATGTAGGCGAAAAGGATGATCGTAAACGCGCCAGCTGCCGCCACCCGATTGGAAGGGAGAGGGTTATGAAGGAGAGGCGGGCACACAGGAAGTAGGAGGGTAATCTGTAAGCGAAACTATGATTGACAGATGGCACTTTGCGAGGGGGGGAAACTTACCGCGTGATCCAAATACGCGGCGGATGATGAAGGAGGGGATTTAACTGTAGCTGACCTTTCGGTGCGAGAGAAAGGGATGACCCAAAAATATGGATCAACATTGAAGCACCTGTACGTTTCAGAAGAGCCATTAGACGTGTTTAGTACGCGTGCACGCCACATCCACAGCCACGAACGCATAAAAGTTTAATCTGCCATACATCTGCCGTGTCATGTGTTGTCCTTCCTGGACATGTGTTGTTTACGAGGCTTTAACGTTTGGATTATCGTCCGTGAGCGATATCATTGATTCATCAGCACAGTGGCGGCAGCGCTGGAAGCAGAAGGCGCGTGACACACGCAGCGCCACGTACAGTAGCTCCAGTATGTCGGCCATCACCGCCGCTCGCTTTGCCGTCCCGCTCCCAAAGCTAACCCAAGAAGAACTAAGAAGGTTTATATTCCTCTCTCCACCACCACAGAAGCTCCCCCTAGTGGGTAAAACGTGATATTTCTATACAAGATCGATCCTTTCCAGTTGATAAGTATGCTCCAAATTTGGCCGGACACCTTTTGGAGAAAAAACTCTCCCTAGTGTCGAAAAATATACAACCGATCCTTCTCCAAATCAATCCAGTTCTTCCTCGCTCTAAGGTCTATGTCAGTATAAAATTTGAAAATGATTTAGGAAATTCTTTTTGATTTATCGCCTTGGCAGCGACGATGACAACCCCATAATATCCCCGATATTTCAGTGATATAATCATAGTAAACGGCATAAAATACACAGTTGTATTCTTATTCCCGACAAGAACTTTGAGGTTTTCTGTGGAGCTGCGTCACAAAGACGCGTGTGCGTCTGCAGGAGCGTGTTATTCTTTCCCTGCCATAAAGGCACAGTACGGCACATGCAATCATTCTCTCCGCGTCTCATATGAGCTTTTAGCAAGACTAAACAGTAATGGCATCCTGATTTAATGTGGTGTCGACCATGTCATTTGGTCTGATTGCCCCTGTTGGCTACTGCTGCGCTGCAGTTGGGAAAGAAAATCTGTATTTCGTCTCCCTCAGTAGAAAATCTTGCAAATGCTTGAATAAGGGCACATTGATTTTTCTCCATCACAAATAGCGTGAGTGTAAAGTGAGTGTAGAGTTTAATCAATAGGGCATCAGCAAGCAGAGGAAAGTACTGATATAAACTCTCTCTCCCAAATAGCCTAGAAGAATAAACTCCATGAAAGCTGGAGTAGAAGTTATAACTTAAGCACATCTACGGCGGAGTTTTGTAACGGCAGCTTTGAACAGTTAAGATATGACAAATCTTTCGACTTTTTGCACCAGACTTAGAGTTCTTCTTAGAGTTCCATCTGACCTTGGGAGACTCACACAGTAAGTGGGTTTGCAAGGACACTTTAACTTCTTTCAGAATGGAATCTTTTCCAATAGAAGGTTCCTGTTTGACTGTTTACACAAGCAAACTAATAGGACATGGCGTTAACACGCGCCGACACCTCAGTCGGAAGAGCCGTGAGCAGCTGAGTGACGAGCAAAAAAAAAAAAGGAAGCAATCTATAGATGACAAGTTTTTATCAGGAAGGGGGGGGGGCTATCCCAGCTCTTTAATTACTTCCTTCCTCGTCAATAGAAAGGGGGGTCTGTGGGGATTCATGCTTTTATTCAGGGTCTTCAAAGTCTTCCAGCGCTTTTGAATTTGTTGACAGCGTCGGTCCAGCAGGTCTCCAGACGGGTTATTTTTTTGGACGGGTTTTTCGACGTGGATTTTTTTTTTGAGAGGTTTCATTAAAAGCAGAAACTCTGCTGTGGTCCAGATCATCCTCACCAGGGATCAACCCGAAAAACTGTTTAACTTGAAAGGACTTAGACTAGCTCTCCTTCTCTCCTATCGGTTGATACTGAGCTCTCCTCTTCATCACTTTCTTCTTTACTCTCCACTGTACTTTTCATTCTTCTTGTCACTCCACTCCTCTGCGCACACACTCCCCTTTTTCTCCACTCCTGTCATTATAACTTCTCCTTTGCTCAGAGATTCCCTTCATCAGCCCTCTTCTACCCGTCTTCTTCATTTTAGCCTGAGCTCAGCATGTTATCCAAACTGAACGCTAGCACTTCATTTACACGACGATCGGGGAGGCGCCTCCATCGGCTCATGCCTCTGCTTGATTTGCATTTTGTCTTTCAGTGTCAGGCCATGATGAGCTCTGGTCATGTGGAGAAGCACTCAGATCAGACTTGGCGCTGACCTTATATTACAATGTGACTTAAAATGCTGCCGCCTGCAATTATTTGCTACTTGACATTTTTTCCCCCCTGTGAACTCACATTTGCAGTCGCAGTGATACTGGTCATTGTCGTTTCCTATGAATGCGTAAAAAGTGAGACACAAACAGTGTGTGTGTTTCCTTTGGCTAATATTTAAATGAAAAAGACCAAAAGCTAGAATCTCTGACTCACATGCAGTGACTCAAACCCAGATGTGATGTTTTTCGGTCCCGTATGACGCTGAAGTCACGAAGGCTCAATTGGATGATGGCCGTGTTGTTTGGTGGACTTTCCTCTGTTCTCTGTCAGCTCTCACAAGGGCAGTGCACTATCGATGCGATGAATGCTCTCAGAGTAATGATGGAGAAGGACAGACAAGGCAAGAAGGAGGTGAATTCTGTCTTTGTGGATTCAGAGAAAGTGTACGACAGATTGCCAATTGAGGAACTGTGGGATTGCCTGAGGATGTCTGGAGTGACATGTATATATAGTGATATGAATGAGGGCAGTATGACTGCATGCCATCTGGTCACTAAGAGTGAGAGATGGGTTCAGGGTGGAGGTGGGACTGCATTAAGGATCATCTCTGAGCTCCTTCTTGTTCGCTGACAGATGAGGTCAGCTCCTTCCTCTCCATGGAACATGATGTCGTGGATGACATTGTGATCTGTATTGAGAGCATGCAGCAGCTGAAGGACGACCTCGAGGTATGTGCTTGGAAGGTCACTGGCAGCGAGACAGAATACATGTGTGTTTGTGAAAGGGAGCCAGGTGGAGCGGTGAGGATGAAGGAGTAAAGGTGGAGAAGGTGCCGGAGTTTAAGTACTGGGGGCCGAGTGGACACAGAGTAGAGTGGGTTGATAAGAGTGTCAGGTTTTCTCTGTGACAGAAGTGTAGCAGCAGGAGTGAAGGTAAAGATGGGGGTGAGAGCAGCTCTGCTGTATGGTTTGGAGACGGCGGCTCTTGTGAGACTATGTGAAACTCTCACCAGTGTTTCCTGTCAGTCGCCTCCCAACAACTTGATTACAACTCTAACGGGCCTCTGGGTGCGAAGCAGCCGTGCCCAGTAACCTCTGCTAACTGACATTGGTGCTAGCTCCCAAAGTGCATTAGTGTTACAAGCTAATCTCCTGTTTGCTGATTAGGAGTCAATTACAAACAGGGAAGTGTCTGTCACTCCATAGCCGGCGCAATTATTATCAATCACCAGCAGTGACAGAGCCTGCAGTATCGACCTAATCCCCGGTTCCTTTTTGTTCCTTGCTGAGGAGATAAATATAAAGAAGAATCATTCACACACCTGACGAGCATTGTTGGAGACATGCCTAAGATTAGGATTCAGAAAAGTGACTGTTGAGTGTGTGTGTGTGTGTGTCTGTGTGTCTGTGTGTCTGTGTGTGTGTGAGAGTGTGTGTGTATCAGCAGCAGGAGAGTGAGGGGGAAACATCAGTGAGGTGGCTTCCTAAGAGTATAGGCTACAGATAAGTCTTGGAATCTTTAATTACCCCACGTCCCCCTGAGGAATGCACTTTTTATTTCTTCCTTTCATCTCCTCTCCCTATAATGTGGCTGTATTTGCACTTAGGCCTCGCTTCTCACGTATGAGCGTTGAGCAGGGGACTTTAAAGAAGCTTCAAGGGGCCGTGAGGGCAGCCTGTAAATGGGGGCACACGCGAGATGCAGGTCTTATCTGCTTCTCGTCGTATAAATGGCCTCATGGGTAGTGTAGTGCTCGCAGTCGGCCGTCACGGTCCCCAGTGGCGGTTGACAGCGGAACGGCTGCATTGCACGGGAATTGTGTTAATGAGGGCTGAAGCTGCAGATGAAGATGAAATGGCGCGCTCAGAAGTGTAGTCACACCTACAGCCGCACGCCGGAAATCCATACAGGAAATCAGGAAAGGAGGCTCACACACACACTCACACACACACACACACGGGACGCCTCCAGGGAGGGTCCGTTCCATTTATCAACGTGCAATTGTGCCGTTTGGTGCACACTCTACATTAGCTGGCTAATGCGACGCAGCCTGCCGCTGAAGCCCGGCTTCGGACTCTAATGATAAACCTCACAGGAAGTTAGTTCAGGCTAACCAAATGAGGCCTCATGGGAAAACAGGATGTTATGCGGCGGCGCCGCTCTCGTTGTTTATGAGCCGTCCCCCGAGCAGAGCGGACGGACGCAGCACTTGTGCGGGGGTCCCCACTGAGCTCCCACACACAGTCGCTCTTGACTGTTTCTATGAAATGTAGGGAAACACATCTGAGAGAGGCGAGCGAGAAGGACGTGCATAGAATCCTCAGGACGCCCCATCGCCGCCGTGTTTCATTGGAGAAAGATAAAAAACCCTCTCACTGAGTTGATGAGATCCGAGCGACTCAGCCGTGATTCGATGTTCTCGCACCGACGGGCGTCGAATCCTCCCCTCCCCGTCTCAGGTATGTTTTTCATGGCGTTAAAAGCTAATGGAAGGTTTCATAACGCGGCCGTCTGGAATCACGCTGCGGAATTCAAAACGAGCTAACGATGGAAATCTTCACTTTATTACTCTCATCGATCAGCTGACTCAAAAAAATACATCTATCACCAGGAAATATAGAGTCTACCAGTGTCTGAGTATTCCATCGTAGATAGTACTACAGTAAACAATTAATAAATAGTGACTCAAAATAGACACAGAGTTAAAGAAAAGCTGTCTTAAGACCAATGCCAGTAATAAAAATGAAAAGAAAAGGGGAACAGGCAGTGAAAATGAACATGTCAGTAAAAGATAGGAAAGACTTAATAATCTAAATACTGGAGGAAATTGCCTCAGAAGATTCTTTATTACACTTCATAAATATGGGGAATGACATCCAGCAGCAGGAAGCCGCTGAGGATGTTGGGAACTAATGCTGGATTATCCACATTTTTCCACAAGCTCAGTGTTCAGTTCAGATATTCCGAACTACCTCTTCCCCTCTTTCCTTCAGTCCCCCTCCGCCCATGTTTTTGTTTTTATGTTTTCCATATATTGATTAAAGTGAAGTAAAAATTTGAACTTGCATAAACCGTTTAGCAAATCCAAAACGAAGTCAAATATTACGTGGAATATGAACGAGACACATTTTGCAATAAAGTATTGCAAAAAAAAAAAACTAGCATGTATTCTAGTCGGGAATTACAGATGTAAACGTAGATTAAGAGTTATTATTAGATATCTTACTTACTTTATTGAGATGAATGACCATCGCGGCTCATTTTGCTGAAAGTCGTATCAGACATTTCGTGTCAGAAGTGAGGGAGCATCCATCATGCACTGGTGTCAGTAGTGGACCGGTATCAGCATTGACTCGATGGTGTTGCTGTAATGGATAGTCCTGTTAGACTCACCAGTCAGGTGAAGATTTAATATATATAATGCTTAGAACGCCTCACATTTCAAAAGGACCCGCTTTGGGACGGGGGAGGTGTGTCCATAAACTTTCCTGAGGAAAGTTTGGAATAGTTTTTGGGTCAAAGCTTGTCCTGGAAACCCTCTCGTACTCGGATTATTATATAATTATGCTCCGGAAACAAAAAAAGAGTGGAAGAGCTCATCAGCGGATCCTCCTTCTCTTTGATCGTGGTGGGGGAGAATAATAGTTTTAAAGGAAGACGGGTCCGATTTGAATTTGTCCTGAGTCAGAATCAGTAAGCGTCTCCACGCCAAGACATACCCCGCCCTAACACACACACACACACACACACAAACACAAACACACACATATGATAACACCACCACCACAGAGCACGTATAAACACACACACACACAGCAGTGGCTCGATACCTAATTTACTCGCCGAGTTGGAGGCGGGGCCTTTCATTGGGCATTTCCTGCTCTCCAGTCACAAAGAGTCGGGGTCTGACTCTCTCACAGACAGCCAGTTGTGTCCCTGCTTCTTCTGCTCCGAGGGCCTTTCTGGACGTGTCCTCGGCGGCATGCAACGCTACCCAGCCGCCGCTCCACCCACTATATTCTCCATATCCATATAGAACACAGGCAGGTAGGAGGTGGGGTCACCAGGTTGGTCCAACATGTTGAGAGTTTTTGACCTTCCGTTAGAAAACGGATGCATATCATCATAAACTAAAAGGAAATATTAGGTGTGTGTGTGTGTGTGTGTGTGTGTGTGTGTGTGTGTGTGTGTGTGTGTGTGTGTGTGTGTGGGTTAGTGTGGGTTAGTGTGGGTGTGGGGGGGGGGTTAGTGTGGGTGTGTGTGCGTGTGTAGCATCAAGGTTTTACATAAGACTTTTTACTTTCCGTGATATCTGGTGTTAGTGTGCCTCCTCCTCAACTCTGTGAACCCACGCTGGTGGGCTTGTCACGCCAGGTTCCCGCCAAAGTGCTTGATGTCCTCCGACAGCCCCGCTGTCCAACGTGATGTAATCCCAGTTTACCTCAAACATGGACGGTGACACTCAAAGCCGTTACTCAGACGTAGAGCTCATCGGCGGCCTGGAGTGAGCTGATCTCCACTTTCCGTCAAACAGGCCCTTCTTGCATCATGGGACCCTCGGAAATTCCGTCCCTTAATGGAAAGCGAACAGAACAATCAGACAATCCGTCTGATTGTTCACAATGTAAATACAAAATATTAAAGTGAAGAAATAATTACCAGAGTCGACCAAACATTATTATTATTACACATTAACAAAGTGACCTCTAACTCATGAACAAAAACCTTTGGAGGGTTTCCTCTGGTTAGCTTTAGCGCTTATGTGGAAAACCCCTCCAACATAAACCACTTGAACTTTCCGTGTAAAAAAAACAACCTGGGAATCCTCTCCGGCGGCCACGCCATGCAGTATTCATGCGCGCTGAACGAGAGCCGTGTCTTCAGGAATCCTACCTGCAGATCGTTGGAGCACACTCAACTCCAAACGGTCTGAGATACAGATATAAAAGCCATTAAGCGCGGTCCAACGCTCCCACGGCGGCCTGTCGGGTGCAGAGTTCCCCACTTTCAGCGCGGTCGGAAGTAGAAGGAGATGATGGACGGGGGGGGGGGGAGAGTGCAAGATGTTATTAAGATTGAGGGACCATTGAAACACACCGGGACAATTTGGAAACAAAAGGAAGTGAGCGGGGGCTTCTTTCTCTTTTTTGCGGTTGGCGCGCAGCCGCTTCTTTCTGGGAGGCTGTTTCTGATTGTCATTGCTGTTAACGAGGAAAGCTCAACATGCGTGGAGGATAAGCCTCATTGTTCCCGTTCCACTCCGGTGGGTTCCTCGTCGCCTGACATCCCGTCTCGGCAGAGGGGGACTGAAAGAACTCGCAATTGGCGCCGATCATTAGTCGAAGAAGAAGCAGCTCACCTACGCAGCAGACGTGCACGACTTGTCAGAGGGCTGCTGCCACGGTAGCTCTCGTTCAGCTGAATCACTTTCACACCATGTTTACCAGAACGCCACCTGGGCACCACCCGCACAGGGACATGTGTGGTCTCTCTGTCGCGCTCTCTCTCTCTCTCTCACATTCAGGCAGACAGGTTCACAGCCAGCCAGACGCAATGATTAGTGCCAAAACAGCAGACCTGCACCACCTGTTGTGGACGAACCCACTCAGTAGTTATGAATCCGTGTTTTTCTTGGAAACGCACAATGTTCACGGGTCGTGTTCTCAGAATTTTTTTTCTCCTGACATTTAGAATCAACTGATTTCTGACATTTGTTGCAGCGTTGCAGACAATCACTCATGCTCACAGAACCGAGAAGCTCTGTCTCTGCTTCTCCAACGGTCCATAGCCGTTGCTCGCCAAACCGGGCATCCGTCTGGCATATGGGGGCTTTGTGGGGTCGTCCAGACGAGCACACTGTCACCCGGTGCCTTCTGCCACCCAAACACCCTCCAAACAATTCATTTCACACTGGCCCTCCGTACGATCAACTCTGAGCATCTTGCTGTTTTCGTTTGGAGCATAAGTTTCTCTATTCATGCATCGAATCTCAGCTCCGTCACCCTTCTGTTTCCCATCCGGCCCTGCATTCAAACGGGGGACTCGTTTCCTCCTCTGGAAAAGAAAAAAAGCCACGGCTGTGTGTGTGTGTAAATGAGCCATTATGCCTCCCTACAGGAGCCCATAGAAAAGCTGTGAAAGAGCGATCCGGGACAGGATACGTGGAGATGTTCAGGATCCAGAGGCACTCATCAGCTGGGTTCAGCTGCACACAGAGTGAGCTGAAGCGAGGAGAACAGTGAGAGACGAGGGCGAGCCAGCAAAGAGGCTCGCCGCGTCGGTTCCAAAATGGCAGCGTGTCATCTGTGCGTATTGTGCTGTAGTGCTCTTGACTTAGCATCTCCCTCAGAGTGCTCTGCCGTTAGTCGCGGGCTCTCAGCGGTGCAGAGGGTGGAACGAGCTTGGGTTTGTGCTCCTGCCGTTTTTCCCTCGCAAATGTGGGAAAAATGAGATTTGTTCTCAAATATTGCTGGATTCACTCTGACACCACATCTCTTCAGTCCTGCCCCTCGCTCTATGGGCGCCGCGCCGGCTCATAGCGCTACAGGCACTAATAGCACCACTCCAAAACCCAAACCGCATCAACGGACTTTTCCGCGAGTAGAAAGCCGACTGCTGGTTCCTCCATCTGGTGACGACGGCCTGATGGGACCAACATCCCGGATCCCAACTCTTTAAAAAGAAAAAACCTGCCCTGCCTTAGTTGGCTTTGATGGATGGCTTGTGCAGCCACTGCACTTTCCCAAGCCTCACACTCACACATCGCCTAGAGAGAGAGGCGGTACCATCCAGCAGCAGGGCCGTCATCTCGGCGGTGCCATGCACAAAGTAGCTATCAAATCAAGCTACATGCACCAGCTAGCGAAGCAATTAAACCCCCCAGACCCATCCATACTCAACAATTTTAACATCTGGGATGTGTCTGTGTGTCTGCATATCTGTGTGTGTGTGTGTGTGTGTGTGTGTGTGTATATCTGTGTTAGTGTGTGTCTGTGTGTAGCCGAGTGTGGATGCCAGCTCATCTACTACTATAATAAGCTACAAGACATGTGAGACAATCCAATCCATTACAAGAACAGACTTTTCTCACCAAACTCCTTTTTGAGCAACTTCTACATACTTTGTTTTGTAAATTGAAGAATAAAAAACTTTGTTTATAAAGCACCTCTCCAAAAAATAAATGAGAAGAAGAGCGTGCTTCATTATTTCCCTTTAAAGCGCGGAACCACCGTCAACTCGCCTGCGGATTGGTCACGTTACGTTATAACGCGATAACACACAAACCATTTCATGGATTCATTCGAATTTTATGCCCACATAGACGGTAGTGCGAGGAAGAGCTGGATTGATTTTTGGAAACGTTGGTTGCATATTTATGAGAGTAGGGGGAACTTTGTCTACAAAAGTTTCCGGGCCATAATTTCTCAACCGTTGGTCCGATTTAGTCCAAATGTGTCGCAGGTCTATTTTGTATATATTATATTTTACTGGAGAAGTTCATATTTTACTCACTAGGGGGAGTTTTTTCATGAAAATTAATTTTAACATGACTTCATATTTAATTTGAAAAGTTCAATCAGGAAAGATTCTTGTACAAGGCAGGGGCATTGGGGACTTTCCGGGGGTGTACCCTTGCTGTTAGGAACAGCTTAGTCCTACTTTCAAATAAGAAAATCATTGGAAAATGAGAAATCATTTAGCCAGCAGAAAGCCAGACATGATCAAATAGTTCTCAGGAGTTGGCTGAGTTGATCGGGTCAGCCAGGTTGACCCATCAATTAGGGAGACGGGCAGCAAAGAGCCGACCTTTGGGGTGGAGTGAGGTCAGAGGTCAGCAGCTCAGAGGTATGAACAGCAGCTGAGCTTTGGCTCGTTGGTTTGCAGGAGATTAAAAGAGTCTTAAAGTGAATCCTGTACTTTGATGCAGCAGGACTAAATGAAGAGTGATGTGAGACCTCCAGAACCATCTGACTGCTGCGTTCGGGTTGTTTGACTCGGCCGGGTAGAAAGTGAACTACAGAACCAGACAGGAGACAATTAAGGTGTGAATGATGCGTTCAGGCGGGGTTGAGCCGGATCATTTACGTTTGTCCCGCTAATAGGAAGCCCTCGTGTCCAAAGCCAGTGTTTCCAGCAGAGTTCTGTCTTGGAGAACTTCCACGGTCAGACAGGATGTGAGTGCTGTGGGTGGGCGGGCCGCTCTCACCGTGATGGAGGTGAAGTGATCTGTGAGCGGAGGCCTGGAATAGAGTCTGATCAGTCTCCTTCCTCTCCGGCTCCTCCCTGAGGATCAGCCCGCCTGAGCTCTCGAAGGTCCAAACAGCCACTAACACCGGACCCGTCTAACAGAACCCTGCTAATATCGCGCTAGCCTGTCTGCCCCTCCCCTGCCCGATGACTCACCACGGCTTCACTCAACGAGGCTAAAGGGCCGTTGTAGCCGAAGCAGACAACACGCAGCCATTTTCTCCTCCGTAGGATCCCTTTGTCTTTATCTTAACATATCATCAAGCTCAGCTCTTCAAATCTTAAACCTAAAGAAAGGGTTTAATCTGGAATAAAACTCATTCCATCAGACAATAACCAGTTTCTTACTCTCGCTCTTTTCTTGATTAACCACTGAATGCGTCGCAGCGTCGTCGTTCTCTGCTGATCGTCGACATGTGACCTACGTAGTATTTTAAGTAGTTTGGTATTTCTCTCGTATTGTTCTCTAATAGGTTTTGATTTTAAATCTCTTAGACACTTTTCCCCTCCCGTGCAACTCTTGTATTCAGTATATTTTTATTAGTTGTTTTTTTTAAATATATTGATCTGATACACATTTTTAAGTTTGTATCGTTCAGGGGGTTAATTCTTTTTAATCTTTACACTTTTTTTCTAAACTTTTTCCTGTGTTTTAGCCATCATTCTATTATCTCTATCTCTCTCTCATGTCTATCTCTATTTTCTCTCTCTCTCATCAAACTGTCTCTCACTCCCAGTCCCTCATTTAACCATCTCTATCTCTCTCTCATCTATCTCTTATCCCTCGCCCTCATCTTTCTCTCTCCCTCCTTTATCTCAATTTTCTGTCTCATCAACCGGTCCCCATCTCCCAATCTCTCTCACTTAACTAACTCTATCTCGCTGTTTTCTATTTTTATTTATTTCTTTATTTCCCTCTAATCGATCTCCACCAGTCTCTCATCCCTCTCTCTCTCTCTCTCTCTGTTTCTCTTCCCTCTCTCTCTCTCTCTCTCTCTCTCTCTGTTTCTCTTCCCTCTCTCTCTCTCTCTGTTTCTCTTCCATCTTCCTCATCTCTCTGTCTAAGATTTTCATCCATAAACATTCTGAAGAGCTCCGACTTTCACAAGTAGAGCCAGCAGCTCAGCCTCATTTCGCAGACGGCGTCCCGTGACTGACTGCTCTAGGTTGACAAAACGTTGCCGGCCTTCGTCTCGCGCGCACAAGAGGTTCTGAGAGGCTCTCATCTGGAGTGGTTCTGTTGGGTGGGAGCTGTGGCGGGAGGCGCGGAGTGATGCTCTGCACACAGCGGATAAAAGGCAATGACCCTCACACGGAGCGGTAGCGTGGCGTCCTCTGCTCCGTGTCTTCCCTTCCACAGATCCACGCCGGGTCCGACCTTGTTGAGGCAACGCAGCGTTTCTGGGAAATAGAGCAAACAATGTGAAATTTCCGCAAACGAGTCTTCTTTCCTCCGTCGAAGGAGGTTGAACCCGAATCTGTTTTTATGGTTCTATGCTAACGACCCGTCTCTTCCTGTTCTTAGGTGACGGAGTATCTGAACAGTCAAGAATCCGCCAAGACCGCCAGGGTAAGTCCCTTCATCCAAATCCAGAAGCTTCATCTCAGCTTCTCTGTCACCTCCTCGTAATTATGTGATTACTTTGCTCTCCTCAGCGAGGAAGCTAATATTGCCAAAACAAGAACATTGCAACACTAATTACTTTTCCACACCAAATACCAGAGATAAAGTGTCTCTCTCTCTCTCTCTCTCTCTCTCTCTCTCTCTCTCTCTCTCTCTCCCGATGAGACACATTACTTTGGCAGTCGCCGTCGTCCCGTATGGATTTCTGCCAACAGTCTGTGCAGGTCCATACTGTGAAGATGGGGGTGGGGGTGGGTGTGTGTGAAAGTGAGGACAGAGGGAAGGGGAAAGGTAGAGGAGGACGGAAAGGCGGCACACAGAACACGGCTGTTCTGAGGAGGTCACACAGCGTCGACCCCCCTACATACTTACTTACTTATTATAACTGCTCGTTTTCTTTTATCCTTTTATCTCACTCGATTTTTACTCATTTTATTACGTAGTGCGCCTTTCACTCCTTTAGTTGATGTTTTAATCCTTACCTGTTGTTTGAAAGCTGCCACAGACACCAACCTTGACTCCAGGCAGGAGGATGCGGAGTCACAGCCCGCCTCATCCTTCAACCAATTAAAGGTGTCAATGCAGCCCGGTTGGAAAAGGCCGGATCGCTTTAGTAATTATCTTTACACTATGATTATGCAAAACCCCAGGAGCCAATCCTGCGCTCCTGTTTTGTTTTGACTCATGTAAATGTCAAACAGGATGGCTCAATATCCTCGAGGAACGTTATCCGTCCTTTATATGGCATTTAAACGTCGGCCGCATTCAGACTCCTGTCATCAGGAAAGGGAGGGCACTTCCTGTCCAAAACTCAGCATCCGGGACCGCCTGCTCGACTCCTGGGCTTTACTGGGCCGGTCACAGTTGGAACTGACGGCCCGTCAGAGTGGAAAATGATTTGGCTCGTTTAATTCTGGCCTCGAAAAATGAATGTCTCTCTGATAAAAACGGATACTGGCCTCGTAGCGTCCGCAGGTAGCCTGCTAACCATTGGCGTCCTACTGCAGTCCGCGCTTTGCTAGCTACTCCGCACAAGCCGGATTGAGTCCTCACCAGTCACCTCGTCTCCTCTCGCCTGAACCTCTGGTCGCCCACCGGACCGACGTCTCCCAGCTGCTGCATCTCACCCCGCGAAGGGAGATAACCTATCTTTGATAGCAAACAGAGGCTCACTCTGCGAGGCAAATTCTGGGAGATTAAGAAGTCAGACAAGGACTGACTGACTGAGATGGCGACTCTTGGTGTTGGGGAAAACATATTTCTTATTCCGGTATTGGATTAATCGTCAGAATAATAGATTACTAAACTAATCGATTACTGGAGCCCTGCCAGCGTGTACTAACTGTGTCAGGGAAGAGGAATTAAAGCAGCCCAATGAGCGACTGGAAACGTTTTCATACATTCATTCTTCCTCGTAACTAGTGCTAATTAGCACAGCTGCTAATTAGCTGTGAATCACAGCGTTAGCAGTTGAGCGTGCTTTCAACACAAACATCCCACGCAGACCCTCACACTCCTCTAACAGACCCTCACACTCCTTTTTTTCTATTCTTTTCACCTTTAAACAAGCAGTGGAATCCTGGATGCTGCTCCAAACGGCAGCGTTTCACCCTTTGCCCACGGCGTGGTCATAAAGGCAACATTCAGGCGGGGAGGGCCCGCGATGCTTTATGAGGCGGCGGAAGAATGCTAATGTAATGGAATTGGAGATGTAATAGACGGGGTATTATTTGAGGCATTGTGGGCTTCCAGCTGCACAAAGCGTGGGCTTGAATGGTGATGATGATTGTACGACGACTGTAAAATCAGCCAGCTCTCTCACGTCGCATCGTTACTTTCTCTCTTGACCATTTGACACCAAACGTCCTGCAGAGGTCATTTAAATCCCATTCATGGCAGCCGGGAACAGAACCCCAATTTTATGTTTATTTCTCTTTCATCTCTCTCATCAGCTCAACATCTGGCGCTACGGAGACTTCCGCGCCGACGACGCCGACGAGTTTGGCTACAGGCGTTAAAAAAGAAGAGAATGAAAGAAAGAAAACAAACAACCCGACCATCCAATCAACACCATTCCAAAGACCAACACGGACGGCGAGCGACGCTTTGGACAGAAGACGAAAACATGATTTCAAAACATAAACGACAAGCATTGACTCACATTTCCTTTTTATTCGACATTTCAGCCCTCCGGTCTCGACTTCTACTCTGCCACTACCTTCTTCCCTCCCGCTAGCCTCCGTAGCTCCACATAAAGCATGCTAGCTGCGCTATAAAAAGATGAAACCGTGCAACATTCACTTCCTACTCATCCTTTCTTTTCTCGGTGAGCCACTGCCGGCTCCAGCAGCCTGCACTTTGCCAATCTGTGTTGGTTTTGTTTTTGTTTTTGTTTTTTTAACCACGTTACCTTTCAGCAGACCTCCGACATGAGTGAGAGTAATTATAATACTTAACCTGCTTCTGTGTGTGCGTGTGTGTCGCAGCCGATCCCTTTCATCGCTCCCCCGGCCGGCTCCCCAGCCGACCCCCGCGCTCCTCGGTTGTCCGTTTGAAGGAGACCTGAATTTTTTTTTTTTTTTTTTTTTTGCAAAGAAAAGCTTCCATTATGAATTTCATGTAAATGTGAGGATATGTTGAAAAGTGTAAATGGACTTATTTTAGAGACATACTTTAGTTGGAGCCACACAGACAAAAAAGAAAAAAAGACTGGTTTATTTTTGTCTCGGGTGTAAATCTGTGGGACGTAACGACATTTGCAGATGTTTTTGTGGGTGTTTTTGTCGTTTAGTCACCATGTCACATTTTTATGAGCAGTAACATTGACGCTCCATGTGAAGTTTTATCATCGTCATCTCCCTCCTTCTGTAAAGTTTACGTTCTGAAGGTTCTGATCCCGGGCGGTCTCTCTCTTCTCTCTCTGTCGCTGAAGAAACAGTGTTTTGAATTTGTTTCCAAGTAAACCTTTGCATTCTATTAAAAACCTGCTGAATAAAAATAAGCAAACCGAAAAAAAGTTCCATTGTTTGTTTTTTGGGGGGGGGATATTTCAGTTTGGGGTTGTTTTTTTTATGAACAAACCTCCAAGCAATGGTGATGAGGTCATCTTTGAAATCCAAGTTAGTAAGTCCGACGTAGAAGAATCCTTCGACGATCATCATATCAAAGCTTTTAACAAGAAAAACAAAACACCGAAAGATCTTTTCAACCTTTTCCAAACTTTTTTTCTGTTTCATGTGCTTCACAGCCAAACTGTGGAACCGACGCATCTGGACCAGACTTTAGGAGGCTAAAGTGGAGCAGATGGACAACCGCTGAATTTTCCTGCGGTGATCATTTGGAGCGGGGGGGTGTGTGGGGGGTTTGTTTTTAAAGCCTGCATATCTGAGATGCGTTTGTGTGATCTCAGATCTCAGCGCCAGCACACAAAATAAAACATGAGTCAGCGGGACGGAATCAGCCGAAGGTAACGTTTAAAACTCAAACTTCTTCACAGCAGCGTGAACTCGCTCCTCTCTGGACGTCTGGATGTGAACACAGAAACATCTGCTGGCATCCATACCTTCACTTCAATGAGTGGAGAAACAATAGCTACTTCAGACGGTTGATTATTTTAATAATGGTTTGGACGAGCAGCTTTTTGTGTTTGCACTTTCATATTAGTTATTATTAACAATGAGGAGCAGAGAAAAGTTGTGGAGCTGCAGAAATCTGGCAATGGAAATTGCAACGTTTCAAAATGTCAGTTTCAACAAATAGATTAATAATGAAGGAGTTAAAAGAGAATGGAGATGTTAGAAATCCACCTGGAAGAGGACGTGTCTGCAAACTGGCCCCACGCGCCAGCAGTTTGGGAGGGTAGGCAAAAAAAATCGGTTTGAAGGGGAGTTGGTTTTAACATCGACGACTGTATTTCCACCACTAGTTTTATATCAATATGTTGAAGATATGTTTTCAGAAGTGGGTCAATGTAATATGAGACATTATATTGAAGCGTTTGAATGTTGACAGGATTGAAACTAACATTTAGTTTTAAAAAAAACCCCATCAAGCTGTAAGTTGATGCGATTATTGGTCGGATGGTAAAGAAGACTTAAGTCACATTGAGGTTTTTTTTTTTTCTCTCCTTACTCCTGCGGCCGACACGCATTTCTTTACAACGAAGCCGCGGCTTTGATTTGTTTTGGGGTCAGCGTCGGCCACAATCCTGGCAGCCTGTTCTTCCACGCTCCGGCCAAAAAGCAGGAAGCTGTAATGAAGTGCTCATAAAAATTCAACATGGTCTCCCGCGTAAATACATTTATTTCCAATTCCCATTAAACGACTGTTGAACATCCGGCTGCTCGATCAGCAGCACGTCGTCCTTTAAAGCCTCCAGAGTGTACGAGTCCGCTCGGTTAAACCCACAGAGGATACAGCGGCAACAGACTCCACAACGTAACGCAGAAGAAATCCACCCGCTGCGTTTTTACGGTATCGAAAAGTATAGAAAGTATGAAAAACCGGCGGATTCTGGGCCTCGTTCCCGCGAACGAGGCAGATGCTCCGTTTTAAGTCGGAGACACGCGGCAGATGTACGTCGAGTGTGTGATATTGACGCCAAATCAGAATGGACTGATCTATTTTTGCAAAAGTAGATCAGTCCAAACTAGATCCAGCGGCTGGTTTTAATTGCCGCCATCCCATGATGGATAACGGCGTTTCAGTGGAACACATTACACCACATTATGAGCCATATGGACTAAACACCTGCTGCCTTCATCACGGCGACAGAAATCAACCTCTTTTTTTATTCCAGTGATTTTTTTTTTTTTTTTATGATTATTATATCACTTAAAAAGTCAAATGCTGGGGAGTGATCATCCGCCGGCGGACATGGTCGTGTCAACGCCATGACTAAATAACTGTTAGATGGATCACTTTCAAAGTTCCTACCCACATAAACCTTAGCGCGAGGAAGAGCTGGATTGATTTTGGGAAAGATCACTTGCACATTTCTGAAACCAGGGGGAGATTTATCGCATTAAGATTTCTAACCATAATGTATATGACTTTTACCCTAGTAGTTCATATTTTACTCACTAGAGGGAGCTGTTTTAACGCAAACAACACCTTTTCAGACATAGGGTTATAACCCTTCGGTTCGGTTTAGTCCAAATCAGATTCATCTGAATCGACCGAAGGAGATCGATCTTATCATGTTTTACTCTAACAGTTCTTATTTTACTCACCAGGGGGAGTTTTTTCACGAAAAACACAGTTCATCACATCATTTCAGGGGGATTACTTGTACAACGCAGGGGACTGGAGGCTTTTCAGGGAAGACAGCGTTTGCCCAGTCTTTGCTAAAATGTTGAAAATGTTTTTAGGCTTTTCTCTTTCTTTTTTTTTTTTTGAATCCCTTTAGTTTGGGCGTGAGGAGGCAACAGGAGAAACACGGTCACGGAAACTTCTCCACTTTAAAGCCACATAAGTTTGTCGTCGTTGGTGAAAAGTCTCATTCGCTGAGGTCAGAAAACTGAGGAGACGAAAATGGATCCTCGGATGAGAGCGGAAACATCTTCGGAGTGAAAAAAGAAGTCCGCTCTCTTTCTCTTTAACCTCCAAGAAGACGGCCGACGTCCATATCGCTTGATTTATTGCGCCATTATACTGATCAGCCATAACATTATGAACTCTGGCGAGTGAAGTCGGGACACCATTGATCATCCCGTTGCGGTGACACCCTGTCAGCGGGGGGGCCGTGTGACTCATCCATGTGTTGGAGAAAGTTAAAAGGGGCGAGAGGAAGAATGTGAGTGACTTTGACGAAGGTCAGATTCTGACGGCCGGCTGTTTGGGTCGATGCATCTCCTAAACTTCCGAGTCTCGTCGTGTGTTCCAGGTCTGCAGCGGGGGGTCGGTTCCTACCAGAGCGCTGTCAGGCGCCGAAGGCTCAAGTCGTTGTTGTCCGGTCCATCACAGATCAAAGATCCAGCATGTGGACCGGCACAGATAGAACTCATTATTATTATTATAGGAACTAAAAAGTTCTCCTGCCTCTGGGATGAACGGACTCCAGCCTCTCAAAGCGCTCAGACAGAAGAGAAACCCAGGCGACACACACAGGAAATGAGTCCGCCGTCTCAATTTCAGAACCATTTCCTCGTTTACGACTCTGCCGCCGAGCCGACCCACTATACTCGGCCAGAGAATTCCCGCACCGGCACCGACTCTGATAGGCTCGACCCTCAGAGGTGATTACATTTTGGGGAGGTGACATATTTCACAGAATATAAAATAAAACAAAAATGAAATAAGCCGTTTGGAGGAGTGATGTCACCATGTGGCTATTGCTGCCTTTGATCCTTTGATTCCCTTTGATGTTTCTTAGGCTATGGACTTTGGGCTGTTTCATGAGTCTCTTTGATTCCTTTGATGTTCCGTTGGGGATGGAGATGGAGGTCAAGTGGGCTGGACAGAGACGCCGAAGTGGAAGGCATAGGAGACGAGCTGATACAGAGTATTTGAGGGATATTCAGAGAGTTTGTCGGAGTCGTCAGTAGATTTAGGGGCTCCAGATATTATCGGAGAAATCTACAGGAATTATTCCTAAACCTTGAGTACCGACGTTTCCTGGCGAAGGTTTTTGCTCTCTTCGTGCTTTTTTCTACTTTTAAATGTGCTTGTATATAAAGTTGAGTAGTGACACCTCTGTCTGTTTGTGCAGCGTCACTGGCAGTAATCCGGACGTGGCGCTGATTTCTTGCCCCCTAAAAAGAACACTTAATCTGATTTACAGAGCAGATAAGTCGCGGAAAAGTGCCGGCTGCAGCGGGAAAACAAAGATTGCTCCTCTCCTCCTCGGATCAAACACCGTGAAGGAGTCACCAGGAGGTTTTCTTTCCAGATGCCCTGAAAGAGCGGAGGCCAGATAAAACGTACCGACCAAAATTCAAATGATGATTCTAAAACGAAAAACAAAAAAAAAACAGCTTCGACCTCCGGGACATGTTTCTTAATTAGACGCGGGGGTTTTATTATTGTTATTATGACAGAACGGGTTTTTTTTTTTTTTTTTGCAGAACCAAAGGCAGAAATGAATATTCATGAACCGGATGCCGTTACAAGAGTCTAAATTTGGATGTGGATTTTAAGAGAAGCGTTTCCCTTCCAGCCAGACGTCGCTCTTCATCTCAAAGGTGAACAAATCTGTCCTTATTTGGATTCCTACTGTATTTTAAAGCAAATATTACACACTGTAAAAAAAAAAAAAAAGAACTATAACAATGGCTGACACAATTAAGTATTATCAACTCAATCATACTTCCTTTTATGGTCTGGTACCAATAAACCAATGAATGTTTAAAAAGCAAATAGTCAAGTAAAGTACAAATACCTCTAATGTGTATTTACATATAGGATTGGAGTAAATTTACATTTCCCTCACAGATGTAGAAGAGTAGAGGTATGAAGGAGTAATAATAGTACTTGTACTAGTTGTAGTAGTACTAGTACTAGAAGTAGTAATATTACTAGTAGTAGTAGTACTAGTAGTAGTAATAGTAGCACTTGTAGTAGTAGTAGTAATAGTAGTAATAGTGCTAGTACTAGTAATAATAGTACTAGTAATAATAGTACTAGTTGTAGTAGTACATTACAAACCATTCATCCTGCTCCCATAATTCTCCCTCCTCTTCTCCTTGCTCCTCCTGAGGAGGTTCCTTCCTGCGTGAAGGAGGAGAAGGTTTAGGAGATAGGAGATAGGAGACAGGAGATAGGAGACAGGAGATAGGAGACAGGAGACAGGAGACTGGAGAAGAGTTCTTCTGCTTTCTTCACTTCTCTGTTTGAGAAACTGTCGGGTTGAAACATCGGCCAGCAGACGAATCTCTCAGATTACAGGGCGCCGTCGTACGCAGAAAACTTCCCCGAGAAGAAAACGTTGATTGTTTGGCGTTGGCGTCGGAGTCAGACGCTTCTAAACTGTGTCAAAAACAATTACGCCGAGAGACGCGAGCCTCGGGAGGAGAAAAGGAAAAAGAGAAATAACGGAGATCCTTTTTTTCAATTAGGCAAACGGGTGTTTGTGTGTGATTTGTTTACAGTGAAGCCGAAGAGAAGATATGAAGAAGAGAAAGAAGAAAACCCAGAATGGAACGGCAGAACAAATATATTTATTTCATGAGCCTGAGGCGCGTTTTCTCTCAGAGAGGGTTTGAAACATTACATTCATGAATAATTCATTCATCACTTTTGTTGGCCGATACAGGATGAATGTCAACGACACGTGTAACGTCAGCGAACGCACCATTACACAGAGTCTCGCTTCTTCTTCTTCTTCTTTTTCTTCTTCTTCTTCTTCATTGGGCTGTTCTCCTCAGGGGTCGCCACAGCAGGTCATCTGTTTCCATATTCCTCTGTCATCTGTCACACCAACCAACTGGATGTCCTCTCGCACCACATCCAGAAACCTCCTCTTTGGTCTTCCTCTTCTTCTCCTGCCTGCAGCTCCATCTCCAGCATCCTTCTACCAGTAGATCCACTATCCCTCCTCTTCTTCACGGGTCAGAACCATCTCAATCTGTCCTCTCTGACTTTGTCTCCAGGACGTCTAACCTGGACTGTCCCTCTGATGTCTCCTTTCCATTCCTGTCCTTCCTCCTCACTCCCAGAGAACATCTGAACACCTTCATCTCTGCCTCCTGTCTTCTGTCAGAACCAGCGTCCACTTCTCCATCAGCCCTTCAAAGCAAACATCTAATCTGTAGTCCACTTTCTCCGCATGAAACCAAACCGCTGCTCAAAAACTCTCACCACATCATCGGGTGGCTCGTCGTCTTTATGCCTTTTTTTTCCTTTCTTTTCTTTTACTTTTCAATTAGCCTAAATATTCCGGAGCAGTTGTAAAATACTTAATGTCTGTATCGTTTAGCGAGCTGATATTCGGTGAACTCTTATTCCAACAGGCCGAGAACAGCGAGGGAAAGATTTGTGCTTTGGCAGACAGAGCACACATTTATAATGTCAATTTGGTCCTCTGGATTGTTCATTTACAACCCATGCCCCTTTATTTCACCGCCTCTCTCTCACCAAGTATTCTGTCACTCCCCTGTTTTCCCTTATCTCCCTCCAACACCAGCTCACGTCCTGTCCTCTGTCCACCGACTGCTGCAGGCAGTGTCCAGATTCTACCACTGCAGGACCCCAGCATTCGGTGCACCCGCCCACAGGCCTACAGCGAGCTGGTCCGGCCTCTTTTCTACTCTCAGGGATGTGATCCGGTCTGGAGAAGCTTCTCCTCACTCTTATGCTCAGAGCCTGAATAAGCATTAACAAACTAATTGTGTGTAGTTCAATGAAACCCTAACCCTAACCCTTGAAAAAGATTTGACATTTTAATGTGTGTGTATTGGACATGGCACATATCGTGCAAATAATATATTCTATATACAAAGGGACACGGTTAGACAGACAGAAGGGAAAGAAAAGGGTAAGGCAGACATTTAACATCGTACTCTGACATCGATACATTTTGGCTCTTAAATACTTTGGGTCTAGGAGCCAAGGGCTCGGCTGGTGGCTGGACTCGACCTTTGAGATAAGAGGAGGAGCTCAGACATCCAGAAAGAGCTCGGAGTCGAACCGCTGCCAGTTAAGGCGGTTCAGGGATCTGATCCGGAGGCCCGAATCTCCAGAAAATTCATGGCGGCGGCTGATGCCTCTGCAGAGGCCGATGAAGGGTGAAGTTGGTGAAACTGTGAGTACTGGGCGTTGAGCGTGAAAGAACCGGATGGACGGAGAGAATCATGTTCTAAAAGACAGCAGGCCGACCGTGAACAACAATCCCATATTTTACTTTGTATGGAAAGATGTGAGGGGCTGATGGGAAAAAAGCCGATATCTCACTGACTGCCCCGGACAATGACAGCAGGAAATTAAGAGCCAGCGTAAATGAAAGGTATGAGTGACAGGACTAACCACACAGTGAGTGAAGGAGTCATCCTCATTGAGCCTTCGGATCACCATACCTCCTCAAACGCCATTGGCTCTCAGCCAGTGTTTTCAATGCCCCCGGTGTAAAGCAGTTAATGCCGCTGATGTTGCCGCGGTAACGTCGCTCTAAAGAGTAATGCAGTCAAACCATCCTTGACCCTTCAAACATGCTCCTGGTCCTCCACCATCGTTTGTTCGTCATTAGCATTTAAAGAGTTATCAGATCATCTCTGGCTTCAATTATTCGTCTTTTCCTTTTTATCGGATGTGTGAAATCCTTCTGAATGACTCAGAAGGTCTTTTTCATTCAGCTTCGGACTGGAAGCAGCCTTTCATCTCCACTCTTCTCTACAATCTCACTTTGACCTCTACCACTATTTACATTCTCTTCTTGTTTCACCTCTTCACTTAAGGCCATCAACATCAGAACGTCTGTTTCCTTCTTTCCCTGTCCTGGCATCTCCCTCTGTCACACCAACCAACTACATGTCCTCTCTCACTACATCCAGAAACCTCCTCTTTGGTCTTCTTCTTCTTCTCCTGCCTGGCAGCTCCTTCTCCAGCATCCTTCTACCAGTAGATCCACTATCCCTCCTCTTCACGGGTCAGAACCATCTCAATCTGTCCTCTCTGACTTTGTCTCCAGGACGTCTAACCCGGACTGTCCCTATGCTGTCCTCCTTTCTAATCCTGTCCATCCTCCTCACTCCCAGAGAACATCAGAACATCTTCAGCTCTGCCTCCTGTCTTCTGGTCAGAACCAGCGTCTCTAAACCATCCAGCAGAGCTGCTCTCACCACCATCTTGGGAACCTCTCCCTTCACTCCTGCTGCGTGTTGCACAAGTCCTGCAGCTTCACAAATATCGGATGAGGACAATAAGAAGTGAGGTTTTATTTCCAACAGCCTGTAAATATCATTAGCGTGTGATTTGTGAATGTGCTAGAAATGAGTTTAAACCGTCTCTGCTCACCTGGCATGAACGAAAACAATCTTTTCTCACGTTTTGTGAGACATTAAATATCAATGAGAGGCCAGATTAACACCGCGGGACGGGTTATGGCGGCGGAGGACCACGCAGCATTCACAGGAGCGACGTGGAGGTAATTGAAATAGCGGGCATCCTCTTTAAAAATGCTTGTTTCATTTTTACACCGAAGAAAGTGGAAAAGCAGAAATCATCATCCTAAAAATGGGCATTTTCTTTAACGAGTTCCTGCGGAAAGTCTACATTTGAGCGGGCGCGTTTAATTTATGCTCCTGTAAAAACAAAAACACACTCTGGAGCGTGACGTGTGTCTCTGTGTGTAGTTCTGTCTCCGTGTGTGCGAGCACTCAAACACGAGGCGTCAGGTTGTTGATCAAACCTCCTCTGAAAGAGCCTTTTACCTGAGGATCGCAGCCAATTCACCCCCGAGTAATTCAAGTCGCTCGTCCCATCGTCACGTTACGCTGCACACACACACACACTCTCCGCTAATCCAAAAAAACCCTCCACCAATCCTCCTGTAGTTTGTGCAGACGAATGTTTCTACTCACTGAAATACCACAGCACTTAAACCGCGTTGGAGCCGCTGGTCAATGGAGCCGGTTCTGCTCGTCTAAAGGGGACAATGAAGTGCATTGTTGTGAAAAAGTATTGGGCCCCCTAGTGGCAGAAGCATTCAAATGACTTCTCCCAAAATCAATCCAGTTCTTCCTCTCACTGAGGTTCTACTTGGTATGAAATTAGAAAAACTATCCATGAAATAAGTATCGAGTCATGGCGTTAACGTAAAGGATCTGCGGCGGATGTGGATCGCTGACATAAAAGGTAAAGAAATCCACACTCACACACACTCACACACACACACACTTGCTCACTACGCCCTGCCTCCTCCTCGAGTTCCGTCCAGTGTCAATGTTTACAGCTTGCATAAGGTGATGGAGTGGAACTATCCTGCTCGCCCAAAGAGAGATTCAGCTGAGCAAACAGTCATCAGGTAAATGTGTGTTCTCTTATCTCCACCTCTGAAGTCAGCAAACACAGCAGAACCCACGTTATGTCGACATTCTTGTCTGCGGTACATCTCTCTCTCTCACGCCTGTCTGTCTGTCTGCCTGCCTGTCTGTCCTTCTGCTGTGTGTCTGTCTGTCACAACTACGTGTGTTTCCCTGTTTTTTAACGCGACAGCTCTGACACACGTTTAACGTTTAGAGGACGTGAACAAACCCCTCATGTTAAATAAGATGTTCGTTCTATTTACGAATACTCTCATGTTACTCCCTAAAACGTTTATTATTTATCGTTTCACATTATTTCCCGCGTCTAAAACGCCTCCCGGGGATCCGTAGCATATTTTCTAAGGATTAGCCTAAAGTTTATTAGAGCGACTGGATAAACGCCGAGAAGCCAGGGGAAGAGACTCCGGTTGTCGCACTGCATTCTGGGATTTGTAGTATCTGTGGGGTTTTTTTTGCCATTTACCAGCAGAACAGTTATTATGAAAATTAGATATGGACTCAGCGGCTGGATGTAATTGTTGTGCGGGCCGAATGTCGCCCCCCGGGCCTTAAATTTGACCCTTGCTTTAGAGCATCAGGTCACATTCGCAAACTAACTCTGAAGATTTGAACCCAGAACCGGCTTACTGTGAGGCAGCAGTGATACCGAACACATCGCCGTACCGCCTCCAGAGGATTAGAACAATCCTAAAACAAAAACAATTACTAGCATTTGATTTTATGTTTGTTGCTAATCTTTATTGAGTATTTGAGCCGCCGTAAAAAAAAAAAAACCAATCCCCTCCCTCTCATGAGGAACCTGTCTCTTCATTCTCATTAGAACTAGTCCAGTGAACTTTCGGTGAACTCCACTATCCCAGATATTATATTTGAACATGCTCCCACCCGTGATGTTAATAAAGTATGAGGTATTAGTCTTCGCCCTGGGCTCCGAGTCCACTCTTAATGTCCCACATGTGGCTGCAGAACTCTACCAGCGCCGGGCTCCTCATCGTTTATCACATTTAAAGGTACACTCCGCCGCTCTCTCTGGTGCTGGAGTGGATTTCCTTCGATGAAAACCTACTCTTTTTCTTTCTTTCCTTTTCTACGTCCTCATTATTCTGTCGGAAATGGAATTTCTCTGTTTTGAACACACAGAGGGAGAGAAGGAGGAAACAGGTTAAGCCCTAAAATAATCCCTCCAATACTGAGCAATAACGACCCACTTGAAGAACCAGCGGTTTGCGGCGGAAAACCCCGGAGAGACCATATTCAAGTTTAATTAGGTGGACATTGTCCGGAATATATAGATTTATTTTTAATTCCTTTTCAGTTTTCAGTGTAATCCTGCTTCTTAACGTTCTCACACCCCAGAGCATTTTCCCTTCTGTAAGCTCTTCTTACACCCACACAGGTCCGTTTCACTGTAGGTCCCAGATAGCGATGAAGTTATTGTTAGTGGACACAGAAAGAGGGATTGGATTCTGCAGGCTAATTCAATTAAAGACTGTCATTAAAGTTAAGCTCAGACTCGGGTTTTAAACTGCCCTCTAGAAAAAAAAACGTCTTTACCAATGATCTCTAATTCAATGTTCGCCACCATCTAACCTTTAACTCACGGAAAATAACAGTCAGAAAACATTACGTTTTTAACATAGGACAAGTGTTTTCCTCCCAAACAGCTGGTTTTGGTGTCGCCGCCATTTGATGGTGGTTAGGGAAACTTTCTGACCCCAACATTCAGTTGACCTCTGACCTCTCTAGCGGTAATTCTTGGAGAGTCTCTTGCCAGTCAAACCATAGTCCTTTCAGTGTGTGGGATAAGTGTGCAGGCACATCCTCTTCCAGCCTGAAAATGTTGACATTTTGAACTGCTGAGAGATGTTCTTGTATCTATTGCCAGATTTGTGCAGCTCTACAACTCTTCTTTGCTCCTCATTGCTGTGTTCTCTGGTCTTTAACATCGTGAAGAACCTCAGAGAGAACCAGGCCTGTGTCACCTCATATTTATACCCCAGTGAAACAGGAAGTCACCGTTTACCACTTCAAAGTTCCTGCTCAAACAGGTGAACCTAAAAATACAAAAATAGGACTGAGATATAATTCCGTTACCTTTTAATTACAGGATTTCTTAGGGGTGCGAATAATTATGGATAACATTTTTCAGAGAAAAAGTGTATTTTTAAAGTGTATTTTGTCATTTCAAGAAAAGGTAGCATTTTTGTGAATAATTTGAATCAAAGATAATTGGTATAGACAAAACAAACGATACATATTATATTTATGACGTATGAATACATATAATATATTTAAATATTTAAATATTCAAACATGATCACAAAGCAGCGGCTGGGATTTGAGCCTAGAATTATAAAAACTGCAGACCACCAGTCTGATATTTCTGTAGTTCTTTCAGTTACAAAGGCTCACACCACAGCTGCCCAGTGTGATTCTGATATTTAAACTCATGTTGGGTATAAACGGACCGGTCCAGATGTCTGCTCGCCACAAAAGGCCACACTCAGACCCACAGCAGCGAAGAATCAAAGCAATTGCCGCGCCGCCGCGAGTGTTGGCGTGGGAGTATTTATGATGAAGCAGGAAGTCCAGTTTGCAAATACACTCTTCTAGGCATTAGCGGAGACGCTATGAATATTAGCGGAGACGCTAATGCCTAGAAATTGGCAATTTATAACACGTAGTTGTACGGTAGCAGCGACGGCTCAGCTATTAGAGGAAGCTCTGAAGGCATCTGAGCAGCAGAGGAGACCGTCGGGAGAAGTAATACCCTGTTAGGAAACCCCACATGGGCTTTAAGTAAAAGTTGAATCAATAATACCCAACATGAAGTACGGAGGAGGAGGACGAGGAGGCCGCAGTGGTTTAGGGAACGATGAAGAAAAATGGCGAAAAAGTGTCAGATTATCGCAGCCTTGATAAATGTAATTGGATGTTTTCAGTCATGACGTAAGCTAACGGCTAAATAAACACATTCTTTCTAAAGGCAGCCCTTTGAAGTACGTCTCTATAGTTGACACTAGGTGGCGCCGTTGGTAGCCACGGTAACCTACATCATTTTATGCTTACAATATAATTCGGCATCACCACTGCGTCCAACCAAAGACCTCATAGTGAGGAAGAACTGGATTGATTTTGAGAGAGATGGCTTGCATATTTCCACCACTAGGGGGAGCTTTATCATCAAAGGTTTTCGGGTCATTATTTGTCCAGATTTGGTGACATATGAACCGACTCCCGGAGATCTATCGTTCATATGTCACATTTTACTCTATTAGTTCATTTTTTACCCACTAGGGGGAGCTTTTTTTTAACAAAAAACACAGTTTTTCCTGCCCTAACCATTGGATTAATGGTTTAAATCCAAATGTTCTTCTTCTGACTCAGTAGAAAATAATTAGATTTGAGTCCATAAGGACCGTTTACGATAATTAATGAGTTAATTTGAGAAGTTGTTTGTACAACGCAGGGGATTGGGACTTTTCAGGCGATATACCCTTGTTTTTTGGACCGAGTTGAGGCCGCGACAGAAGAACTCTGTGTTTTCTTTTTTTTCTAGAGTTCATGAACTCATATCTTATTTGGAGCAAATTTTTTTTTTTATAGTTTTCAATAGAACTTTACTATAAGTTTTGTATTTTTGAACAACATTATTTTGGCCTCATCCTTAAGCAACCATCATCACCTACGAGATCGTTATAACGTTATATTAAAGTTCTATTCTAATTCCCTCCTGGCGTTTACAGCCGCAGGTGAACAAATCCAACACACTACTAGATAAATAAACTGACTTCTCTCCCGTTTGACATTCTCGGGAAAATTGGAGGTGATGTATAAAACACAACAATGCTTCATCACTCCTGTGAAAATGTTGCTTTTCTTTTCTTTTTTTCCCCCCGTACAAAGCAATTTCCATTTAATAAAAGCCGCCGCATGATTAATGGCTGCTGGGTTTGAGGCTCTGTCCTTGGGCTGTGACTGAGATCCGATCCGACCCGCTATCTCTTCAAACAAAAGTACATCTCAGATCCGAGCGGTCGTTTGCCAGCGTTCAGTCATTTTTCTGCAAATTTTCTTGCAAGCAAACATTTTTCTTGGAATGAAAAATCTACTTTTTGCTTGTTGCTATGGCAGCTTGGCTATTTTGATGGTTTGCAAGGTAAGGAGGAAAAAAATAAAGAAGAAAAAGAGCTTGAATAATATTGTACTCAAGAGTTTCTGCAGCCCTCTGAGCAAAAAGTTTGGCCAAATAATCAGGGCTTGGTAAGACGGAGGAGGGGGAAAGGAAATAAAACAGTTGAAATGTGAATTACTGTTAAATTCCACATTGACTTCGTCATTATTCCTCATCCCGCATCATTTATAGATTAATCCACAAATATATACTAAGTCAGACGTCTGTTGAAAATCTTAGCAGCCACTGATGTGTAGTAGAGAATTACAGTAAGCGATCATGTACTGTAAAAAAAATCACAAAATCCAACTATGTGCTTCAGATAATAACAGTTAATCTTTAGATACTAGATAATATAAAATCAAATTACAGTAAATGATCAAACGTTTTTATGTCCAGCAGTAATTTCCTCGCAGATTAATCATTTATCAAACAGGGTCAAAATTCCACTGAGGCCGTGATAAACAATAATAAATCTGATAATAACCGTCAAATTGCTCCTATGTTGAACTCCTCTCTGTGTTTATGGCTCTATATATTTGTAGGTGTGTGTGTGTGTGTGTGTGTGTGTGTGTGTGTGTACTTTTGTATCTGGACACTTTATTTCCTGCTGTTGCTTCAGCAGCAGCCATTTTCTTGGAAAATGACCCACTGTTTTCAAAAGAAGGCAATTTATGTTCCAGAAGGCAACATTTCCAAGGAGGTTATATATATATATATATATATATATATATATATATATATATATATATATAATATTCTGTTCCCAAAATTGTAGACCGGATACATTATAGATTATAACACGACATATTTTGCCACCAGAACCGTTCTGACCCGTGGAGGCGTGGACCTCTGAAGGTATGCTGTTCTCTCTGGTACCAAGGAGTTAGCAGCAGATCCTGTGCTGGTGGTCGGTCCTCCATGGATCGGACTGGTTCGTCCAGAACATCCCCCCGGTGCTGGACTTGTTGACATCTGGGGAATTTGGAGTCCAATCCTTGAACTCATTGTTGGGTTCCTCAAACCATCCCTGAACCATCTTTGCAGTGTGGCAGGACCGGTTCTCATGCTGGATGAGGTCACTGCCACTGGGGAAGAACCTTTTTCTCCATAATGAGGTTTACTTAGTTTGAGGGGTTTCTTCCCCACCTCTTTCACTCACTCTCTCCCCCTCCCCCTCACACGGCCCCACCCTCTCCCTCCCTCACCTTCCTCTTCTCCTTCACCCTCATTCGGGATCTGCTGTATGAAACTAATATTAAAGATCAGTTAATAAACCAATAATTAACATCAGGTAATAACCTAATTATAAACATAAATAAATCCTACTCTATAAGTTCATTAAATATATAAGTAGATAATAACTTATAATAAACATTAGGTAATAACCCAATAATAAACATCAGATATTAACTTACAATAACCATCAGATAATAACCTAATAATAAACATCTATAACTCTTACTGTATAAATACGTTAAATATATAAGCAGGTAATAACCTGATAATAAACATTAGGTAATAACTTATAATAAACATTTCGTAATAACCCAATAATAAACATCTATAACTCTTACTGTATAAATACGTTAAATATATAAGCAGGTAATAACCTAATAATAAACATTAGGTAATAACTTATAATAAACATTAGGTAATAACCCAATAACAAACAAGAGATAATAACCTAACAATAAACATCAGGTAATAACCTAATAATAAACAACAGGTAATAACCCAGTAATAAACATCTATAAATCCCTCACTGTTACGTCAGAATATCCAGCGTGAACCCGCTCACATGTCACATGTCACGTGTCACGTGTCACATGTCACGTGTCACATGCTAACCTTCCCTCTGCTCACATGGCTGATGCGAGGAGAAACATCCTGAAAGCCTCTCAGTCAGAGGAGGTGGAGGTGAACCCCAGAGAGGTGTTCACATCCTGCTTCTGAGCGGCGATGAAACGGGTTTGACTCTCTTTGATTGTTTGCGCTGAATGATCTCATGATCTCCCTTACAGCGGCGGAACAAACCCCCCGACTGTGTTTGTTGGGGGCGATAGGAATCCCACCGAATCTGGGCTTTTTTTTTGCTCAATGCTGCAAAGACCTTTGATCTCTGTGATCTGAGTCTGTCTGCAGACGCTGCATTAGAAGGACCGGAGAGACGAAGCTGGACTGGAAGTGTTTTTATTCAACGTAAAAATTGACACTATACAAAATACGTGACCGTAGAAATGCTGGAGACACTTAACTAAAATAAAGCATTATGACATTTTTCCCCCTGTAGCGTGAAAATAATAAAATATAGAGTGAATATCTTTCATGTGGTGATGCTAATTTAGCAGAAAATGGCAAAAAAAACATTTTTTTTCTGGTTTAGAGTGTTTTTCAGTTAAATGTTTTTCAAATTGTAAAATTTACAAGTTTCTCTGTTGTTGTTTTTTTACAGTATTATCCTGGAAGCCACAGGAAGTCTTCTGGAGTGACAGATGAGTACGTTACAGTCGTACAGGATATGTGTCAGAGCAGCATGACAGCCGTGAGGCGAGCATGAGGAGATACGGGTGGGTTCAAAGTGGAGGTGGGCCTGCATCAAGGACTGGCTCTGAGGCCCTTTGCGTTTGTGAGCAGCACAATGTGCTGCTCACAATGTGAGCCTCCACCTCCTCACCTCCACCTCCTCCCTGAGGGCAGGGAGGAGGTGGAGGTGAAACCTGGAGAGAATAGAGCCAAAGGCAACTCCCACCACAGATGGAGGAATGTTTCATTACAACAAACAAACAAACAAACAAACGTTTATGTTTATAACGCTGTAAGTAACGTGGGTTAGCTCATTGGCTATTCGGAGACGATTGGGAAAAAAACCCACTTAGACGGTGTTTACTTCTACATCCTCCTCCTTGGCTTTTCATCTAATCAATTAAGAATGTTCTTTCCTCGGTGTGTTCGCAGACGGAGACGTGTCGAAGCTTCTTCCCCGCCAATTTACAGTCCGGCTAATTAAAGATGTTTCCATGAAGCAGTTATAATTATCTATAAAAAAAAATGTATATATATATAGATATATATACATCTTCACCGTCCGCACAGATAATCAAGGCTTGGGAACATGAATCGAGCTGAGACTGATCAAAGAGCTGTAAACAAAGGCAGAAGGAGGACCACACTGTAAAAAAAAAACCTAAAAACTCCTAGCACACATTACATTAAGTGTTATGTAATTAAGTATTAAGTATTATTATGTCTAAAATTTCCGTTGGGAACGTTTGATTTGGAAAAGATTTTATAAATGTGATTTTTCACTTTTTTTTGTTATTGGGCTCTAATCATGCACTGTAAAAACAAAGACATGTGTTGATGAACTTAAAGAGATCATTTCTAGCAGAAAACTAAATTAAATTAAGTTTTTTTCAGTCCAAACTTTTAATTGCAGATGTAAGCACTTCCAACATCACTAAATAAATATCTTTTTACAGTGTATATCTGTCATAAAACACTGCAGGAATGAAATTAGATAATGTCAGATTTGTGCACCTATAAAAAATAAACATGTATTTAGTGTATAATAAATTTGAAGTGAATAAAACTGTGAAAAAAAAAAGTTTTTCAAAAGAATTTAGAAGAACTTTCAACTCGGATTTTTTTTTTATTGCTTTTTGAGTCTAATAATACACTGTAAAAGAAAATAGTTGAAAAAAACTGAAATAAATTGCATTTAACTAGTAATCTAAATTAGATTAAATATTTTATAAACCCATTTATTTAAGTTGGAAATACTTATCACTACTAATACTTAGTGATATTAGTGGTAGTCATTTTTTGACATGAACAAACAATTCTCTTTTTACAGTGTAGGAGGCAGGAAACATGCTTGAAGGATGCCATCACACACACACACACACACACACACACACACACACACACACACACACACACACACACACACACACACACACACACACACACAGCTAACAGTTCCTGCAGTCATCTCCTTTTGCACCTCGCTGGAGGAAGCTCTCCTCTGAAGTGACAGAACCCACCAGAGGGGGTGAACTTCCACGCTGCCCACCTGTTTCCCCGGGCTTTGCACTAGTTTGGGCCAGATTCGCTCCCTCCAAGTACAAAGAACTTGCGATCTTTTCTGCTAGTCCTCCAGCACCAGACATGAAATACACCACCGCTTCAAACTCGGCGTCGCTGAAGCCCATAGGCCACCTAAGGGATCCAGTATGATCAGGCGTCATGCCGGTCCTACATGGTACCTGCTGCTGCTTGCGAGCATTCTGTTGTACGGCCCACTGTTCTGGGGTTTCCCGCTGCCCACTCCCCTCCAAACATAAGAGAAAAAAAACCACACTCTCTCTCTTCCTCTAGAGTGGGTCGTGTGTGAGTTCTCATGGCGGTGGTTCCCCTTCCTGCCCTGCTGGTGCCCTGGAGACGGCGCCGGACACGACAGGCGGCGGCGGCGGGGGATATCGCGGCGCTTCATGTTCAGCTTGTTAGTTGGACGTCTGGGTGCCGCTATGGTACGATTACATACACACACATTACATGACACAACACTTGTCAGCAGAAACACTCTGATTCACGCTCTCCGTCCGTGACGCCAGCCAGAAGTGTGATTTTGAGGAACAGAACATTTGTAGATTAAAGTTACTTTTCTGGTTGGGTTCGGAACTTTGGAAACTTGAAGACTCTTATATTTTTTTCTCCAACTAACAAATACAAGTACCAACACTTATTTTTGCGTTGCATGATTAGACTTCTTGAAAACTGTCTTAAAACGCTGCAAGATTGAAAATAATGTCAGATTTTATAACAAATATATATTCACTAACTACTACTACTAACTAACAAACGCCAATACCCACGCTGCAACGCTCTGGTCGCAACCTTCCTCCCGTCTGCGTTGTCCCTCACCGTGATCTCGCTGTGATGTAAGGACGTGCCGTTCCATTTGTCCGGCGCTGCCGTCAAAGCCTCCGGACCTTATTAGCCGTCCATGAATTTGTCAAGGAGCGTATTAGATTTATAATATTTATCCTGTCATGGCGGCTTCCTTGTAATTTCTCCCTCTGCTAATACGAGCCGCGCCGCTGTCAGGAGCCGTATGATGAAACACCAGCAGCTCTTATCCCAGACGGACTGAGACCCAGGTACCGGGCACCAGCTGCGGATATGTAATTAAATTCATTTGCTCATTTCCTTGATGCTTTCACCTGAATCCCATCAGTTAGAATAAAAAAAAAAAGGAATTTCTCTCCTGTCTTATTTCCCAAAGACACGTCCAACTACAGCTGGACACCTCTGTGCGCTTTTTCCTCCTTCCTTTTGAACCCCCTGTGGAAACAATAATCCTATCCCCGATCCAATATCAAAATCTCGGTCACCATAGCAACAGGATCTGTTGTCAGGTGAGCGCCGACATGCACACTCCACCCATCACTCATTTACATGAATAGCCGTTTCAGCAGCTTGTCTTTTTTCTCTCAGGCAACGTCCGCCCACAGAGAAGGACGGCAGCGTTCTTCTGTTCTTCTGCCGAGCCCGGTACCGCTCGCACGAACAGGGTGAGGCGTGGCGACACCAGGGACCTGAGATAAGTGAGAGTGAATGTGAATGTTAGTGGATATGACATCAAGTTAATGACTTGAAACGCATTCGCGACAGTCGGCGGATATTAAGGGCAAACAGAACTTCCTGTGTTGCGGACACAGATTTGAAGTTTTGTGTGTTTCTCTGTCAAGACAAAAATAAAATCTGCATTTTATTGAACGCAGAGAAGGTGTCAGCGCCACGAAATTATTTACAAGGCCTTAACTCTCATCAGCAAAGGTGTATCCCGCGGTCAGTACGGCTGGTCCGTTTGAAGGTAAGCTAGCTACGATTTATGGAGTGCTAACTTAATAGCTGGTTTTGCTCTGCCGCCACTCAAAATGTGCTGACCTCAGGGAATTGACTCAGGTCTCCGCTTAACTGTCTGGGGGCCGGATGATGGTCGACTAAAGCTTCTGAGGCGTCAGAAATCAATGCAGGGAGCAGCTGATCGTTCCTCGACGAAACCCAGATCCTGCCTGATGGTCATACTGGTCCACATCGGGCCAGAGGCGGGCTCAAATTATACAACACATGCCCAGCTCAAAGAGGATGAGGGGAAAAATCAAACTCACCAGGAAGAAGGTCGCAATGCGAACAAGAGAAGGTCCCAACGCACGATGTGAAGTGTGATAAATTGGTTGACAGTTAAGTGGCTCACGTTGAATCATTTGGTGAACGAAGCGATTCCAGTAAATCTTGTTTTTCCCCATTTAAAAGAAAAGTTTATCTTCACAAGCGTTAATTAAAAACATCAGCTGGCTGAACGTTGCGGCCACTTTCATTCTTCTATAGCATTTGAATGACAGCACTGTTGTTTTTCAAACACCCACCCCCTCCGGGGGGGTTGCCGGCTTTTTGCACAACCTACATATTTAACGGTCAAGTGGCGTGACTCAGACCTGTCACTCATTTTAAGTGATCAGTTTGGCGACTCGCCTTTAGCTTGTGTCGTTTTAGTAGGCGAGAGTTTCGAATTCCTGCTGGTAAGCCAAGCTCTTCTTTAATGTAGCTTAAATATACATTTGAGTACTGTTAGAGTACTAATAGTATACATTTGAGTACTTTTAGAGAAAGGCAAAGGAGCTTTATTTTTCTCCGCACATTTTCTGTAACTAGGCGATTGAGTGAAAGTTCGGAATTTAAAGTGCAAATAAGTGGATCAATTAAAAATGAGCTAAACAAAAACATACATTAGATAGTAAAGTTAAAAGAAGATAAGTCATACCTCTATACAGCAAAACTAAACAAAAAGTATTTTAACTCTCTCCTCCGAAAGCCACCAATCTCCTGCGTTGCACGATCATTCCCTGTTTTCAACTCCTCAAATTATGGCCGCACATACTTTCATAGATAAGCCCCCCCTTATTGTCGCAAATACACAACTGACCATTCCCAAAATCAATCCTGTTCTTCCTCTCACTAAGGCTTATGTGGGTATAGAATATGAAAATGATCCATGAAAGAACTTTTGAGTTATTACCTTAACATGACGGATCTGTCAAAGCAATTTTAATGCTAATGTACAGTTACAGTTGACAGGAAAAAAATATTGATGTTTAAAGGTTTGATTTAATAGCTACCAGGTTTGGGGCCCGTCTGTTAACCAATGGGAGATTCTCCAGAACCTTTGTATAGTAACCAAAACCGGCTGGACTAAACTAGCGGTGGAATACGGGAAAAGCCGCCCAGAGAAAAAAGTACTGTACTCTCTGAAAACGCCTCGGCTTCTACCCAAGCGTCTGAGGTGCCCCCAGAAAAGACACATGTCAGCTGAGAGGGATGGAGGGTGAGAGCGACGAGTCGGCCGGAGTTCAGGAGGTGAGGCCACAAACTGCCGCAGAAGCGAGGGAATAAATCATTATGCCAAGGAGTGACATTTCAAAGAGACTAAATGCCACATTTGTGGCGAGATCAGGCAGGTAGAAAAAAAAGAGGGAGTGTGTAGGGATTACACAGAACCAAATACGTGGAAGCTGAGGAAGAACCTGGTTGCTGAACTGTGAAAAGGGACATTTTCTGACGTAGGTCTCTCCTCACTTATTCATGCGGGCGTTAGAGTCACATGCGTGGAACTTGAAGTGGAGGGTAGAGGAACGTGAAGGTGGACACAAACTGGAGAGAATTACAACTAACTGCGTGTCGATGCATGAAATACAAACGCAATATACAGCGCCATCCAGAATTATTGTTACCCTGAATTTCATGTTTGGCTCCGCCCCCTTTTGCTGCAATAACAGCCCTGAGTCTCCTTCTGTAGTCTGTGATGAGGTTTGAGGACACATGGAGAAGATCTGAGACCATTCCTCCAGACAGAAACTCTCCAACTCCTTCAGGTTCTGAGGTCCAGTCTTGTGGACCCTCCTCTGCAGCACATCCCACAGATGTTCTGTGGAGTTTAGGTCAGGTGTCTGGGATGACCATGGCAGAACCTTTTATTCTGTGACCTCTGAACCATTCTTGGGTTGATGTTGAGGTGAGCTTCAGATAAAAGTCCTTTTTTGTTTGCGAGTATAGAAAGTTTTCCCGGCTTCTCTCTCAGCCTCAGCTTTGACGGGAATATTTAACGGAGGGCCCAAATACAACGTCACAGGTGGAGGTAATGGGACAAGAGAAGTGAGCGGAGTTCCTGTCTTCTTGTTTCACGGCTAATTGTCTTGGAGTTTATCAAAATTGGAAGTGCAAACTCATATTAAACTTAAAATGAGATCGGCGTCTTGCTCGTCACTTCTGAGGCATGTTTCCCCCGGAGGCAGAATTAGGTCCATGTTAATTTCGAAAACACACAAAAGCCATTTTGATTCTTTGATTCTTTCATCAACAGGTTCGTGTGGGGAAGCGATTACGGAGACAGGAAGTGCTTTTCCTGTTGTTCCCCGCTGAACGTCGAGCATTACAACATCATCCCACAATCCCACAAACAAGATGTTTGTGTTATTATAAATTAGCAGAGAAAAAAAACAATCAAATCCACCTCGGCGTTCATCGCCGTCTTTCTCGCCGCGGAGTATCTCTGGATCCTTGCCTCTCCGTTTCTGACATTAAGACTGTCCCCTTGCCATTTGTTGCGCATATATTAGCCTTTACATGATTGATTGAATTAATTCATTATTTAGCTTTTTTTAATCATCTCAAACCAGAAAAAAAAAAAAAAAAAAAAAAAAAAATGCCTGTAGGTTGGTGCTGAATAGGAATTACCCGGCGGAGCATAGCTAATTATTAAGCATTATCATATGCAAATGAGCGCTGTAATCTGTTTACAAAATGTTGCATATGGTAAACACTGGCTAATCACTTCAACAAGTTTAGCTGTTTAAATGATGGTAATTGCATATTGTTTCAACAGATAGGTTTAATTCACGGCGGATCCAGGCGAGGTTGAGGAAGACGAGGCACTCAGCTTTTCCTGACCACTCTCTCTGTTTCACCTTGACGGCGGCTTGCCGTTCTGCCGATCCTTTGATGGAGAGACTGAAAAGAGAATGGGAGATGTGCTCGGCAGGGCTTATGAGTCATAAGGTTGTAAGAATAATAAAAATGTAACTGCGACAGAAGCCAGGCCAAATGTTTGGGTTAACCTGGGTTAAGACCGGTAACTGAACGGAATGACATCAAAACCGCAGGGGAAACCAACAAAAGAAGAAGAAGAAGCAGCATTTCAATTGTTGGGACCAAAAACGGACGGATGACAGGATTCCTGTCGCTGTCGTAACCATTCATTTACGATAAAAACTTTAACGCACATATCAATGCGTTACATTTCAAACAAACAGAATCACTTGTTTCTGATTCCGATAAATCTCTACCTGCATTTAAACTGGGCCCATGCAATCGTCCCCAACGAGCAAGGGCATTTTCCTGAAAAGTCACCAATCCCCTGCGTTGTACACGCAATCCCCCCGGATTGAACTCTTCAAATTACATGGAAAGCTTTGACCGGAAGTGTTTTTCATGTAGTTAAACTGATTTAGTAAAATATGAACCACTAGAGTAAAATATTAAACATTTCTTCTCAAGTCGATTCGTACGGTATAAATCTAACCAAAGATTTGGAAGTTATTTCCGACAAACAGCCCCCCCTAGTGAGCAAAACATGAACTACTAGAGGAAAACAAATACAAAATAGATTTCCTAAATTCGACTCATTTGATTCAAATCCACGGTTGAGTTATTATGAATATTATGTCGGAGAGTTACCTCCAAAGTTGTCCGAAACAATTGGTTGCAGTTTTGTCGCTAAATGAGGCACAACTGACTATTAAGTTTGGGGGGGGGGGGGGGGGGGGGGGGCTATAACTTTTTCATGCTTGTGATTTAAGTACCGGATTCTCTTTTTGCCTCATGAGACAAAATTATCATTTAAAACTTTGATGTTGAGAAGATTCTTCTTATTTCAGGTGATTGGATTTTACTCCATAACAAATACCTGAATTAAATTCATCATAAACAGTAGAAGAAAAAAAAAAGTACATCTTAAAGAAGACCTGGCAACTTATGGAGCGAGCTGACTAATCCTTTTTTAATGACTCATTCTTCTACAGGTTCTTCTTCTCCATTGGCTGGTGAACTGTTTGGACTACATGATGTGAGGGAATAGTGAAAGAGATGTCCCAGGAGAAACCCCCCCCCCCAAATAACAGGAGATAATACATTTCCATTCATTAAAAAAAACATATACTTAATATTCATGCCAACAGAGAGCGAGGAGGATGAGGTGTTTGCTTTGAGAGCCCAGATGCCCAGAAGTACAGAGAAGATCGGTGGATCTAGAGGAGGCGTACGTGGGATTCTGTCTGGAGTGACGGAAGTATATTAGAGTGGTACAGGATATATATGAGACAGTGTGACAGAGGTGAAGTGGGCTGTAGGAGAAAGAGATGGGTTCAAGGCGAAGGTTGGACCGAACCAAGGATGGGCTCTGAGCCCCTTCTTGTTTGCTATGCAGATGGACAGGCTGACAGATGAGTTCAGATGGATGGTTTAGAGACGTTGGTTCTGACCAGAAGACAGGAGGCAGAGCTGAAGATTTTCAGATGTTCTCTGGGGGTTAGGAGGAAGGACAGGATTAGAAAGGAGACATCAGAGGGACAGTCCAGGTTAGACGTCCTGGAGACAAAGTCAGAGAGGACAGATTGAGATGGTTCTGACCCGTGAAGAGGAGGGATAGTGGATCTACTGGTAGAAGGAGGCTGGAGATGGAGCTGAAGGCAGGAGAAGAAGGGGAAGACCAAAGAGGAGGTTCCTGGATGTAGTGAGAGAGGACATGCAGTTGGTTGGAGTGAGAGGACCGGGCAAGATGGAAACAGATGGGAAGAGCCTAAAAAAAAAACATTTATGTGTTTGACAATTTATTCTTGGATAAACCTTTTTAAGTGACAATGTTCAAATAGAATATATATAATATATAATATATAATATATAATATATATTATATATATAATATATATAATTATATATATTATATATATCAGAATTCTCTCACATGTTGTAAGAAGTTATGTGATAATTCGTTACCATGTCTCTCTCTCTCTCTCGCTCCCTCCCTCCCTCTCTCTCTCTCTCTCGCTCCCTCCCTCTCTCTCTCTCTCTCTCTCTCTCTCTCTCTCTCTCTCTCTCTCCTCCCTCTCTCTCTCTATCTCTCTCTCTCCCTCAAAGAGAGGGTAAATAAATATAGGTAGATATAAATCTTTGGAGATCTTTGCCTGAATGACAAAATAGCATTAACAGCTTTAAAAGCCCACAGTGTCATTTTTTTCAGTGTTTTTTCTCTCTCTCTCCCTGTGTATGTATGGAAGATGAAGGACGGCCATTGGGCCGGATAATTATCCTTCGTATCTAAACCTTTTTAGATGATGATAAGAGCAACATGTTATCAAGGGGGGAAAAAAGCAGTAATACTGCTGTTGCCATGGCGACACGCAAACATAAATGTAAGAGAAACAGTGGATGGAAACAACAAAAGAACCACATAATGCCCTTGACATCGGCAGAACTCAAAGCCCCATCAGACTAGTTGTATTATACTGGCTGGAGAAAACCTTTTATGCACCGATGGAAATGATAATCACGCACTTTGACTTCCGATGTTCCCACTGCGACGTGAGCACACCCGTCAAAAAGACATTTCTGTTACACCTTGATTGAAATACAATCTGTTGGAAACTCCTTTCTCGATATTTAGTATAAGAATCATATGTTGTTATTATTATTCCGCGTCACATGACTGCAAGTTAAAACTGTTTTAAATCAGTTAAGACAGTTTCGGAGAATCCCGATCTGTGACGAACATTCCGATAATGACACTAAACGGCAAAAATTTACTCCTTATCTCGAAAAAACGGCGGCTTGTTTTGTCGTGATAATGAATTTATTATCTCGTTATCGCGATATATAGGCTACATTCGCCTGAATAGTCCTGCATTTTGTGAAGGCTATCTGTGTGTGTGTGTGTGTGTGTGTGTGTGTGTGTGTGTGTGCGTGCAGGAAACACAAAGAAAGAAAGGTGGCCATTCTGCGACAGACTTTTTGCCCACAGTGCCGTACATCTCTCTGAGTCACCCTGCAGACCTCTCACAGAACACATATAATCATTCCATCGTGTCACAATCAGCACCCACCTCACGCCTGCAGCCAGGGAGCAGGATGTGAGTCCTGCTCGCCCAAAAGACTCATTCTGTCCACTGAAAACACTTATTTGATGACACGGAAAATCCATGGCAATTATTCAGCCCTCAGCCAGGGTTGGAACTCGACAATAATCGTAAACAGGATCCGAGTGTTTGATTTTTGTTGTTGTTGTTGTTGTTGTTGTTGTTGCAGAAACAACAGGCAACCGATTTTTACTAAACGATGTGTTTCAGTTTGTGAAGATGGAGTAGTGGCGTCACGAAACGGGGGAAGACAACACATCAACAGATACTGGCAAGACTATGGCCTAACTGTATTGCAATTAATTAGCATTTTCAGAATATTTTTATGTGGACCAAAACATTGATCCATCTTTTAGTCCACATGAAATATTTATTAATGATTACACTTTTTTTTCATATTTCATTTTACTCAATATGATGAAAGGCAACTTTTTATTTGTAATATCTTTGGACTTATGATCAGACTCAAAATTATTTTAAAGATATGGACGGTATAATTTAAGAGACTTATATTTTAAGTCGCCTAGAGTAATTTATTATTAATTTATCAGATAATTATAACCTAATTAATGTTCTGCCCACCTGTTTGGTTGAACTCATTTTGAGTAACGATTTCTTATTGAAAAATGTGGATGACCCTGTTGATGATATAACCCAGAGGCAGCTAAACACTAAGGGGCCGAGGATGGAGCCTTGGAGCACACCACAGTCAAAGGGGCCACTGAGGAGGAGGCGTTAATAATGGCTGTTGAGAAAGTTCTATATAATAAGTAAATAAATATTTGTCATATTGAAGATTGTGAGGACTTACTGAACAGATTAATGTTTCTTGATACTACAAAAAAAAAGAAATAAAATAAAAGACTATAACAGATTTCTATAAACTTGCTTTACCGAAACATTTCCATGAAATACAAAATTGTTCTTATCTTATAAGTCAGATTTCTTTTGTACAGTTTAAAAACAGGAATAAATCATTTTTAAGGGTAGTCTTATTGTAAAGCGGTTGCGGGATATTTATTTATTTGTTATAATCTCTAATGAAATGTTTTTGCCGGGGCAAACGGGCGACTGAAAGCCGAGGCAGGCTGATCGTCTGGAAAGAGTTGAAGCCGCGTTTGTCGTCTGATCATCAGCCATATGCTCGTCTGAAACCATGAACCTTCACGAATTCACTTTAGCTGAGTCATGCTTTCAACTCTGTCAGCCTCCAGACGGACTATCATCATAAAATGAGCTCCCTAACACCTTCTTTTCTTTTCTTCTAAAAGCCTGAAATTAACTCATCTATGTGATTTCCTTTCTCAAGTTGGCCGCAAGACAAAGAGTGATAAAACTAAATGGGCCTAAACTCTCCATATGCCCCAAAACAGAATTATTCTTCCACAACTCCGGCCCTAAACGTCCAAATACCTTGAGGAAACGTTAGAATGTTATGAAGCTCCTCGTGAAGCTCGCGATCCGGTACGTCTTTAAATGGGTCATACTTCTCGTTTATGGACAAAAGAGTCTGGAAGGACCGGAAGGTCGAGGATCCGGCTCTTAGTCTGGTTTGGTTGAGTGACTGGCAGTTTGAGCGGGTCATAGTTTCAATATTTCCCACAGCGGATTTGAAATTATCTGCACTTTCCAGAACACATGGTCCAAAAAATGCTCTCTGGCCACCGCCTGCTAAACCGTTAGCTTGCTGTCGCTCCTCATGTCCACCCGTTATAAAAGTTACTCTCATTCAAACCAAACCGTGAAAAATTTATTCCGTTACTTATTCTGCATACATGAACTAACTGGACGGATCGTTTAAGTTAAGTTAGATTGGTGTTAATGTGATACCGTGAATGCTGAGAAGTCGGGTTCACCTGTAACTGGAACACATTCTCCTGTTCCCCTTGTTACCCCGACAAGGAAAGGAGGTCAAGTTTTACCTCTTTGTTTATTTATTTATTACTAAGATTAATACTTAGATTATGGGAAGAATTATCGGATTGATTTGCATGAAGTTTTATTTGAGGAGTTCAATCAGATGAATAATTGTACGTACGACGCAGGGGATTGGTGGTCTTTAGGGACCGACAGCGTAGGTCTGGTTGAACTTTGGCCGATGTTACGTCGTAACGTTGTTGGGAAACGTTTAGCTTTCCTCAGTGACTTTTATCAGGGAATATAGACGCGCCATTCCCAGAGTTCTCAGGTTCTGTCTCCACCATAGAGGACAGCTAGTTGGGATCATGAGCTGTTGCTGCGGCAGGATTCATAAATACGCCCAAGGTGGAGTCAAAGCGAGTCAATGCTCAGTGAGCATTCTCCCAGAAATGCCCAGAGGCAAATGCCTTTTGACTTCTGATCAGCGTGAATTTTTAATCACAGAAGAATGTTTCGAACAATAAAATGCAGCAAGAGAGAAATAAAATGTAGCAAAGTGTAAATGTTTCATGAGGTTGGCAGCAATTCTCGAAGGATCTTATTGTAAGAATTTTACGGAGCTCATCCTACGAAATCCATCGGCCTCAGGCGAGACTATGAAAGACTTTCACCTGACCTTAGCTTTCCATAGATGTCTCTAAAAAGTGATAATAACTGACTATTTGCCTACTCGTGGATGTTGCTAGGTTACACTAGCTTTTAGGATTTTTGGGATAGTGAAATGTTGAACGTCCGTCTACACAATGTGACGGTACCTCATATAGCTCATGTATGCAGGGAGGTACACAAATCATCCTCCGTATTCGGAATAAAAGGAAGAGGAGGTTGGATAATTAGCCTGAGCGCTATCGGTGCCGTGAACACTCAAAATTAATATCTAGCAGGTAAAAAAAAAAGTTCAATCTCACCGATAAGAGGGCAGAGACGAGGCGTAATTATACAAACTTTCTGATAATTTTCCTCCCCTCTTATAGCAGCGTATTCTTAATTATGTTATCACAACACATACAATTAGGATTAACCACGCCATCGTGCAGCAGCGGAGCTTATCTTTGGGCTTTTCAGTGTTTGAACGCTTCCATTCGCTGCAGCCAAACTGGAACATTTCAAATAATCACCACATAGACAAGAGGTTGAGATGGTTCACCGCCGCTGCGATTTAAGTGCTTTCTGCGGCACGCATTTATGTACAAAGCAAACAGCGTCTTTCCCAGGATGAATTTTTTTCCACTTTGCAAAGACCTTTTCTTGGTAAATCGGTGCAACTGGTTGAGAAATTTCGTGCTTGTTCACCGTAATTATACATAAAGTCGTTCCTTGATTCGAAACATTAAGCTAAGCACCTGCTCGCTATGTTTTCCACTCAAGGTGAAGGTCAGCGCAGGTGTGTGGGCAGTTCAGCTTTCAGCGCCAGGCTCTCGAAACGCTCCTCAGCCATCAGCCGACGCGGAGCGACCGGCCGTGTCCGATGTTTCCGTGTTCTGCACTCTGGAAACCAGTGGCTCCTGGGACACATCCGTTTTCCATGTTGATGGGCTTCCCCCTATCCTCCTTCAATTTATACACCTTTTACCTCCAGAGCAAATTTTCCCTCTCATTTATCCCCCTCGCTCGCTCTCTAAGGGACGGAGAGTCATTAAGAGGTAATGAATGCAGGTGATACTTGATTTCAGCGAGTGTCTGTGGGGCTAACTGAATGGGGAACTGGAGACCGGACATTTTCCTCATCGCTCCTTGTCTGAGGCTCGAGGGAAGAAGAAGGAATTTTGGTTATTTTGTCACCGCGCTCTGAAGGAGAAACGTAGTAATTGGCTCCCCTCGGAGACAGGCTAGCAACAGAGCAAAATGTGCCCAATTTGCTGCGGCCAGTTCATTCCACATATACCATGTTTAATAGATGGCCGTCTCTCTCCATCTCTGTCTTCAGGGTGGATGGAACCGCTCTGATTTTTCTCCCTGTAGCGAGTGTGCGCCAAGGGGGGGGGGCGGACCTTGCTCCATGATTGGTTGACATGCTGGGTGATACATTGTTGAACTGCCTTGACCGCTGTGCTGTGAAAGTTATCATCAAGAACCTCTGAAGCTGAAAAATACATCAGGATCTCACATGGTTAAATATACATGGAGTGGACAGAATGTACGCTGTGTGGTGGTGACCGCATGGTGGATCTGTTTGTGCATGTGTGCAAGTGTGTGTGTGTGTTTGTGTGTGTGTGTTTCCCCTGAGTGTCATCCGGCCCGGCTGGAGATTGGTGTTTGGCATACACTTGTTTTCCACGATTCAAATGTAGTTATCATCCTGCACCTTCAAGATGTATGAGTGGGTCAGCACTCTCCAATTTATCTTTTATCTACTTGCCATTTATACTGGAGCTTTTTCGAGACTTTCATCAACTCGCAGGTTTCGGCGACGCAAGGGATCAACTATCAGAAGAATCAGAAGCGCAGCTGTTTCCACAGGACAGTGGGCAGTCCGACCTTCTCAGCTCTGCTCTCTTTACTGCGGCGCTAGGAAGGATGAGAGGGAGCGAGAAAAGAGCCGAATTAGACGCTGGAGAGGATGTAATGATGATATTTTTCATCCTGGAACAGTGTAGGCTGTTCTAAAGAGGATGGGTGCTGTTGAGTGGGCTACTAGACATTTCCTTTTTTTCAAGGGAACAGACCAGATCAAACCTCCTTTTTTGTTTTTTCAACGTGGTGAGTCATACAGAGCCTTCCAGCATTATTAGCAACCCTTAAAACAAAAGTCTTTGTTATCTATACCAATGAGCTTTAAATCTTACTTTTTTCAAGGAACAAAATGTAAATACTGACCCGACACACTGTGAGGAGGATGGTCCAACTGGCCAAAGACTCTGAAAGGATTACAGCTAGAGTCCAGTTGAATATTGGGGTCCTGATTTCTACCTAACCACATGTCCTAAGTCAGAGGAGACCAAATTAGAGCTTTTTGGCATCAAACGTCAAAGATGGGTGTGGCAGCGCAAGAAGAAATAAATCCATACAGAAAAGCACCTCATACCCACTGTGAAGTCTGGTGGTTGATCTCTAATTCTGTTGGGCTGTTTTTCTTTATAAGACCCTGGACACCTTGTTAAAAGACTTGGTTCCGTGGATGCAGCTGTTGATATATGGATTTTGGATGAAACCTAAAAGCATCTGTTAGGGAACTTAAAGTGGGCCGGGTGATAGAACATCCATCAGGAGAAGGATCTGAAGCTCACCTCAAATGAATGATTTAGAGATCACAAAATAGAGAGGTAGAAAAAAGACATTTGATTTATGTTAAGAAGTTGATGGTTTTTTTTTTTTTTAATTGAGTATTTTAAGTCAAAGATGAGATTTATTGTGAATAATTTGAATGAAATATCCTGGGTATAGACAATAAAAACAGTTTATGCATCTATTTTTTTTTTCAAAGAGCACCATTCGTTTTTCCGAGGGAACTGTAACATGCCTTATCTCTCAGAAGGGAATTCAATGTTTGCCAGCTTAAAAAATAAACAAAAACTTTAGGACTCCAGCTCAGTTCCTGGGCGAGTTCCAAAACAGACGTGTTTGCTGTATGAACTCCGTTCATGCCTGCAAAGGGATAAAAATGGTTTGCTGCAAGCCTGAGTGGGTCTGCATGTGGTGAGATAGCGAGCCAGGGGGCCGAGGAAATCTCATTCCTCTATATGTTCTGGCTGTTGACTCGGGCCGCCCTCGGATGAATGATAAATGAGCTGTTAAAGCCGAGGTCTTATGTGCAACCCTTACCCATATCATAACTGTCAGAGGATGCCTGTGATTCTAAAGAGAGGAAGAGTGAATCCTCTGGCAGGAACTGTCATCACGCGGGGAAGAACGGTCGCATTTATATTTGAGAACTTTTAATGTCCCGCTTCTCATTTGTCAGTTATGGTTCATAAGGCCAATTAAGAAAAGAGCTCATAATTTGACTTCAATCACAAGTGCAGCATCAACACACCACGATAACAACGATAAGTGGCGGAATACACCTTTAGGTTGGCTGGGCGGCCATAAAGGTGTGAAGTAGAAACTGTAAAATGGGACTGGACCTGCTTTTTAATGGGATCCAGGGGTAACAGGTATATGATAAAGAGTAGGAGCCCAAGGATGGAGCCCTGGGGGACACAACTGGCCAAAAGGACTACCAGGAGGAGGAGGAGGAGGAGGAGGAAGAGTCATTAACTCTGGCTACCGAGAAAGTCCCATTTGAAACATATAATTAAGCATTTGAGGAATAGAAAAAGTCTAATAAGGGTCAAATAGTTTTCTAAAGACATTCTTTGCCGAAATAATAATAACAATAATAATAATCAGCATTTTAGTTTTTCATAAATACTCAGAGTCATACATTAAAAAAAAACAAGTAAAATCAAAATCAATCAAATAGAAGTGACTTTTTTTCCATGAAATACAAAATTTCATCATGACATTTAAAAAAAATAAAAGATGTTGCATCAATAAAGGCTGCAAAAGAAAAAAAAAGAAGAAGCAGTTTTAAATAAAGATTTTTTTTTGTTTGTGTTTGTGGACATTAAAGGGTTAAAACCTGTCAGATGGTCACAGGGTCCCTGCAGAAGCAGGTAAAACTCCGTACATTTGTATCAGCAAATCTGCATCATGCCGGTTCCCTCCACCAGGAAATGTGTGTGTGGGTCTGCAGCAGATACTGGTTGGAACAAATGTTCAGCCTTTCATGGTAACAGCAGCCATTACCATGGTTACCCAGGAGATGTGAGACGGATCCCACCTTTTCCCTCTCGTGTCAGTCTAATCGCTGCTACGACCAATCGCCTCATTTACAAACTAGTTTGAGAGTGTTGGTCACATCTTTGTCGTAAACAGAACCCTGATTCTGACAGATCTGAAACATTCATGGTTTTACTTTACGGATAGTGTTTTTTTTTTCATTGTTTTGTTTAGAAAGCAGCCGCCGATTGTAAATCCGGGAGAATATTTTTCGCCTGGAGCTACACAATCTTCTTTATGAACCCCGTGAAAGAAAAGAGTCCATCATGGCGGCGAGCCGCCGTAGAGGTTAACGCTTTGTCTCCTTACAATACATCCTCCCTTATTGCAGAAAAAATCTCAGTTCAATCTGAAGGACGGTCCTCTCCGGTCTCCAATTGTTCATCTGCTGCAGCGGCGATAACGCGGGGGGGGGGGGGTCATGAACGTGAAATGACCCTGAACTTGTTGGATTCTGGTTTCCAGAGATTCCCCTCAGGGCTATGTAGCCGCTTGACACATGACGCTGCCACGGTAAATAGAAGCTTCGCTGGAAAAGTTGGGATTGTCGGTTAAAGGTTACGACGTCAGCCATTGGATGGATGGAAACCAAACAAGTAGGGGAGGGGTCTAACCGGAGTCTGTGATTGGGTAGAGGGGAAGCAGTCAGTACCCGGTTGGTTGAGCAGAATGTCCCTGGATTCTGGACACACACACACACACACACACACACACACACACACACACACACACACACACACACACTTACTCTCACACACACACACACACACACACACACAAAGACACTCACACACTCACCATGTTCTCATCTGCTCCCGCTAATTAGCTGTTCGCCCGAGAGAGCGCCATGCTGCCCGCCAACCTCATCCGCCAAGCAAACTGTCCCCATGAATCCGTGTTTCACAAACAGACAGACACACACACACACACACACAAAGTCTCCCCACCAAGATAGCAACCACAGGACTGACAGATCTTATTTATTTAGTACCCCGGACCCCTTCAGTCAAGTGTTGATGCTGAAATTTCAGGGCTGTACACATTTTGAGAATGGCTGTAACAGACATTCTGAGGTCAGGCGTCCTCTTGTCTTGCTTTGCTCTTTGGCTCAAGCAGCACAATGAAAGATCAGCGACTCCCTCGCGTCAGCTGGCCAATTACTACCCACGCTTCTTTTTTTTTATTAATCAGGCGCCTGTGCAGACGCCTCAGTCCAACAATATCTGGGCCCTAGCTTCACGAGGATGTTTTTTTCTTTTTTCTCTTTTAAGACTCTATAATGATTTCCTCCAGAAAAGCAGAATCCACATTCTGCCAGATGATTAGTACTCAGTGGGAGCATCTTGGACAGAAGCCTGGAGGTAGTAGTCTTATATCCAGTAGAGAGCCACAAAGCGTGCACACTATACTGCACAATAAATACAATTAGGGAGCATTTGCGAGCGGAATTGCTCAAAGAGGGTTTCCAGAGCTGAGCAGCTTAGATGAGTCAACAGAAAGTCCATTTTTCATTTGAAGAAGAACCTGCTTGGCGAAGGTATGCATTGATGTTAAGAGAGGTGGCGCGGGAGAACAAACAGTCCTCCGCGAGGCGGGAAGAGATGGACACAGATGTTCAAAAAGACAACAAAAGGGAGCCGCTTGAAAAGAAGTGGGAGCCGAAGAAGTGGCGTGACACAGAGAGCCATCTTCTCATTACCCAGTCAACAGAAGTGGCCGGTTTGAGCTGCCAAGAGGAAAGGGGAGGGGCGATGGCGACGGAAGGGTGAGAACAGAGAGACAGTGGATAAGGAGGAGGAGGAGGATGAGGAGGAGGATGAGATCTCTCCAAATGCTACTGTCAGAAGATAAGGAGAGCTATTTGGTTGTCGCAGATGCTCCGGAGCTGCACGGGTAATACATCGCTGCTTCTGACAAGCGCTCAGTCCGCCGTCACTCAGCGGACCCCTCTATCGAGCTAAGCCCGATTGTAGAAAACCTCGCCACATTTCCCAAAGTTGCTCCTGAGAAACATTCTGATCGCATTTCCCGCGTCCCGCAGGGTGTTCTTAGAGTGACGATAAGTGCTGCAGCCAAACGCCCTGAACACATCCATCTTCCCCGTCCCCCCAGTCGTGCAGAGCGGCCCCCCAACCCCTGACCCACGCCTCCCGTCTGAACCAGTATCGATTACTATGTTAATTATATCCCGGGACATATTCAAGCCAGCTCTAACGCGAGTTTGAAGATTCCCGAACGGAGCTGTAGTCTGTCCTTCATCTTCTTCTGTCTTTCTTTCATCCCCCTCACAATCTGCCGCCGGGCATCTGCAGTCCGGTCACGGCGCCGACACAGGTTACCCTGATGATAGCAGATGTCATTTAATGTGATCCCCAGGAGGGAGAGCGAAGGGGCTAAGGCTAATGGAGAGTGGAGCAAATCTGATTTCTGTTTGACGATGTTGTGCCTTTTGCTAACTCCCCCTGCCAGATTGCTTTGAACTGGGCACACGGAGCCGGATACAGCGGCGGGGGGGCCGGGGGCAGAAAACGGGGGCCAGGTCGTTTGTTCTATAGCTGCAATTGACCATTCTTTTCTTTTTTTTTCTCCCCTGCCGGAAAAACTGTTTCCGCTTAAGAACCTGCTAAATGCAAACACTGCCAGCAGCCATGTTTTCTCTGAGTGACATAATTACCGTCTACAGTTACACATTTGCAGCCAATTGTAGCGGAACATTATGGGATGTGCAGCTATCGTCTTTGACAAACGGGTGAGGTGAGTTTACAGCTGATGTGGGACTTTTAGGGCTTATATAATAATGACTGCTGAAATGACAAGAAAAGCTGAAAGCTATTAAATTGACCATGGGAAATAAAAATACAAAACAAACACAAAACTGAGTCATAGACAGCAAGGGAACATCCCTGTAAAGCCCGCTGCCCCTGCCCCCTGCATTGTACAGGTAAATCTCCCGATTGAATTACTGACATTAAATGTGACTCATTAATAATCTTAAACATTCCATATTGACTCAACCAAACTATTTCTATAAAGTCAGCAGTCTGCTCTAAGATCAGATCCCATAGTGACTCAATAATGAAGATAAATGCAGTTATAGAGTTTTTCTGGGCTCAGGAATAAAACAATACTGATTTAATTGAGTCAATTCATTGAAGGAAACATTTTGACAGAATTGGACTTATGGTGGGAAAGTTACGGATGAGAAACTCTGTTTTCCACATAATCCTCCCTCTAATTAGTCAAATATGAACTATTATAGTGAAAAGAAAGAGTAGCTTTGTGTAGATTCCTGTCAGCCAATTTGGACATATTCAAACTTAGGATTGAGGAGGAAGGGAAAAGAATCTGTACGAAAAATGATAAATGACAGTAAAATATGACAAATAAAAGTTAATTTGGACTAAATTGGACCAACCGTTTGGAAAATTATGTCTGAAAAAACAGAGTTTTCTGAAATAAATATGAAGTATTAGAGTAAAATGTGATTTATATAATATAGATCACCACGAGTCGATACATTTGCACCAAATTTAGACTAAATCTGATCAACAGTTGAGAAAATATGGACCAAAACATTTTGGAGATAAAGCTCCCACTAGTGGTAGAAATGTTTATGTGACCTTTCCCAAAATGAATCCAGTACTTCATCACACTAAGGTCTACAGGAGAAAAAAATTGAAAATGATCCTTAAAGGGTTTTGGAGTAATCGCGTTAACATGAAGGATAATGACGATTCCATAATATTCATGACATTCCGGGAATGTAATAACTTGTAATTAAGTGTACTGGTGGAAAGGTCTTCAAGCTAACAACAAAGAGTGAGATATGAGAGTAAAGGATACTGGTAATTGGACTATAATCAATTAGTACCTTTCTAGTCTGGCTGACCACCACTCAAAGCCAGAGTTCACCCTTACAGTGGTGTCAGGGGTTACCATGGAAACCACCAACATCAGTCACCATTCAATCACACACCAATGGGGCAGTCTTAGGGCAAACAGTCCCCAGTCCAACAAAAACGTAGGCTAGAGGTTTGTTAAGGATCAGAACACTGACGCACCTTTAGGAAATGGCATCCGAGGTGGTCTCGGTTTTAGCTAACCTTTGGGATTGAACTCCATCATGGAAAAGACGTGCATTGGACATCTTTTTTCTACTTTCTGGATGTTTACCACTTCATGCTACATGGTACACTAGATGGCCTTTCCAACTTCGGTAAAGTTTTGTACCGCTGAGTTATTTAGACGCATTGCGGGCGGTCTTCTGGCCGCGTTAAAGTTTTTTACTGTAACAATATCCCGTAACAGCTTCAGCATTTTTCAAACAGGGACAATATTCTATACACAGAGCAGTAATTAACTGCCAAACGCATTAATATATTCAAACAATGACTAGCAACTTTATCATATGCATAATTAATGACTAAAGCTTTGTTATACAAGTTAACTTTAATACAAAGTAAACGATTGCATAATCAGCCTCTCTGGAGGCGACACACAGTAAATAAGAGCCTTACCTAAGAGATGACATCATCTGTGGGCATGAATCATGCAAAATGTTGCAATGTTGTTGAGAAATGTTTCCGTCACACGTGCCCTACGGAGGTCAGCGGTATCACAAGCACCGAGATGAAGGGCTATGGAACATGACTCTCGGCGTCGAAGGCGTTCTGACGGGTTTGACAGACCAAGGGCCGACAGACAGGACATCCCAGATCTCAAATTTAAATCTACAGCTGCAGAAAAAAAATGTATGGCAGCAAGGCTGTCACTGCTAGTGAAGAATGCTGACAGCTCCAAAAGCTTGACCTTGACGGGGAAACTTCTTCTTCCGCCCAACTGCCAGGAGAAAAAGTGCAGCTCAACTTTCTCAACAGATTTGAGGTAAATAGAGGCTGATTTTCACACCTTTGACCCGACTTCTATAGAAAACGTGGAACGCCGTGTTTTCTGAAGAGTGACCTCTCAATAGCAAATCAGAGGCAGACGGATCAGGATTCATCTTCGGGGGGCCAAGTTAGCTTGTCTGGATGGAGTTGTCCCTGGAAAGGGTCAGTCAGAAAATAATAATAATAATCATAATAATAAGACATGTTTATTTATGTACTCCTTTCCGGACACTCAAGGTCACTTTACAGATACACAATAAAAAACAAGATAATAAATATCAAGACATTAGTAAAATTATATTAACTAAGAGCTAAAAATAAATAAAAGGTCAACAACAGCCATCAAACAGAACAAGCAAGTCTGGAAAAGTGGGTTTTTAGACGGGACTTGAATGTGGGGAGAGAGTCTATTTGAAGGATGGTTTGTGGGAGAGAGCTCCAGAGACGAGGGGGGGCACGGCTAAAAGCGCCGGACCCCATTGATGATGGACGGGCAGGAGGCGTAATGGGGAGCAAGGTGGAGAACGAGCGAAGAGTACTGGAGGGCGTGTGGGGATGGAGGAGGACAGAGAGGTTTAGAGGTGCAAGGTTATGGAGGCACTTGAAGGTAAGAGAGAGAGAGAGAGAGAGAGAGAGAGAGAGATCAGAAACCATAGAACGCAGCCGGTATACCAATAGATGCTGATGCTCTGACGTAGTCGCACAGAAATGCACCACAGCTCACTTTGTGCCGTGCAGCCCGGCCCGAGAGTCAGAGAACCTGTTTGAAATGGAAGAGGAGAGACTTTGCTCATTCTGTATGCATCATGGATCCACAACATACCCTCTTATCGTCTCGAGTGACACAAGAAAGCCTTCATTAAATATGACTTGTGTCATCTCTCCCAATCAAACAAGTGAAATGCCCACTCACACTTGGAGGACTCTTTATGAAGTCTAACCTCCCTGTCAACCGACTCTAGGGTGGGCCAATGAAGACGACTGGTGTGGGGGGGGGGAGCACTTCAGAAAGTTGCTTTTTGATCAAAGTTGTCCAGATGCAGACTCAGTACTGCGATGTGGAATAACTCACAAAAATTCTAATGGCCATCAAAAGACTCTTTTCCCCCCTAAAGAGATGCGCTGTGAGAAAATGTCCAGCGCTGGCTACGCTCCGACCATCAAAGTAAATGACTCTCTCACCGTCGGGTCATTACTGCCACCACTTCTTGTCAATAACAAGTAAGCAGCCCTTAATCTAATGCGACAGAGGGGCCGCGGCTCGGCTGAAACGCAATCCCCTCCATAAAGAGCAACGGGCTGCTCGCTGTGCACGCCACCACTTTGATAGAATGGAGAAGCATGAAAGGGGCTCCCAACATCCTGTGTGCACATGTCCCTCAAAGCCGGAGTGCGGACCACTGCGTCCGCGTGGCACCCGGTTAACCCTCCATGAGACAAACATGCTTGACTTTCCTCTTTCACGCCAGTTGCGGGGCGTTCAAAGGGCTCAGGCGCTCCTGCCAAACTATATTGACCGTGAATGATTTAATTATTGATGGGTGGCTGCTTGGTTTTTGCTGAGTGCCCTGTGTGTCGCCCCAAGGATGGTGGACCCCTCTGACCCTCACCTCCTCGGTACTGCCTTAACACCACTGGGTTCCACTCCGGCTGCCCTGTCAGTCAGTCAAGCCCGCCCGATGCTAATTCAATGTGACCACTTTCAGCCCTCCACCTCTCTTTATCGCGTCAAGGGCATATTTATTCAGTACTATCGGTGTGGAACGGCCGCAGTCACCCCAGCGCGCAGTGCCCACCACCCCGTGTCCCCCAGTCATGGTAAAGAAACCCTCTCAGGCGTTGAAGGTCATTAATCAGTGACACCTCGGCTGGAGCGTCCTGATGCTGTTGGGTGGCAAACCTCAGAAGTACTGCACGAAAATAAGCAGGTATAAAGTTGGCAAAAGGAGTTTTGATGAGACTGAAATGATGATAGAGCATGAATATATTCAACCACAGATTAACTGATGTTTCTTCAATACCCTGTAAACCTCACCGGCTTTTTGCTACCATCTACTTTTGCAGGTTTTACAGTCAGCGCTGAGGCGCCCGTCTTTTGTGAAACAAGTTTTCCCCACAGTGTATTCAAAAAGAAAAGTTTCTTTTAAGTGCAAGATTAGCATCCTGTCAAGCCATGACGCTAGCAGGCATTCAGATTGAAGAAGAGCATGACAGGGTGGTTGATGGCTAGTGGATTCCCACAGTCATCAAAAACACCTGTCAGCCAATTTTGGCAAGTTTTTCCCACAATGATTGTCAATAATAAATCTGTGCAAGATGTGACAGAGTCTGGGAGGAAGAAAAAATACAACCTTTCACGTATCCTTGACACACAACTTGATCAAATCTGAACCACCTTCAGGGTCAGTGCTGGCAGAATGTTTGTATTTCACACCTGTCTGTAATCTCACATGCAAATCTGATTAAATATTGAATAATCGTTCTAAATCCTCACCGATCGTTCCCGTGATACTCCAGTGAATTGACAAGTGGGTCAGCGCATCTGTCACGCAGCTGCTGTTATGTAATATGGGATTACGGTCTGTGTTTTGGGCACAGACTAATACCTGATTAGAGGAATGCTTAGAGGACAACCTGACACTTGTGGAATTATACCTTCTTGACAGACATTAGAGTGGAAGATACCAACATGGTAATATGCTCGGGTACCTTCACGGATCATCCTACACATTAAAACCACTTGCCATATTATGTTTCTTTCTTTTTATTCTTTCAGCTGTTCCCTGGAGGGTCTCCACAGCAGATCATCTGCTTCCATCTTCCCCTGTCATCTGCACCCCCCTGCACCCCCCTGCACCCCCAACCGCGACTCAAGGCCTGGATGAATGGAAGAAAAAATGGACAGATGGATGGCTGTGAAAAAGACACGACTCAAGCTCCCCTCACAAACCGCTGACCCGACACCAGGTTTGTCCATCACGCCGGCATGATTCTCCCAGAATATACTGTTATTTCAGTAGTATGTGGTTCAGGTAGAAGCAAAGTCTTCTCCCATAATGCCCAAGAATGAGAGCAGGGAGGAGAGAAACTAGAATGAGACAAACATCATACCCTGCTGGCGCAGCCGGTCTCACAGCGTCATCATCAGTCTGAGTCATCTCATTTTAATATGCTACTTTGATGAGCTGGTGGTTGGGGGAAGACTCCCCTGAGACACACACACACACACACAGACACACACACACACACACACACACACACACACACACACACACACACACACACACACACACACACACACACACACACACACACACACACACACACACACACACACACAACCCTCCATCTCCACTCAGCTCTCTCATAAACTATGACATGTGGTTAGCAGCCACTTCTATACTGCGGATCTGCACATTAGCAGGATCACGCATGCCTCTTTTCAATGCGGCGGGGTTATTTCTACTCCCGCACGCACCGTCTTGTCTCCCCCTCACCCTCGGTCGCACACACACAAACACACACTTTCAGATTTGCGTGAATTAAAGGAGCCACCCTGACACACGCACGTGTGCTTTCACACATCTTTGACCTACACATGTGACCGCGTTCCACCAGCTAACATGTGATGAAGGCCTGCAGCCCGCGTATGTGTGTCGATGCGTGTAGCCACATATGCATGTACAGTATGAGTGTGTGTGTGTGTGTGTGTGTGTGTTTTACTGTAACTCTCTAGATGGGAGATTCACATGTGCCAGTTCTGCACTTGTGTCCTCCAGGGCAAGACTAACTGAGAAAGCAAAAGTGTTGGGGGGATGGGAAGTCACGCAAGCATTCTCTCAATAACCCAGACCCTCTTGAGAATCATACCCCCCATCTGTTCATCCCTACAAACAGACGTCTGAGCTGGAATTGTGTAAACGATGCATCACAGCGTCACATATCGAGATTGCGATATTGGACGGAAATCGAATGAGTTGCTGCTTGAGGGCTGTTTGGGATACCCTGGCAGTTCGAGCGCGAAAGAAAAACAAAACGCTGTGTAGAATATATATGTGATATACTTTTATCTCTTTACTCCCGAGACGTTGTGCTGCGGTCCTGGAGCGCTCCTCCTACTGATGGAAGGGGAGAGATGCAGTTAGGGCAATTTTTCATTTATTTTTTCCATCTTCCTTCTGCCACCTCCTCCTCCTCCTCCTCCTTCTCGTTGTTCGGAGAACGGAACATTAACTGGGCTTGACTTCATTTGTCGGAGCTTCTTAACGCCTCTTGGTAATGACCTTTCCTTTGAAAATGTGTAAACATCCCACTTGTAATTCCGCGACTCATTGGAGAATGACCTCGCCTAATGTCTACCGCACCCTGTTTCCAAATATTAGGACACTCGGCGTCAGATTGAGGGAGTGTGGGGGTGACGGTCAGAACACCCCCACTCTGCTTAGTGTAACTCAAAGGGAGCTGTGGTTGAAATCTCTTTCCGAGCATGAACTGGCAGGGCGGGAGGCCATTACTGCTACTCACTCAGCCATTTGTCAGAGAAACCGAGGCTGTGGATTGGGCCAACGCTGTTTCTTTTGGACTGAGCTCGAACTGGAGCGACACTCCAGCTTAAGGGAAAAGGAATATTCATTTCAATACACTCCCTCATGTGTGTTGTGTGTACCCCTCCATAGGGAACAGTTTGACTGCTTGATACTTGGCTGTTGTCACCGACAGCAATGGTATTTTCCCATGAAAGCCCCCAATACCCTTTCTTTTTACAAGCAATTCCCTTGATTGAACGCCTCACGTTAAATGTGACTCATCAATAATCTCAAACAGTCCATGTACATTCAACTATTTCTATGAAATCAGCAATATGCTCTAAGACAAGCTCCCATAGTGACTCGATAATAAAGATAAATGCAGTTAACTAGTTTCCCCGAGCTCACTAATAAATCCAGATAGAATTTTTTTTTCTGTGTCAATCAATATGAGCTAAATTTAGACACAACTATACTTATGGTTGGGAAGTTAAAGACAAAAATCAGTGTTTTTTTGGGGGGGTTTTGTGCAAAAACGATCCCGTAGTGAGTGAAATATGAACAATTACAGTAAAATATGACAAAAGCCAGTTAGATCTCCTTGAGGCGGTTCATATGAGGTAAAATGGGCTAAATCAAACCAACAGTTAGGAAGTTATGTCTGAAAAACTGAGTTGTTTTTCCTAACCCTCAGAGTAAAATACGATCTCTGAGACTATTGTTTTCTGCTGGAAAACTGGACCGTCCCCTTTGGGTAGGGGTTGGGTTGCTGCCTTCAAGCGAAGCAGTTTAAGTATCTTGGCGTCTTGTTCACGAGTGTTGGGGAAATGGACCGTGAGATGGACAGGGCGGTACCGGGCAGCATCAGCTGTGTTGTATCGGTCCATTGTGGTGAAAAAAAACACCTGAGTCAGAATCAGGGTTAGGGTTAGGGTGGGTCAAGGATTCAAACAGCTGAAATGAGCTTCCTTCTAGGGGTGGCCTTCTGTATTAGGCATAAGGATAAGGTGCAGCACCCAGACATCTGAGGGGAGCTCTGGGGGAAGCCGCCGCTCCTCAACATCGAAAGGAGTCAATTGAACCGAATCTGATTTGGATGCTTCTAAAATAGATGGAGGTTTCCCAGGTCACGTCCAACTAGGTGAAGACCCCAGGGTAAAATCAGAACTCCCTGGGACTTCATATCTAAAATGGATTGAGGACGCCTAAGGGTCCCCCAGGATGAGCCGGAGAGTGTCGCTGAGGAGAGGGATGTCTGGAATGCCCTTTGTAGTCCGCTGCCACTGCGACCCGATGCCGGGAAAGTGGAACTAAATGGATCGATACGTTATACAGTAGTCTAGGGGTAAAAGACCACCTTACTGCAGTTCTTGGATTCTGATGAGGTTGTCTCCCATGACATGGGAGTCGGGAGGCTGCCTAATAATTCATATCGCTGGTTTATACGATGAGAGGATGTAGAGGATAGATGTGACAGGGCTAAAGATCTTAGCCAGGGACAGGCTTTAACAGGCTTCCAGTTTCCATGAAATGAGGGCTGCTGACGTAAACACCCCCTTCCTGCGGCCAACAGGAAACCTTTAATGTGTAGAAAAATGTTGGGCTCGTCTTCATTGTGGGTTGAAAATAAACAACTGCACCTAACCTCCGCCTCCAGCCTCCAGCCTCCTGCCTCCTGCCTTTGAAGTCCTGCTATTACACGGCCATCCTAACACCACATCAGCGCGGCACTCATCCAGGCGCACACAAGATAAGAGGCCGCCCTGAGATGAATACTATCCGTCGTATCTTTGCAGTCTGTATCATCAGAGAATATAATAACTCTTTCATTCCAGCACACGGTCGTCACGACGACCATTTATTTCATTTTCAGGAGCAGAATAAATTGACCTAGCCCAAATAATAAAGGCAGAATCAAGAAGGTATGACTCATAAAGGTTAAATAGAGGTGCTTAAACCGCCTGATGTGCCACCAGAGTCGTCGTAAAACCTACACCGCTCAGCCACAACATTAAGACCAGCCGCGGGTTCTAATGCTGTGGCTGAAAAAAAGTAAACGAACCCAATCAGAGACAACATCAAAACGGATAATGGGTGATAATGTTGTGGCTTACCAGTGTACACACTTGTAATAATTAATGAGGTTAATTAAGACATTATTTTCTTTATTAATCAACAATGATTGGCCATAACATTAAAACCACTCAAAGGTGAAGTCAGGCTGATTATCTTGTAATTAGATGCAAAAATTAGAAAAATCGCGGTAAGTTGGTGTTTAGTTTTGCAGAATTGCTGTTAGTCAGGATCAATAGTGTTTTTTTTTTCTATTTCCAGAAAAGTACCTTGAAAAAACTTTTTCGCAGTGAAGACTTAGTGTCTCCATTTAAAGATTCTGACATGTGGACGGGACAACCGGGTATATCCGAGGCATATGCACTCATTCTTTGATCCTTATATGGTGCATATGAATCATCTATCTTTTTGATATCATATTTTACTCTAACTGTTCATATTTTACCCACTAGGTGTAATATTTTCCTTCTCAACTGTTTGGTTGACATTAAGAGTCTCTGTTTCTTATCGAAAAATGTGACTGTGGCAGTACAAATATATAAATATATATACAAATATATATATATATATATATATATATATGTATATATATTTATACTAAAGTGTAAGGGGTCCGAGATGGAGCCCTGGGGGACCCCACATGTGAAAAAGGAGAAGAAATTATATATTTTTTGGTCTTATTTATTAAGTGTGTGAGGACTTATTAAACCGAATTAAAGTTTTATGAGCCAAATAGTTTTCTGTTAAAACAGACTTGAAGCCAAATGAGCTAAACTAATTAAAGTAGACTATTTTCCAGGAAATACAAAATGTCATCATGAAATGATTTATCCGTTTTAGATTTATAATAAGTCTGATTCAGTTTTCTGTTTATTAACGAACAAAACAATTTGTCATTTTCATATTAAAGTTAGAGTGTCTGTGATATTGTGATTTAATAAATGCAACCAAGAAATAAAATATGTAGAGAAAGAATTCATTCGCAGTTTATATTTTCACCATGAGGACGTAAAAAAACAAACTTAAAAAACACAGCTTGTATAACTTTGAAGTCAGAGCCGACAAGTTACAACCTGAGATCCACTAAATTTCTTAAAACAAAGTAAGTGCACGTTTTTTTGGTTTTCGCTGCATGTCACGACTCAACTCTTCCACTCTCAACTCTTTTGGAACCGGGTTCTTCATCTATTTTCCATTTTCCTCTTTATCGCAGATATGACATGCCCTTCAACGTGGACAGGAATCTTAGCCGATCGCCATGACAACATCCCCCTCAACACAATGGGGAGCATTTGAAAGGAGTGGCTTGTTGCGACTGCAAGACGTCAGAGATGGTTTTTGAAAAAAAGACCAAAGGAAGCAGCAGGACAAAAGCCGTTTGATTCTATCTGACGATCAAATGAAGCACGGATAAAAAAAAAAAAAAGACTCAAGTAACATTTCCTGTCTAATCGATGACGTGTGATGACCTTTTACTCCTCTGTTCGATGTCGGCCACAGCCTACTTGGAACCTCGAGTCCAACCGAAAGCGGTGGAAAGTCGGCGTAAAGAAAATCTTTGCTGTGTTTCTCACTGTGGGCTTTTGAAAAGTCATTATCATCCCATAATAGAAATCAGTTTTTACAGACACAGCCCTCTTTGCCCGATAACTGGCCTTCCTCACGATCCCTCAAAATGATATCATTGTTAGACTCGTGCTGACAACGGTATGTTCACGCACGTTTTTAAGCGCAGGCGTCTACGGCAATAGAGAGGAAATTGATTAAAAGCGTTTATGTTGGGAGATTTATCATGCAGGCTGCTGATACATGTGAGCCAAAATGGGAGCGACCAACCGAACATTTCATTAGAAGCGATGCTAGAAAACGAGCTGCCAGTGTATAAGCCCCGGGCAATTTTCATAAAAATAAAGTGGTGCTTTATTGATCTCCCACAGAAAGTCTCTTTTTCACTCCCTTCCTTCAGAGGGATTCTCAAAGTCGGCTTCATCCGTACAGAAGCCCGCCTGGAGGAGATCCGGTGTCTTTCTCAAGGACACATGAAGCAGGAGGGCTGGATTGAGCCTTAATAAAAGCCGCCGCACATGTGGGAATCATTTGAATAATTCAAACGTATCAGCACGTCAATCAGAGGAGGCAGAGAGTGAAGGAAAGATGAAGGATTTCTATCACAACGGAGGGAACCCCCCCCTAAACATTTGGAGATAAAGATTTTTTCGAAGTATAATAATAATAATAATAGTAATAATACATTTAATTTATAACGCACTTTACATTTGGATCAAATCTCAAAGTGCTACAAAGTAAAAGCATCAATAAAAAAATAAAAAAATAACGATATAAAACGATTAAAAAGCAGCAATGTTAATTAAAGTTATAAGTTCTGCTAAAAAGGAAAGTTTTAAGTCCTTTTTTGAAATGTGTCAGTCGTCTGTGGAGCCCTCAGATGGTCAGGGAGGGCATTCCACAGACGAGGGGCAGCAGAACAGAAATAAAAACCAGAGCTGTAAAACCAAGCTTTCCCGAAATCAATCCAGTTCTTCCTCGTGAAGTGAAGTCTGGGTCTGAAATTGTAAGATCACCTATGAAATGACACAAAGGATCCGACTTTTCCGGGGAAAATAATAAGTGGACGGAATTTCCAAATCCAGGTAGGCCTCTGACTGTGACTCAATAAAGTGGTTTGCATCGTTTGACAGCGTGTCATTGGGTATTCCCGGCGTAACGCCCTGCTAGCTTAAAGTGCTGGCTTAGCTTCCACAAGTTAAATGTTGGTTCTGATTCTGGTTCTGAAAGTTAACAGACCACATAGAGATTATGACGGCAAGAGGGGACGTACAAAATGAGACCATTAGTTTTAATGTTCAGGCTGATAGTGTATTGAATGCCTCCGTAGCTAACTTCAGCTAAGCTACTTCCAAGTTTAATATTTGGATAGATGCAATTCTTTCATTACTTTTAATATACATCAAATTGAAAAAAGAAGAAGCTGTACTTAACTTCATATCACAATGAAAAAAAACCCCAACTCCCATCTGGATCGTCAAGCAGTCACGCAATACCATTTTCTTTTTTATGTTTAATTATTTTCAAGCTCAACGCCTCAATCAATCTTTGCATATCCAACTACAGAGGCTTCCATGGAACACACGGCTGTTATCCATCCACTTTGTGCCGCACTGAGAGCGCGTGATTAAACATTCACGGGAGAACAGAATCCATCAGACATGTCAAGAGGCCTTCATGTTTCCAGAGTCATGTGACTCAGTACCGAGACAGGTTAATGGTTCCGTTTGGACCGGGACCACTAACCCGTCCACACAGCTGAAGGAGGGGACATCTCTTTAGAAATGATCTGTTATCTTATTTCTTCATTTCTGTCCTATGTATGTATAAACATTAAAATACGACACGTGTGTATATGTGGGTATATGTTTATATACAGTATATCTATGAATTTATGTATATGTGTGTATATATATATATATATATATATATATATATATATATATATATATACACACATATCTAGGTATATAGATTTATCTATACATGTTTATAAGATGTCCTATTAAATAGTATTTCTTACTTACTCTTCGTCACCTTTAGAACGTTTGTCTGTTTCCCTCTAGGAATTAAAAAAGTTTCTATCCATCTATCTATCTATCTATCTATCTATCCATTGGATTTGAGGAGTTCAATCAGAGGGATTGTTTGTACAACGCAGAGGTTTGGGGGCTTTTCGGGGAAAACACTGTAGGCCTCGTTTTTATTTACACTTTGTTCCAGAAGAAGTTCATCTTATTCTTTGACTAATACACAGAATCATTAAGTTAATCAAATTAACTTGTTTTCAGCCGCTTTTCGGTTTTATTCCTCGCGATCCTTCACAAAAGAGCGTCTGTTGTTCGAACGCCTTTGAAATTCTCTCAAACAGCTTTACAAATGAATTGGAAAACAAGCTCAGTCACCGCAGAGACGAGCCGCTTACAGCGATGATGTCACTCTTATCTACTGACGGGGACTGTTTTGTTGGAGGTAGAGGTTAATTAAGATGTATAACCAACAGATTTCGTTGAGTACCCCCCCCCCCCCCCCCCCCCCAAAGGTCGTTTAGCTGTCGGTTTTTAATGTACAGCACAGCGTTTGCTTGGATCAAGAAGGAAGGTGGTAAAAATCCGCCTGATTAGAAAAATGGGATAGCCGGCTCTTTCTCCCTTCCATTCCAATTTGAAGCACAGAGGCTGTGGCAGTAACCCTGGAGATCATGACACAAAGAAAGATTTTAGGATGTACCACTGCTGGGGCTTCTCTCGCCAGAGGGCACATGAATCAAACGCACCCCTGTGATGTGTCCTTCACGTCGGGCAGATGGAATTACGTCTGTTGCCGCTTGTTTGATGGCCTACAAATGGTGGCATGAAAGAATGATGGGGACGCCGAGGAAGCTGCGAGGCGATTCGACCACAAAGTCGTTTATTTCACTTGGGCAGCAAAGAAATGATCTCATTTTGAAAACTCAAAACTGGTTTTCTGCTTTCCGGTAACTGACGCTGAGAACTTCTTTGAAGAATTCTGTGGTTGTAGTTTCTTTAGTGGGACATCTTGTTTTTGCTCTCCGTCATGATTAACTCAAACGATCACTAAAAAAACGAAAGAAATAGTCCAGCTGTTACATTTTCTAGAATTAAACATGTGTTTACTGAAATAATTTGCTGTTGCCTAAATAAACTTGATTAATTCCTGTAGGACTTTCATGAAATTGAGCAACTTAACTTTTGCAATATTCAACGAAGTTGACATGGAACTGACATGAAACAAGTTTTTGCTTTTGTTTGTCTTGTTTTGGGCCCAACTTTGACCCAATCTTTACTGAAACTTAAAATCCTGTTACTTTTCACATGTTTTGCACTCAACAGGTTTTCTTTGGATTTAATTCAAAGCATTTTTATTCATCCTTTAATCCAATTATTTTCATCGGCGTATCCAGGGTCAGGTCCCGCTGGCAGCTGGCTAAGGAGGGTTTTTGAAGATGTCCCCCTCCACAGCAACACTCTCCAGCTAATCCTGAGGGATCTTGAGATATTCCTGAAAGTATTTCTACACGATTGAATTGTTTTTTTCAGAATAATGCAATTTTGTAGGATCAGTTTAATTCATTTGGATCAGATTAACTCAATTTAATAGGGTTGTTTTACTACTGGATAGTAGACTGAATCTATTCCAACTCACTATGTTGAATCCACCCTAAAAAAATAAGCTGGACCTAAATCACTATCAAGTTGAATAAACCCCAATAAGATAAGTTAGACCCAAATCAATTAAATAAGTGGAATAAATCCAAATAAGATTAGTTGGACCCAAATCAAATAAGTAAGTGGAATCAACCCCAATAAGATAAGTTGGATCTAATTCAAGTAAATAAGTGGAATAAACCCTAATAAGATAAGTTGAAACCCAAATCAAGTAAATAAGTGGAATAAATCCAAATAAGATTACTTGGATCTAATTCAAGTAAATAAGTGGAATAAACCCTAATAAGATAAGTTGAAACCCAAATCAAGTAAATAAGTGGAATAAACCCTAATAAGATAAGTTGGACCTAATTCAAGTAAATAAGTTGGATCAATCCTAATAAATCAAATCAACCAAACCCAAGGACATTAAGTTAGACTAAATTAATTGTTTTGTACTGGAAAAAAAAAACAATTTAACTATGTGGCTCAAAATGGACCTAACAGCACCAATGACTGAGAGGAATCGACTAATGATATTTCTCTGTGATTCAATGTCCCAGGTGTGCTCACGCTGTCTTGCTTTCCACGCCTGAGTGTCTGCCGGGTGAACCAATCTATCTGCTTTGTGCTGTCAAGTCCCGGCAGCAATGCTGTCCGGTCCTCCAAGGTCTTCTTAGACATGACTGACTGACCACATCCCCATTCTTTCCTATCTCACTTTCATGGAGAGCAGCGCTGAGTGATGGGAGGGGGCGATTTTTCCCAGCAGCATCTCCATAAAAAGGTAAAAACATGCAGTGACACCAGACTCGTTATGGGATTTTCTTTTTCTTTTTCTTGTACCATCATTTGCCCATACGAGGTAGGATCTATTTTGAGTGTGTGACCTTTACCGGCTACCTCATTTCTTGTGGAGTGAGCTGCATTGAAGATTATAGAGCAAAAGTGTGGCTACTTGTGCGCTGAATGCGCCGTAATCGCCCCACACAGGCGTCGCTGCAACCATTTTTAATGTAAATGAACGGCTTTAACAGAAGGATTATCTTCATAAACGCAAATCCCTTGCAGCAAAAATACAACAACAAAAAAAAAGACCATTTTTGAACAGTAGCCATTTTCACCCCCTGTGATACTATTTTCATTAACGTGCCATTCTTAAAAGCCTTAAATAGCTGATGCAGCTCAGTTAATTGTTGGCTTTATATTTCCCAGGGGCAGTTTTCTTAGAATAGGAAAGAAAAAAAATAACAAAGTAAGTCCTTCCTGGCAATGTTACTATGACAACAAGCTTATAGATCTATAATCATACATAAGTCTTCTCCTACACGGAACTTCTACCGGCACACACACACACACACACGTTCTGTTATAAGAACAAAAACCCACATGTCTTTCAAAGCCTCCTTATTGAAACCGTGAGCGTACATCACGGCGGTTTGGGATGCACATCTGTTGATTAGCGAGCTTGCCAAAAATTCCCCTCCGCCTCCATCGCTGGACCCAAATCAAAACCCGAATTTGTTTATGTCATTATGTTAATAAAGGGTAGCATTTCCATATGAATGTTCATATTTGAGCAGCGAGTGAGGCGTCTTCGTGAACACAGTGGGGTCTGTGGCGAGGGGCAGAGTGAAAAATGAATGGGATTCCATTTGGAGTGTAATTTCACTCATCTCATTTTCTCCTCCTCACATCATGGAAAAAGGAGGTATTTTTAGAACTCAGGTGCTTATTCTCTTTGTGGTACCGGAGGCTAATGTGAAATGAACTCATCAATCTTGGCGGTTTGGGAGTGAGAGGGGAGCGGTCACATTGGTGGCGGGGGCCTCTGCCAACTGTTTAATTCCGGATTCCACTGATTCGGTTCATTCTGCAAACAAAAGACCGGGTTTGCTTCACATTGTGATTCATTCATGTTACTTCAGCGATGGCAATTTTGACATTGCATGAATAACGTCACGGGGCATCTTTCATCTAACACCCGTTGGCGTTGGCTCCATCCCGTAGACAATTCTGAGCTCGACGGATAATAAATCCTTCAGGCGTTTAAAAAAAAACAACAACAAGGAAACAATTCCTTCTCCTCCTGCCAGAAGTCTCCTTCAATCGCATTTCTTAAGTGGATACATAGCATTTAAATATATCAACAGGGGTGTGTGCTTATGGTAAGTGCCAAGCAATGCAAGCGACTAATCAATCATAATCCCGGGAGCACGCAATGACTCATCACTCTCAGAGCGTTCCAAATAACTGCGGGTCAGTCATCATTAACGTTTGTCCGATGCATCGCGGCGGCGCATATCCGCTATTCAGTCAGTGTTTATGAGAATTTAGAGAGTTATGTGCTGTTATTAAAGACTGATTGGAAGATGGGAAGGCCAATCAGTCATCTACTTACTGCCGCCTCTGGCTCCTGTCTCCTCTGCACATAATGAGCCATGCAGATGAGAAGTTCCTTACATGAACCCAAACGTATGGTTCGCCGACGGGTTTACTGCAATCAAATTATATATATATATATATATATATATATATATATATATATATATTATACTGGGAATAGAATGTCTTATGTCATATGGAATCTGATGTCGTCAAATACTTCAGTTGACTAAAGTGTTTTTAACTTTAGAAAGAAATTGAGTTTGGAAAATCAAATTAAAATGACGCCGTCATCCCTGACAGTAAAGGGTGTATTTCCCCCCCCCCCCCCCCCCCCCCCCGAACAGCCCCCAGTGCTCTATGAAAATATCCCATAGAGACTCAAAAATGAAAATGAATCCTGTTAACTTATTTTTTCACGAGACCGATTTCCTCGTTTCCTCATACGCATCAAATCTGGACTAAATCGAAGCAAGGGTTGTGAATCTATGACCCGAAAACTTTCAAGCTAAAGCTCTCCCCAGTGTCGGAAGAATGCGGCTGACCTTTCTCAAAATATATCCAGTTCTTCCTTGCACTACGGTGAATTTGAAATATTTTGGTAATGGCGTTAGGTTGAAGGATTTGCGCCGGTGGTGGGGCAGTGGAGATGAGGATTCGCTAATATTCCTGATTATTCGGGTTTATAGTTTGCTCAGAGTTACACTTAATCCTTAACTAAAGATCTGCGGCGGTTGCCACGACGATTCCATGATGTACCCCGTCTTTTTGCCGATTATAATAATAGGATGTTTTTAACAACAACGATTCTACTCCACTCTGTTATTGTCATTGTAGGTGAATGTCCCACTTTTGCCTCCAACGTCAAGTCCAGTTTGATCATTGAGTCATGACACCATTTAAGGTACGCCATTCAATGCAGGAGAATTTCAAAGCCCTCACATTTAGCCAGAGAAAGCACATGTAAATGGATCGATGCGCCTGCGACAGACCAGTGCGATGGTGTGAAATCACAACCTCTGGCCTGGTTGTCAGCCGTGCATCGATGGTTTTGAATAATGCATTTCTTAGCCTCTCAACTCAATTCCTCTAATTTTGTTTGTTGGGACAACAAACGCCATCATCCGGATGGTCATTGCTTCCATCTGCAGGGAATCTGATTGATTAGCCGGCGCTCTGAGAGTTGGATGGGGATTGTTGTACAGTGGGAGCTCTCGGCGATGGCCTTTTGTAGGACATCAATTGATTTGTAAGTGGGACAGCATTCTGATGTGTTCAACCGATTATTGATCCACTGCCCATGTCTGTTCTGGCTGAGATGTCGCAGTGCGACGGCGGTGTTGTCGGCAAAATACAGTCGGAGCAAATTATGTTTTTTCCTTTCCGGCTCGAAATGGATGGTTATCTAACGCGCCGTCAAATACGCTTTACCTTCCTGGGTTGAGCACGCTTTTAAAAGAAAAGTAAATATTCCGCACACAGAGCGGCGAAGGCAATAAGTCCTAGTCAAAGCCTCAGTGAACAATTACCGTGTCCATCTTCGTGGATGAGGTAGATGATGAATTAAACAGAAAAAAGTCAGCTAGAATCTGTCCTTGGAACAGGTGCTTAGCAACACCAAGCCCGACCCGTTGTGATGGGAGAATCACACCGTGCGTGTGCGGCAGCATGGCCTCTGCTGGTAGAAGAACTCATCTACTGACCTGAAAGGCTGTGGATGTTCAAGTGTCTCCTAACGATTATTTAAGGAAGAATGAGTACAAATCGTGTTTGAAAAAAAATCAATGAGTACAGCAATGGTACAGTGCATTCTGCAGCAGCATGTCATTTTAGAGCCAATAAAAAGTACCTTCGACTTCAACTGTACTGGGTGCAGGAAGAACACCTTAATCATCCTCCCTGCGAGGGGATAAAGACCCCACTCGGGGCTTTACACTCCACAAATATGGACAATTCTCCTTGAACAAAATTGTCGATATTGAAACCAGATGATGTATAAGTGCCTACGCAATCAATATTTCTCGGCAGCGCCATATAACATTTTTTTTGTTAGGTAATGTGCACTAACACCACTTTGTGGCCGTAATAAATGAGTCACCGAGCTTTAATGGGGGGGACTCTCTGTCCCCCACGTGCGGAGATGCACTCTCTCATCATAACAGGTCTCCTTTAAATCCCATTTGTTCTCCTCTTAGGTGACAAATAAAGCTATTAATGAGGAATAAACCAATTTCAAAGCAAAACCAATAGAGGCAGATAGTAGAGTGAAGGGTGTTTGTGTTATGGCTTACTGTTTTTTTTAAATAATTATCAACTCGTTGTGTGACTTTTCAGTTCATTTGTAGCAAAAAACAATTAGCAAAAGAAATTTAAAGGTTAAAATCACAAGGACTTGAGTCCTTCAGGAGAGGCACATTTTTCACAATCTGGGCTGAGCTGAAAAATATTTTCGTCATGAAACTGTCTTGATTTCAGTTTAAAGAGGAGATAAACCCCCCAACACCTCCTCCACTCTTTCAGAGGCATGTTGCGGTTTGAAGGCTTAAAATCGGGACCATATGCCCGGTGAATCCACGCACACGGTCACCTTGAAAGTATTAGGATTTAATATGATTGACCGTGCGGTCTTAGCAAAGGATTAACGCTGTGTTGTCCTGCGTGTTCACTGAAAATGAGAGAAGTCAACATTATGCTTATAGGTATGAAACAGAGGTTAAATGCCGGGGGGTTGGGTGGGGGTGGGGGAGGGCACTCGCTCAGGCATCTGCTCCGCCGGAGCTTTGGGGCCTGGCAGGTTGGAGATGTGGCTGTAATGAGTTAACAGGGATGAGCCGGTCATTCTGTCAAAACCAAGGAATGAGGTTCTCATTAGCTTGAAAAAGTCGTGGGTGAATGTGATGAGCTGGAAGGCTCAATAATGGCCGCCAACCCCCCCCCCCCCTCTCTCTCTCCCCAGTCATCCCCCATGTTCACGGTCAAGCGTGGCTTTATAAATGTTATCTGATTGCTGAGAGCTTTCCAATGCCTAAATTCAGCGGTGAAATTAATCTCTGCCTAAAATATTGACGTACACACAACCTATCAAGTGAGGTGAAGCAATCAGGCAATAAGAGAGGGAGGGGGGAGAAAAAAAAGAAAGAGCTATAAGCACAATCAATCGGATAGCGTCAGCCCACGGTATGGGCGCGGCGCTGAGGGGTGGAATGGGAGTTAATCGGCTGCAGCACGGGCGAAACCGGGAAATATAGCAGAATTAATGCAAAAGTGTTTGACCTTGAAGTTTGACCTTTCATTAAGGTAATCCAGGGATCCTGCATTGGTAGGTTATTACATGGTATTATGATAAAACAGTTATAATCAATGCTCTCTATCGAAAGAGAATTACCTCCAGACTTATTTCTAGCCTTTAGATTAATGAGAACACTGAAGTGGAAAAAATGTCTTAATTGTCCATAAAAAGGATCTTAAGTTTGAATTTTCCACAAAGATCCAACCTTTTATTCCATTAACTAAACAATAATAATAAAAATGTGATGAGGTTTGAGAACACATGGAGAAGATCTGAGACCATTCCTCCAGACAGAACCTTCAGATTCAGTGAACCTTCACCTTCAGTGATCCACCACCGGACTTCACAGCGGGTATGAAGTGCTTTTCTGTATGACTTCCTTTCTTGCTATGCGACAAGAAAGGAACTCATCTTTGATGTTTCTTAATAAAAAGCTCTACTTTCTGACTTTCTGACCCTAAAATTTAACGGACCTCTGACCTCTCTAGGTCTAATCCTTGGAGAGACTTTTACTAGTCTAACCATCCTAATCTCTCTGTATGTATGTCTGTTTGTAGGCATGTCCCCTTCCAGGCCGATTTTTAACACCTCCAATCTCCAAACGTATTTTTTGATTTTAAATATGTAATCTTATTTTAATTCCGTCTGGGAAAAGATTTAGTGAATAATCTGAATTAAAGATCACGGTTACAGACATTAAAAGTCTTTTTTGCATCTCATTTTTATACGTTTTTTTTTGAAAGGGTGCCAACAATTCTGTCGGGCTCCGTGAATCAAAGCTTTTATGTAACTTTTAGTAAAAGAACAAAATAGCGCGAGAAAACCTACTTGAATATTATGATGAAATATCATGTTATGGCCACGGTTTCCGTGTTCGACACACCTCATCGATTATTAAACGATGGAAGCCATTATAATTCCATCGGAAGGGATTTTATCCTCGACAATGGCAGGAGCACTTTATATTACACAACATACAAACGTTGACCTTCCGCATTCACCTTCCAGGGTTTAAAGGAATAATACAAAACATGCAAGCGTTAATCTTCTCGGCTCCGCTTCGATCCTCAGTGGGACCCTGGGGGAATGTCACAAAGGCACTGTTGAAATGCCTCCTGCATATACCTCCTGGCAGCCATGGGAACGGGAAAAAATAATATAATAAATCATTCATCATTCATTCGGTAATGCTGAGGTTGATGAAATAGTGAAAGAGCGAGAGAGAGAAAAGAAGTGGAAGAAAATCCGCTGCACATGTGTAACAGAGAGTGACAGGCCCTTTTCATGTGGAAAAATAGCACTAATTCATTCCTCACACAGTGAGACCTCTTGTTTGCAATATTCATATCACCTGGCACGCTGAAAGGAGGACAACCCCTGTTATTAAATATCGCCGGATATAGATGTAGCCCCCCCCCCCCCTTCCCCTATTTTGTTGGAGGAGGATATATGAGAAGCTGAGGAGAAAGTCTTCTCTGAAACTGACCCAGATAAGAACAACTGAAATCTGAATCTGAGTCTGGAGGGGCAAACAGTCCACATCGAAGAGAGAGAGAGAGAGAGAGAGAGAGAGAGAGAGAGCGAGAGAGAGAGAGAGTGAGAGACAGAGAGAGAGAGAGAGGGGGGAAAATAGGCCTTCTAAAAATTGTTCCGACAAAACTTTGTTGAAAAGTGAAGTGGGGGGAAAATGGGATGAATATTTTAAGAAGCAGGCTCTCTCTAGGAGGAGAGAGATGAGTAAGAGTGTAAAAAAAAACAACAACCTAGCAGCTCTAGTAGCGACCGTTCAAATTGTTGACTTGCAGAAAGGGGAGTTTTTCCAAGTACATGAGCAGGCAGCATTTGATGAAGCCTGCCTGTGTGTACGTTTTCCTCTGCCTGCTGGAGTGCACCATCAGCTTATTGGGGCAATCATCAGAAAAAACAGAAATATGGCAACCGGGGCCGATTTCTCCGCCTTGTTAGAACATCTGCAGTTGCTGCAGTTCTATTTCCAGAACAGTGTCTTGGTTGCGCTGAGCTAAGTGCTAGAGTAAGCTGCCAGAATAAGCTGTGTAACAGTAGCCTATTCTGTGCAGACCTAAGCAGTGTCATTTCTTTTTTTTTGAACGCTCACAATGGGCTCATCTCTGACTTTGCAGACGGCAAAAAAAAAAAAAATTCACAGATTCTTTTTGATATTTTGAAAAGGGTGAGCTTTGGTACGGCTTTTGAGAAAATCTACCCTGTATGCTAATTCGGCTGCTCCTATCACACGCGTACGCTGAATTTGCATCATATCCAAACTCCGGCAATAAATACTATCTCAGACGAAATGCTAATGTGTGCAGCAATATGTCATTCGTCCTTGTGCCTAGCTGGCCCGCGGTTCCACTGAGCCTTGCCCACGGGGTCCGGACTGTCAACTCCACTCGGTTCTCCCTCCCCCTCCCTGCCGGAGAGAGGGGACTCTGACCCGACCATGATGACACTGCACTAGAAGAGATTATAGCCTCTGATACTACCACCACGACAGCATTACACACTCTGCCCTTTAACTAAGATACGCGGGCTTTCTGCCAGTTCTGTCTGCCCCTGTCAGATCTGCCCAGTCGCGTTTGTGCAGGAGGAATAACAGAAACTGCCCCAGATGGCAAGTGGCATTTATAAAGAAGATGTGGAGCTGAGTAAACATCTGGATGCATGTGGAAATAGGCAAAATTCAGGCCGTAAAACTAGGCCTATGCTGCCGTTCCCAAGAGCAAGAGTATTTCTCCAAATAGTCCAAAAATCCCCATCAATCACCCTGAATGAAACTATAAAATGACAATTTGAGTTTTTGTAGAAGGAAAACGCGATCAAAAGATTTCCACCAGTCGGATGAAATGCACCAAATTTGGAATTAATGGTTGGGGGAGTTTGGCCCAAAAATATTTGGAGACAGAAAAACATCACCTACTTTACCCAAAATCAAGATCAATCCAGTTATTCCTCGCACTAAGGTTTATGGGGGAATGAAATTTGAAAATGATCCCTGAATGGAGTCACGTTTGTAAAATCGTGTTGTTGTTTTTTTTGTGAGTAAAGTATGAACAACTACAGTAAAATTGAATATTCACAAGAATGGTCTAAATGATTGGATTCATATTTACCCAATTATGATTACATCGGATCAAAAATTATGAAGTTATGTCAGAAAATCAGTTTTTTATAAAAGAAAAAAAGCTCCCCCTAGTGAGTAAAATATGAATTATTAAACTGAAATAGGATGTATAACCGATAAATATCCTCGGGTTGATTCACACCAACCAAATTCGGAATAAATCGGACGAATTATGGCCCGAAAACCTTTAACTAGGGGGATAAAGCTCCCCCTAGTGTCGGAAATGTGCAAGTGAACTTTCCCAAAATCATTCCAGTTCATCCTCACACTTAAATCGGAATGAAATCTGAAAACGATGCATGAAACGGTTTTCGAGTTCTCACGTTAATTAATGACGATTCCATAAATTCCTCAACTTTTCCAAAATCAGTTTATACGTCTGCAGGCAGACAACATGTCAGTATGTTTTACTGGTGACAGTCAGTCCTCCAACGCTTTAAACTCTTAAGCGACATGCTTCAGTGGACATCCAACCAATCAGAACTGTTAAAGGTAAAATAAGCACTTTTCACATTATGCTGTGGTGCAGCCAGAAATACCATTTCCATGAAATCTCCGACTCACAACATGATTTAGTGTTAAATGAGCCTTTTAAAAAAGAAGCATTGGCTGCTTTTTGCTATTAATGTAACCTAATGTGAGTTTTCATTATACCCATTTTACCCAAAACTATGTTACCATGGAAACCAAACTGCTCAAAATAGGTCATAATCTCAAAAGGCACCATCTAGCTAGGTGAATGTACCTTGATTTGCCATTACATTATAACCACTTACAGACGAGGTCAAAATAACATTGATTATCTGGTTACTATGGCACCTGTCATTAGGGGGGATTTATTAAGCAGCAAATTAACATTTTGTCCTGGTGTTGATGTGTTTGAAAGCAGGAAAAATATACAGGCATCAGGACTCGAGTGACTTTGACGAGCGGCAAATTGTGATGGCTTGGCGACCGGGTCGGAGCATCTACAGAACTTCAGATCTTGTTGGGTGGTCCCGGTCTGCAGGGCTCAGTACCTACAAAGATGCTCATCTATGGATTCCACTGAGGAGCTACTGTGGCTAAAAGTTGTGATGAAAGCAACGGCTGGTTCTGATAGAAAGTCTTCAGAAAATTCACCTGTAAGCTTCGACCTAGACATTATTAGGACGGTGGTTTTAATGTTATGACCTCTGACAAAACATCATTACCGATGGAGGGGAGGGGGGGGGGGAATACAGCTTGTCAAATAGTAAGAGAGAATCATTTCTTTTAATTATACAACATAATTAAAAAGCAAATCAAGTTTCTATGTGAAGGACATTGCCTTTTTATCCCCCCCCCCCTCAAAGGCACTACATTTCAGAAAGTGAATAAAGTATGTAAATGATGTAGAAGAAAATATATCAAACGTCAGAACACTGATGACAGATATCCCTCTTTGATGGTGATATATTTTCCGTCTGAAAACCCACCTCGGTATAAAACCTGCGAGTCTGATAGTCACGCTCTGGGCTCCGGAACAAACTTTAACTCAACTGCCAAATTACATCGGGTTCTGCTTACATCTCATAATTAATTAATTAAGAAACTAATATGGCTTTAATTGAATCTCACTGTGACTTTGGGGAGTCATGAATGTCATTAAATGAAAAAAAAAAGAAAAGAAAAAAGCCCTCCGCTTGGTATATCACCTTACCCGACTCATGGCGCCAGCTCACTTTTCCATTTAATCACGTTTGAGTGATTTTATTGAATGATTACAGACTTTGACTCTGGTTGATTGACGGTTTCTCCAATCAGGAGGAAGAGGAGTTGGCAAACAACACTGGGGGTATTTTTGAAGGGATTTGCCCAATGATGAGTAATAACGAAAGATTCAATCTGAGGATTCGTGGAGATTCATGGAGGGAAAATGTAATGGCAAAGGGTATATCCCCCAAAGCCCTCAATCCCCTGCATTGTACATGCAATTCCCCAAACTGAACTCCTCCAATTAAATGTGAAGTTATATCCGAAAATGTTCTTTTTTGTAAAACATTTATTCATTTTTTTTTCGAGCGGACTGGTGGACAAGACATAAATGATCTCCTCTGTTGTTGGTGTTCGGTACTTCACTAGGAGAGGAAGTGAGTGCAGCAGTGGGGAGCGAGTCAGAGAGTCGTTGTGAGTGTATTTCCGTCCGTAGACGAGGCCCTGAAGGCGGTGGCTCAAAACTCTTGCTGTCACGTAAAAACCATCAGACCTCGCTTGATAAACGGACAATGACAGAGAGCTTGTGAAATTATATCTAAAATACCGGAGACCATGGTCCCTCAGTTCTGATTTGTCAGAACTGAGGGACCAAGTATGTAAACACATTAGAGGACGGAAGGAAATATGAATTAAAAAGATATATATATATATATGAATGTATCTATCTATCTATCTATCTATCTATCTATCTATCTATCTATCTATCTATCTATCTATCTATCTATCTATCTATCTATCTATCTATCTATCTATCTATCTATCTATCTATCTATCTATCCTTCTACCGTGATTCATAATTATATAACTGAAACAGAATCACGGCGTCGGGAACAAACACATGTACACACCAGTAACTCCGGCCTGCTGTCGTCTCCTGTTGCCAAAATCCTCGGCCCTTCCTGCAAAGCGCCCGTCTCATGAGATGGCACTGATCCGACGTGGAACAACACGCAAACTGATCCCACCATCTTGGCAGGCTGGTAATTAAATATCAGCTCTTGGCACGCCAGTATGCAAATCCGGCTTCCCTGCTCGTGCGGGTTGGGCGCCCGCCTCAAACTGCCCCCAACCGCCGGCGCCACATCGCTGATCACTGGAGCAGGCAGCGCCGGGTCCTGTTGCTAGCGACTCTTCTCAAAGATATCATTAACCTCTTCTTGAAGGCTGATTCAGATCAGAGGCACCCCGCCGCGCCGCGAATTTTAGCGCCGATGTTCGGCCCTTGAAGCATGAAACCCCCTTTCAAAGATAGGGTGGCGGCGCAGGACGAGGGGTAAAGAATGGGGGGGGGCGGGCTCATAAATAGCAAAGGCTCATAATTCTGAGGATGTCAGAGGCCAACTGGAGATGTGATAAGGCAAGATATTGAGAGGGGCTTATTAATTTTCCCATAAAGCCGAGCATTGTGTGGCAGAGCGGCGAGCTTTCTCTTCGCGGTTTATGTACGCTTGGCAATTGTTGTGATACAGGCTCACCCGCTACGGAGAAGCTCTTTGTCTTATTTATGAGGCCCGTCAAACATCATTCAACACTAAGTAGTCCGTCGTGTGGAGGGAGTTATCTTTGAAGGGCCATTTTGAACCCAATTCAAAAACTTTGGAAGGTTTCTGGCTTGGCGTTAGCTAAGAGACGCTCACTTGAGGCGAGCTATCTTATATTTATCTTTATTTGTTTTTACTCTCATAGTACATATTTTACTCACAAGGGTGGGATTTTATTTCTTTTTTGTTTTCAAAAAAACCCTGTTTTTCTAACATAACGTTCCCACCATTCTAAATTTGATGCATATGAATTTTGCTAACGATAATTTGTCTTGTATATGTTTTATTTTACTCACTAGGTGGCGGTTTTTGCACAAAACCCACTTTTTTTCGGACATGAAAACAAAAAATAATGTTGGTGTTTTTGGTCCAAATTTGGTGCATATTAAGCGACTCAGGGACCAGTTTCTTGCATTTCCTTATAGAAAAATGTGACGGAACCTGTTTATTAAATGACCCACTAGCAGTAATCATGTTGTATATAGTAAGGGGCCAAGGAAGGAACCCTGAGGGACCCCACAGGCCCAGAGGGGGCAACCAAGGATGAGGAAAAGTCCTATTCATTAAATAGTTTTGTCAGATTAAAGTGTGGTAGGACTTTTTAAACAGAATAATTGAACTTTATGGAACCAAAATAAGGTCTAATAACGGTTCAATTGTTTTCTAAAAATGATAAATTATTAAACAATAAAAGTCTGATTTATTTTTGGTACTTTTTTCATCATTTTATGGTAAATTTAACGTGTTAAAAGGTATTTAATCAATACAATTAAGACCTTCGAAACACAAATAATTTTTCCTATTGTTTTCTCCTGGTGAACACAGTAAAGGGTTTAAAAGCTACTTAACATGTTCCCTCCATTTAGGGTGCTTAAACAACATCGGGCATTTTTAGCCGCCGCCGCTGCTGCTGCCGCCGCTGCCTCTTCTCCAAAAACGGAGAAAGAGGTGTGAATATCTGGAGATAGGAGTATGAAGGATGATGAAAGTTTGTCGGGGACAGCGCTACAAGAAAGAAAAAGGGGTGATTGTAGTGCAAAGAAATAGTTTGAAGAAATAAAATGACGGAGGACAGAAATGGACTTCGAAGAAACATCATTAAAAGAAGCAATTTGTGCACGCGTTTCATGAAACGCAGCAGAAGACGCCGTCACCGCGAGACGTGAGCCAATTACGGCGGTCTAGATGACTATCAACAAGCGATAATAATGCAGGGATGATCCTACCGCAGATGTAAAACATCACATAACTAATGTGATTAATTATCCCCTCGTCCTCCTCTCTGTCTCGGCGGCTCGAAGACAAGCGACTTCTTTCTAAATCAGGTGTGCGGAGCATCCGTAAGGTTTTATTAATCAAATACAAGTACGATACAAAGGCAGTGAAAGAAATCAGAAGTATGGAGGTCTCTGTGTTCATCACCTCCGCTCTCCGGCTAAGAGTACTTCCTGGGAAACGGAAGCAGAACGTCTCAGTATTCCCTTCCAGGTATGTCCTCTCAGCGGTTAGACTGATGCTGTCCAGATATGGAACACTACGCCATGCATCCTCAAGCAGGACCGCAGGGTCTGTGAGGTGACTAGGTCACTAGATGCGGGGCATGTACAGCCCACCGATCTGTGGTCACGCACTGATGCCTGCGATGCTTGTTTCCCAGCTAGAGGCCTAACAGCCCCACCTCCTGCTGTGATGCTCGGAAACGGATGAGGCTAAGTGGAACAACCCTCACAAAAATACATGTTTCCAAGTAGTACGTCCAGCAACAGTCATAATGCTCCTAAAACCAGCTCCTAAATCCAGAAAACTACGTCTGTCTGCCTTTGCTTTAAATGATAAACATCATACGCTGTGATAAATTCACTGTTTGTACTCAATTAAAGTATTAAGCCAAATATTGAAAGACATTTAATTTAATCGTATCAGCAGTCGAAGTTATTGATATAAACATAAATCTATATATACTGTTTTATATTTTTAGGTTTTCTGAAGGTAAATCTTCGAAAAAAAGATTTTTTTCCGGCCAAAAAAAACGAGTTTGACACGGTATGGATATCAAATTCTTATGTTGTCTGAAGTTTGCCTGGATTCTCACCGGGTACATTTTGCTAGGAAGAAATTTCACTTTTTTCTGCTTTTGGGGTGAAATCATGCACTGCAAAAAGAAAACTGTTACTGAACTGAAACAAATGACTTCAAATAGTAACTTTTTTTTTACAGTATATATTTGTTCCAATCTTAATACTCTTAATAAAACTACATCAGGTGATATATCAGAATACTCTGATATGAATGAAACACGGAGAAACAAACAAAGCCAGACCTTTTTCTCTCCTGCTTGTAACTGAATTGGGATGGCCTTTGTAAGAGTTGCACTTTTGACCAGTCTTACACTGTATAATGTCACAAACCACTTTATATAATGAATCAATGCAGCTTCTCGGTACTTTTGCCTCATCTGCCCGCTACTTTCTCTCCAAAACAATGTTGACATTTGGCTCAAAGTATATTGATTTGTACTTGCATGCGGAGCGCGTGAGATACGACGGCCGGAGCTCCACGTCAGCAAACGGGAACAGAGTGCCGTATTTTCAAAGTTGGAACGTTTTGTCATTCAGGTGCATCAAAGGTTCATCCATTTTGAAAAGCCAGGATAAAACTGACAGCTTATTTACCTTCTGGAATGTGTTGTACCTATTCACCCGCAACACTCCGCATTGAAAGCAGGAGCGAATGTACCGTCAGAAGGAGAGAAAAAAAGGCGATAAACACCTTCAAGGACAGATTTTGAAAGCCGTTCGTCACTACATAACTTTAACAACTATAAGAAGTGGAAATATATCGCGGCCGCTCGTTTAAGATAAAGCCAAACAAACAAACAAACAAAAAAAAATCTTCTGAATACAATCGGAGGGTAACAGGCGAAACATTTGGCCGTTTGTTCTCAGCAGCTCGGCTCGGATTGCCTTTGTTTCTCTGGTTCTGACTGACGGAGAGCACGTCTGCCGTCGTTCAGCCTCGTAGCTCAATGGACTCCAGATTGGTGAATATGTTTAGCAACCAGTGTTGAATAATGTATCTGAATCAGACACATTCACTGGGGTGTTGGAGCTCCTGTCGTAAGGCGCAGTGGCAATCTTTGATGTGAATCCTCATCCTTAGGCGTGTTGAAAAGAAAAATCTGGTAGATATAGTTTCCCCTGAACACGTGTATTTATTCAATGTTTATATAAGCCGCCATTAATGTCCCGTTCAACTGTTTGGTTGAGCTCATTTTGAGTCTCTATTTCTTGTAGAAACATGTGACTGAACATGTTTATAATATGACCCAGTAGCAGTATGCATGTGCTAAATAGTAAGGGGCCAAAGACGGAACCCTGGGAAGACCCCACAGGCCCAAGAGGTTTCCAGATTCTCTGGAATCAAATCAAACATCCATGTAAATTTAGGAAAATAAACAAAAATAGAAGAAAAAAAAGAACCTTCAGTGCTTTGTGCATTCTTTAATCAAGAGCTATATTTGCTAAATAGCTTGCACGCTAGTACACGTTGGAGACGCCCACACGCAGAGATGAGATGATCTTCTTCTATTACCGTTTCATATTGTCGCCCTTTTAACTGTATTCATAAATGACATTTTTTAGAAAATGTTGCGATCAAATTTTATTCATTGTAATAGATTACATGTTTTTAACTTTGAAATACTCTGCGTCTGAACACTGTTACACAAAAAACGTACCTCGCCCAATCACTGTCGTACTAAGTCATCAGATTATACGTAATGTAGTAGCTGCCTAGCGGCGAAGAAGAGGAGAGTCAGAACATGTCAGGATTGTTCGTAGAGGCAAATCAGGAAGTGTTTATCCGAGAAATTCCCATATTCCCTCACGGTGTGATTCTGGAGTGGCTCTGCTGAGCCGGAGAAAAGTAAATAGGTCCACTGAGTAAAATGAGGCCATAAAAGAAACATTCAAGTAATGGTGCATGAGTCAGACGGTGTAAAAATAAATAAATATATATATCTATTGTTAAAGTATAATTTGACAAATGCCTGAACACAGTTTTTCCTGTACGATGCAAAAATGCTTAAATTATGAGTCTGAACTGGGCCACGCATGTTACCCCCGCCCCTTTAAATAACACACCCCATGTATTCAATCAAAGTAAACCCCCACGCTGGTCTGAATATAACACTTTATTACTTTTTAAATAGGATAAATGAGGGGAAAGTAAATTCCCCGTCAGTCCTCTGTGATAACACAAACTGAAAAGAGAGAAGACGAGGAAATATCTGGAGGATGTATGCAGATGAAGATATGAATACAGATCAAGCTACTTCTCTGTAGGAGACAAATACATTTAACTCTCATCTACATGCTGATGATCAACAACAAGGTGGTTTTTTAAAACGTATTTATTCTTTTGCATCTTCTTACATCTTCTTCACCAAAAGCTCTTTCTTCCTAGTGGACCTTATTCTAGCCTCTAAAGTGGCTGTTGGTTCCTGCGTGTCGAAACCGGAGCCTGTTGTTGAGAAATGTGATTAATTAGCGGTTAATTCATCCTCCGTATCTTTCTTCACGTAATGTCGGAGGCGGAACGACGGCTGAAGATACAAAAGCTTAAATAATGAGGCGTATAATAATAATAGCGTGAGCATCCAGACTCCCTTGTGTTGACGCGATAACTCTGAAACTATTTCATGGATAATTTTCAAATTTTACACCAACATAGACTTGAGTGCGAGGAAGAACTGGATACATTTTGGGAAAGGTGGTATATTCCTGACACCACGTGGAGCTTTATCGGCAAAACTTTTCAGTCCATAAATTCGCAACCGATTTAGTCCAAATTTGGTGAACGTGAATCAGCTCCAGGAGCTTTATCGTGTATATTTATCGAGATAAATATACTTAGTTCAGTTCTAAGTTCATATTTAACTCCCCAGGGGAGGCTGTATTATGAGAAACACGGTTTTCCAGGGGGGTTTCACATTCAATTTAAGGAGTTCAATTGGAGGGAAAGCGTGTACAACATAGGGGATTGGGGGATTTTCGGTAAAAGCTAAAATGGACTGTATGAATAAAGAACTTTTGTAATCTGCTCGACCCAAAGCGTTTTACAACACAAGCTAGCATTCACCCTTTCACAAAATGATGACAGCGGCTTCCATGCAAAGCGCCACCTGCTCCTCAGGAGATGTAACCCTCCACGCCATCATTGACTCAATAATGGAGCAGCCATTGCGAGCAACTTGGGGTTCAGGATAGAAATCGTTGACCTTCAGATATCCATATTTAATCAGTGTTTAATCATAAATAATAACTCAATTTCAGGATTTTAATTTCAATTTTCAGGACATCATTTATTTTCCTTTTGCGCTAACCAACGAAAAACAGCACATTTAAATGGACTCAAGAAGATCTAATTTGTGTATCTGGTATTTCACTCTAATAGTTCATATTTTGCTCACTAGGGGGGATCCACTGCACCACTGATTGAAATCCACGTTAATGGTGGATTTCAATCGGTGGCATTGCTCGTACAACGCTGAGTACCAGCAACTCCTTTCCAGGGTTATACCCTAGCCGTCGGGGACAATATCTAAGGCCTCGTTTCACTGTGTTTCAGCTGTTCTACCATTTAATTACACGGTTTTTGATGGCCATTCACAGGAATAGCATTTCATTTCAGGCTTTGCACAAAGCACACAAAACACACCAGAGACCCGTTTGATCACAAAATGTGAGCTTGTACTTTATTTTACCTCCCTTTTAACATGCCTTTCCACCGTAGCTCCTTGCCAGCCTTTCCGATGGTAGCCCCGGTCAAAGCCTGGCACACTCGTCCCCGGGCTACCTTCAAGCAGTGGCAGAACAGTCGCAGGGAATAACTGGAGGTTTATAGTCCTAAAGTGGAAAGAGTGCTCCCCTAGTCCCTGTGGCAAGAACCTGCGATATCTTTTTAATGAGATTCTAAGTGTTACAGGCCTCCAGGCTTATGGCTGGAGGGGACGCCGTTTTCCAGACACGAGCCTGACGTACATGCAGCGGGAGGCTTTGGAAGGTGCTTTGACACGCGGTATTAACAGAGGGCCTTTGAACCATCCCACCGCTCAGCCTTTTGCAGTCATTTCCACCTGGCAAAGGTGTTTGATTGCATATCGCATTTACTCTGGACTTGCTCCAGGGAATCTGTGCGGTAGGCGGTATACATTATGTCAACACGAGGCACCGCAGAGTCGATTCGCTCATGCAAACAGCGGCCCAGCTTATTTTCATCTCGGCAGTGTCGTTCCATGTGAATAATTGAAGTGATAGTTTTGCACAAATCGTCGTTTAACGTCTTAGCCTAACATCTCAGGTAGGTGTCGGATCCGCGTTCAATCCTCTTAATCGTATTGCATAAGAACGTGGTTAACTCCGAGGTTGTGTCGCTGTATTACAGCACAGAAAATACTGCTATTTATCTACTTATGCGGTAAAGTAGGGTTGATAATATTCGTCTTATAAAATACGACTTGTGGCACAGCAAGCCGAGGTGATGCTCATGTCATGATATCCATCTCATATTCAAGCAAAAGGAATGGAGATCTATCGAAGGTTTGATCAGAAAGACTATCCTCTTGCACACTCGGGCCACAGTTGCTGCTCACACCATAATATTATCTTCCCCTTTCACACATGTTCAGTTTCAACAACCTTCTGCAGAGTCTGGCTGCTGGTTCGTGTGTCCACCACCTCCCCATCGCCGCCTAGTCCAGGCAGATTCATCAGCCTCAGCAGAATCATCAGCCACCACCACCGGGATCCAAACTCCAAAGGGGGTGCATACCATGCTGCTGCTGCTGTTCAGGCCAGAAAACAAACCTAAAAATACTTTAGAAGGAATATAATAAAATTTTGAAAGAAAATTCTTTAAGAAATGATTGTCAAAATTGGTACAAAGCCTTCTTGCACTAATTTTGAGAGCTGCATGTCAAAGGTTGGCTCATAAGAGCTGATTCCGGGTTGATTTGTTGAGTTTTAGGGAGTCTGCCCAACCAAGCAGCTGGGAAACAGGAAACGCATCACTCCTGAGATGGCTGCCGCCTGGTTCCGCCGTATGCCTTAGCATCTGTGAGACACGACGGATGCGGTTCTGTACGGCAAAATAATTCTCAGTGACAACCAGGGTTTTCATTTATAAAGCACAATGAAATCCATTGTTTTTTTTATATTTTATGTTGTATATGTCATATATGTGTCTATATATATATATATATATATATTTTTTTTTGTTTTTATATTGAACAGTCCTAGATCTTCCACAAAATTCCATACAAAAAAGTTTTACCTGATGCCAATAGCGTCTACCAAGGAAACTTCGACATGTGGACCGCAGTGTCCAGAGCTCCAAAACAACGACCTTCAGATAACTGGACAACCACTCTACCAACCGAATACCGTCGCCGTGGCGGATTTAGTTTTTAGAATCAGGAGTTAAATATTTTTTCACACTGATGATTTTGATAGTGATAACCCTTTTGTCTCATAAATTCAATTTTAAAACAACCATCTTGCGTTACTAAAATTGCCTTTTTTACGAAAAATAAAAACTTTTCAGATATAATTTCCTGATTGTTGATCCAATTGAATCAAATTTTGGTGGATATGAATCAATTCCAGAAGATCTATCTCAAATATATATATATATATATATATATATATATACGTGTGTATCATAATTTATTCACTAGGGGGAGCTCTTTTTATTTATTAATTAAAAACAGTTTTTCGAACATAACTTCCTAACTGTTGGTCCGATTAAGTTCCGTTTTAGGTCCAGGATCTAACTTGTATTTATATTATTATACTATAATAGTTCCTATTTTAAACGTTAGGTGGAGCTTTTATCGGGAAACACAACTTATTGTCCGTAAATTCCCAACCATCAGTCCAATTGTGTCTAAAGTTAGCCCGTGTGAATTGACACCAGGAAATCTGTCTTGTTTTATTCCTGTGCAAAGAAAAACTAGTTGACTGTTTTTATATCCATGTTTGTGTCACTATGGGATCTGATCCTAGAGCAGACTGCTGACGTCATCGAAATAGTCAGGTTGAGTCAATATAGACTGTTTGAGATTATTAATGAGTCACATTTAATGTCAGGAGTTCAATCAGGGGGGGTTACTTGTGTAATGCAGGGGATTGGGGCCTGGTTTAATGTTAAATGTTTATGAGCATTCTAAAAGATACCAGAAAAGGAGAGGAGGTCCAATACTTTTTTCACGGCACTGAATGTGTGCGGGGAAAAAAATGAAAAAGACTGAAAAAAGTTCCCATTAGACAGAAGGCCCACATCGACCCACCGCTCACTCACATTCAGCCGCCGAGGGTCAGAGCAGAGCACCTCATGAATGTGGATGCACACAAATAAGCCCTCTGATCAGTGTTGTTATTATGGTGAGTCATGGCAACAACCAAGGAGAAGATGAATATGAGCAATTTTCTGCCACTCAGAAATTGCCACCCTGTCTTCTCAGAGCAAATATGTTTATAGAGGAGGTGCAAGTTCTGCCTGTGTGACGCCCTCCTCGCCGAATGGAATACAGGAGGCAAAAGAAGGTGGTTGAGTAGGAAGATGGCCCGGATGGATGGATGGATGCATGGATGGATGGATGGATGGATGGATGGATAAATAAATAAATAATTCTGGATCAGAAAATTAGAATTGAGAAGGGGTTGAAGTTTCAGCTATAGGGTCCCTCTACACTGTTAATGTACATTATGAGTGGAAAAACATTGTAGACACACGCACCTGCAGCCGCAGCAGGAGCTCCTGAGCATTACGATGAAAAGTAATCATGCCCTCTGTGAACGTTAATCGAATCTTATTAGTGCAAATGGAGCGCAACAGGCCAAAAAAGCAGGTCTGCTTTGAATACGCTCTAACCAGAGAGCCAGTAGGACCAGGAAACAAATGGGATTACATGGTCTGGAGCCACTGCAAACACATCGGAGCGAGACTCATTGCTGTTGCGGTTAAACCCAAAAATTTGCCTCCTACCATGAGGTGATCATGGATCACTGGAGAAGCAGGTAAGAGATGCTGAAGTGATTGTCCGTTGTAAACCCAGTGAGAAGATTAAAGAAGCGCTGATACCAGAGTAAACGTAAAATGCAGTGCAAAGTAATGGGATTCATGTTTTATGCTTCTTTATAAGTAGGCTTATGCCTTTGTCCTTGACAGGCCCCAAATACCCTGCGTTTTACAATCAACACCCTGATTGACTTGCTCAAATTTAATGTGAGTTAAGTCCGAAAAAAACAGATTTTTTTAGAATACAAGTTCCCCCCCTTGAGGCAAAAACCCAAACTATTGGAGTAGAGTGTCATATGTACAAGATCGATCTCCTTGGGTCGATTCATATTAATAAAATTTGGTCTAAATCGGACCAAAGGTTGTGAAATAATGACCCCAATATGTTTTAGTCAGAACTCCCCCTAGTGGCAAGAATAGGAAAGTGATTGCTCCCAAATAAATCCAGTTCTTTGTACTTTGTACTTTGTTTCTTTGCAGTGTTTTTTGTAAAGGGAAAATCTCCCTCTTGCGAGTTAAATGTGATCCGTTAGAGTATATATGATATACTGTACGTATATTTAAGGTAAATCTTCTCAAGTCAATTCATATGCACCGAATTTGGACTTAAACGGACCAACATTTGAGAAACCTTCTGAAATAACTCCCCGTCATTGTAAACCTATGCAACTGGCCATTCCCTAAATCAATCCAGTTCTTCCTCACACCAAGGTTTACGGAGGTCCAAAATTTGAAAATGATCCATGAAATTGTTTTCCAATCGTCGCATTAATACGAAGGATCACTGGACGCGGATGCGGACATGACTGCAGCGGCGATGACCATTCCATAATGTCTCCCACTTTCCATAATAATAACATACGCCTTCATAATGAGCAGGTATAAATATTTCAAAGATAAAGTAGGATGTTTTAAGCATTCCGCAAGGCAGTCAGTTAGAGGACCGATCTCCAATTTTATTCCATTTCATCTTCTTTATCGAACTTTTGCCGATCTCTCTGCAGCAAATATCCTTGTTCCATACGTTCCATTCAAAGAGAAGAGCCGGCGGAGGGCTGGCCTTTGCAGGAAAAAAGAAATTATAAAAAGGGAAAAGTCTTGGCAAACGGTAGCAAATTATGAATAAATAAACTAACACGTTGTTAGCCCCGGGATAAAACACACAACAGAGCAAAAAAAATAAAAATAATAATAATAATGATAATTTAAATTACATTATTCACCATTGCCTGAAACAGATGGCTGCGTCGTCCTCTATGTGTAAGCTGTCTGCAGCTCTCACAACCTTTGGCTATGACCTCAACTACACCCCCCCCCCCCCCCCCCCCCACACACACACACACACACACACACACACACACACGCGCGAGGAATAGATTTAATTCTCTTCTACCTTTTTCCTCTCTTTTTCGACCCATCTATTCTCTTTTTCCCTCCCTCCAAAAAAACCCCCCTGCCCTAATAAATATTTATGTCAGCTCCCGTGCGGCGGGGGCAGGGCTTACTCACCGCCAAATGATCCTCACATGGAATAATGAAGCCACGAGGATCCAGGTGAGGGGACGGAGGGAGGCTTATGTAATTCGCCGCCTCGTCACGTAAGTTCCATCCATAATTTAACACCTGCGGAAACAGATTGCATATATAGACGGTGAGACGGTGAGGAGTTAGACCCCGTGACCTGGGGGAAGGTGTAGGAGGAGGCAAATGTGATGAGAGTAAGTCCGCCGGGGATTTGGTGCGCAATCCCAGCAGCCGTGCTTATTGTTTCTGGATGTGATTCATTTGCAGATTGCGTCATGCAGACACTTGCCGAGAGCGTTCTAACTTTTCCTGGGAGTAAAGTGGGTGATCGATACAAAGACGTTAGCAGACAAATGTCCACTGCAGGAGATCCCAGAACTCACGCCATTTTAATAGCGCTGGTTCGCCCGGCGTACACGTGTCTCCTGTCGACACATGGAGCAATATGAGTGGCTCTAACAGGCAATTTTGATGGACACAGTGGTAGGCAACTTCATATTTCATAGGGATCAATATGCCACACAGAGAATCCACACAAACCAAAACACTAAGAGAGGGACAAGAGAACAGACTCTTATTGATTCACCTGACCTTTGAACTGTTCTTTCTTACATTGCTGTCGGGGCTCGACAAATCTGGGGTCAAAACAAGCTTGTCTGTACATCGCCTCTGGTTGCTTCTCAGGCAAGACCTCCACATCTATGAAAATAAAACATCTTTAGATGATTTTGACCTTCTCTTTTCCGATGCTATGTGAATAATCACAACTCAGATAACACCCTTATTGAATCTCCTCAGATCCAGGTATTTTTACCGGTTATAACACATCAACTTCAAGGTCAAACTGTTCAGCTGTTGCCTAATACATCCCAACCACTGACGGGTGCCAATTCTTCAAGCAGACAAGGCGATCCAGGGAATTTGGCGTACCTTGAAGAAATCTGCATCGACTCATGGCTTAATGATGTGAAAAATGACTCAGAGGGAAAAAAACTTTTATCTTCCTATTTGTCTTTTTTATTCTATCAGGACTTAGAGCCAGATGAGAGATGAGTCAAGAGACGTGAGTTTCATGAGGCAGCAGTAACCCAACAGTCAACCTGTGGCTTTGTATCGATCATGGTTCTGATATTAAGCAGCTAAATGAAGATCTGAATAAACTAGATTAAACAGAATCATAATGGACTCAGCATGTTAGTGGAAAGTGACATAGTAGCTCCTGCATCTATATTCTCGTTCTTGTTTTACGTGTGAGAGCCGACCAGAAGGACGCTTCCAAATTAATAGCCGGTTTCCTTTTTGGTATATTAGTGTCTGCTGCTAGGTACTTTTTACCTATTAAACATTATGACACTTAAAGTCATAAGACAACAGAGTGACTTTCATCGTGTGTGTGTGTGTGTGTGTGTGTGTGTGTGTGTGTGTGCGTTTCACAACTAGGGGGTTAGATGTCGTCCAGAGCGTCAGCTGCTGATGGATAGGTAAGTATGGATGATGTTTGTCATGTAATTGTTCGACCGGACATTGAACGGCAACGTCGACGATCCTTTTGCATGTATGGACTTGGTGACCAAAACTTCCATGAGAAATTTAATCTTATCTTCTATCTTAAACTATCTTAAACTATCATTCTTTCATTCTTTCAATTCAATATAAGTCTCTTTTGATGCGGTGTCATCAGAAAAGCAGGGGTTGTACCACACCATTGATGTGAACAGACACCCGAATGGGAATCAAGGTCTCTCTGTGTTGCAGGCTGTAAGGTCATGACCTTTGCCTGGTGACCGCAAGAACGAGATTATGGACACAGGCAGTTGAAATTAGCTTTCTCCATAGGGTGACTGGATTATCCCCTTAAACAGCAGGCAAGAACAATTTTTGGTGCATCCAACTGGTAGCAGACCCCTGGGACGACCCGGAACGTTCGATGGTTGGCTGGTTAGATTATATATCTCATCTGTCGTGGGATCATACAGGGAATCCCCCCAGGAGGAGCTGGAGAGTGGTTTTCCAGAGAGACTGGACTTCTGGCGTTGCCTGCTGCCACTCTGACATGGACCACTAGAAACGGGAAGGACACTGATGTATGGATTACTTTTATATATACTAGTTTTATACTTCTTAACACAATTTCACGGGGTAAATTACTTAATACAATAAAAATAATACAACTTGTACTTTTTATAGGGTGATATTGCCAAAAAAACCCACATCTTGTATTTAATGTATTGCTTTTTATTTTTATGCACTATGTTTATGATAACATTTATTTTATTACATAGATAGCAGGTAACTTAATGGAGAGTTGGACGGAAGGATGCTAATAATATTTCCCAAAGGCGACTTCCCCGGCAATCAGCTACAACAGATCATATAAACAAGGACGTGTTTGAATGCGAATCCCACGACTTCCTTTTCGACGCCGGCCCTTTAAATGAATCATCTACAGGTCATTTGTGAGTAACTCACAATAACAGATCTGAAAAGTGTTTGTGTTTGAAAGGATCAGCAAGAATGGGAATAACCTTCAAGTATATCGGTTTAAGCCGGCTGGGATTGATGTGCCCGCCAGATATTTACCTTTACTTCATGAGCTCTGATTTTGATGTGGGCTTCTACGTTTTCATCTGGTATCTGAAGACAGCAGAAGTTTTTTTCTTGCTACCCTTCCAAACAGCTGGTGTTGGTGTCGGCGCCATCTGATGGTGGTTAGGGAAACTTTCTTATCCCAAGATTCAACTGACCTCTGACCTCTCTAGCTGGAATCTTTGGGGAGTCTTTTACCAGTCGAATAGTCCTCCTCATAGAATTTGGGATCAGTTAGCAGACATGTCCTCTTCCAGGCTGATTAGTAAAATCTCCAGTCTCTTTAAAACTTCTTCATTATTGATCTAACTGTTGAGAAAGCTCTACAACTTTTCTTTGCTCCTCTCTGCTGTGTTCTCTGGTCTCTATCATCATGAAGAACCTCAGGGAGAATCAGGCCTGTGTCACTTCATATTTATACCCCAGTGAAACAGGAAGTCACTGTTCACCGCTCTAGAGTTCCTGCTCAAACAGGTGAACCTAAAACTATAAACTGGAAATATGCTACACTTACCTTTTAATCACAGGATTTCAATTCAATTCTTGTTTTACGTTAATAATGTGATGTTAGGGTTAGCATTCAAAGGTCATGTGTATACACAATAACAACATTTCTTCATCTCATTTTACTCGTTTTTAAAAGATTGCCCTTAAGTCCGTAGGGTTCTGCGCGTTTATTAGTTCACAGGATGATGATTGTTGAAACATTTAGGTGCATATTCACGACACGTCTCACATCCGACGTCTTTCAATGTGTGTCTACGCATGGACAAGGCATCTGTATCCCTGTCCATGTGTGCGTTTGCCCTTGTAGCAAAACAGTTGCCATGCATAAGGCCCTGAGCGGAGGGCCGCAGACAGAACAAGGCCAAAGGCCGAGCAGGGTCCAGATTGTTTGGAGGGCCCCTATGGAGCTTCAGGAGGGCCACTAATGAAACTGTCATTATGCCATGTCCTTGCTGTCAAACCGCCTCCTCTGCCGTCACGTAGACATCGCTTACAGATCACACACGCATTATTTACCGGATGACTCAGTAGTTTTCTCGTTAGCTGGAGTCAGGACTGCAGAGAGTTCAGAGGCCCAGCCGTGTCAGACAGGCAAAAGATTGTTGAACGATTGAAGAACAGATCAACGTTCACCGGCGAAGGAGAGGCTCAAACAAATACTCCTTCATGTTTTCACTGCTTTGACCTCATGGACCCTGAAGGTCATGGAGGGCAGAAGAAGCATATACGTCGACCAAGCCACAGAGAGCCCAGAGGTTAAACCACTAAGTATTCACAGCTAGTAGTTTGTTTTCTGTTCTGAGACTGCTTTCACAAGGTTTGGACTTTCTCCTAGTTTTAGGCAGGGCAGTCCGGACATGGAACCTTGTGCCCGTCCACCGGCGCAGCCTTGCGCCGAATGCCTCGTTAGTCCCCCTTTTGAGATCATGTGACACAGTGTGAGTTATTTTAATCTCATTTTATTCCCGAAAAATGACTGATAATTCCAAAGTGTGAAAAACAAGTCAGATCTAACAAATGTTTATTGCTGACATCAGCAGGAAAGCTCGCTAGAGCCGTAAGCCGCTCATTGCATCGAGATACAGCATGATGCATTCAATGTCTATTACCGCCCGAAGCTGCGGTAATAGACATTACCGCACAACCAGCTTCGGGCGAACTGTAAATGTCATTGTCATCAAGATTTGGTCAAATTTAATCTTGTAAAATGGAGTATTTGGCGAGAAACTGTAATAAAAGTTTTTTGGAAGAAGCAATTTGTAGATATTTTCAAGGCAATCTCAAATCAATACTAGGGAGGGAACTTTAAAAAAAGTTTTTTGCCTGAAGACAGATTTTTTTCGCCCTTGCCCAGAATTTTGTCACAATATCAAGATCAGGGTATTTGGTCAAAAATAATGTAAATAGTACTTGGTTATTTCCGCATCGCTAGCCATAATCTGCTGAATTCTGCGAAGCGTCCTCTTTTATGGTGTTATAGAAGTGTCCAAACTAGTATTCACCGCTTTGACCTCATGGACCCGGAAGGTCACGCATGGCAGAGGAAGCATTCAGGTGCGGCAATCTACAGAGAACGGAGAGTTCAAACAGCCGGACGCAACAATTCACAGCTAGTAGTTTGTTTTCTGCCTCTGAGATTATGTTCACAGGGTTTGGAGTGAAAGAGTTTGGACTTTCCCTGTCAGTGTTTTATCTGGGAATAATAAGGAGAAGAATCCTGTATTGTGAAGCTCATTCAAAATCAAAACAGATTCTTGCGCGGTTTAGCCTTGGCGCCGCCCAATCCCTGCACCCAGTCCATACCGGGTCAAAGCCTGATGGCTTTCACCGCCTCAGCAGCTTGTTTTGCTGTTTGTCCTTGGCCACCAGAAACCTCTCTATGTGTGTAAGTGGAGTTGTGTATGTGTGCGTCTCTCCATTGTCTCCTTCAGGGGGTAATAATTACAAGTTCAGGAATAAAATTTGATCCCGTTCATATTTGCTAAACATGTATTCTGTGTTTGCGTTCCTTCGTCTCTTTCAGAGTCGGTCGGTCGGCCTTAGAATTATTTTTTCCAATTTAAATGAGGAAGAGTCCGGCCTCGTTCTGAGATGATACAGAGTGGGAGCGGCACTAGAGGCATCGGATATTACAAAAGACTTTCTGCAATGCCATCATAACTTCGTTTCTGGGAAGTAAATCTTTCCTGAAACATTCACATTTTCAATTACAAAAAAAATAAAATCCCTATCGTAGTGGATGAAATGATTTTATTTGGGAGTGGTGACCCGTAGATAATTCATCACGAGGAAATGATGCTGATGTCATGAACCGACCAAAAAAGAGTTAGCCTGAGGCTAGTTTTCATCAGGTGGATTGAACCCAACAACATTCCTGGACAAGGAATCCCTCCTCTACGTCTCTTCCTGAGGTTCCTTCCCTTTTTTTTCCCCGTTAAAAGTTATTTTTTTGGGGGGGAGTTGTTCGTTACCAGGACTGAGGGAATCTGGACAGAAGATGTTGCATCATGTACGGATTGAAAAGCCCACCGAGGCAAATTGTGATTAAAATTGAAATGAAATAAAATTGACATGACTTGAAAGCATTTTTAAAACACGAGCCAAACTTCACCGGTTCCTACGCATTAATCCAGTGGTGACAAAAGGCGCCGCCTACTCATCAGGAGCAATAACCATTAGGAGCGAGGACACTTTCCAGGGATTGAACCTCTGACCATCCAACACCATGATAACTGAGAAAAAAAAAGCTTGTTTAGAGCAGAAGCATTAGTCCGCATCTATATCACGTCTGACCCGAGGAGGAGGTGGGAACCAGACTAGAATCAGCTCAAACGAAACATTCTGGCAGTAGAACAATAACTAACGGGCCGTGAGTGGATCCAAACCTGAAACAAAGTGAGTCATCCCACTGTTGAATGGGCCGAAAAGAGAAAAAGTGGTATCCTGCAGAAACACGTCAGCTTTGGTAAGAAGAAGCCGCGCTTTTGTTGACAGAACAATATCGTCTCAACCCAATTTTGTGATTCGACTCGATGCGTCTGCTTTCCCCTCCGAGTGAGTGGAAGTTTCTGCCTCCGTCATTTTAAGAGGAGAGGAAGGGAGGAAATGAGCCGTGGAAAAGGATTTGGATTTGGAAGATAGTGGTCTGTGTGTGTGTGTGTGTGTGTGTGTGTGTTTAGGGCTGTGTGTTTATTTGTATGTAAGTGTTTGTGTATGCGTGTAGGTGTGTGTTTGTGTGTGTGTCTGTATGTGTGTATGTTTATGTGCATGTAGGTGTGTGAGTGTGTGTGTTTGTGCGTTATGAGACTATTCCAATTGTCTGTTTGTGTGTGTGTGTGTGTGTGTGTGTGTGTGTGTGTGTGTGTGTGTTTGTGCGTTGTGCTTATGAGCATCAGAGACTATTCCAATGAGGGGAATTGTCTGCGTGTGTGTATGTATGTGTTGTTATGTGTGTGTGTATGTGTGTATGTTTGTCTGTATGTGTGTATGTTTATGTGCATGTAGGTGTGTGTGTGTGTGTTTTTGCGTTGTGAGACTATTCCAATTGTCTGCGTGTGTGTGTGTGTGTGTGTGTGTGTGGTGGTATTAGTAGTTTGACACGTACGATATGCAGTCTTTTAAAAAAAAACTTACATTTTCGATCATGTCACAGAATTTGAAAAAGTCTGAGGGAGGGTTCTGTCATCCGTGAGGCGCTGTCATCCCTGGCGTGAGACTTTGATGTCAGCCATCATTGTCTTGTCATGTCAACCATGATGCCGCCGGTGTCGCCATCAGTGATCTCCCAGCTGTGTCTGGCTGCAGGAGATGAGACGGCAGGAGAGGATCCTCACTGCCGGCAGGGCTGGAAGTTTGGGGGACCTTTGATTCCGTCAAATACCCAATGTGTGTGACAAGAAGCTGCTGGCACATGTACACAGACAGGAAGTGATGTTTTTGTGTCAGAGGATCAGGGGGGATAACCGAAGTGGGAGAATTGGGTGGGCAGGTGTTGAAAATCTGTGTGGGGGGGATCAAGAAACATTCTACTGGATTCTACATGTGCAGCAAATAAAGGAAACGTCTTCATCATTTGACAAACACATGTGCAGCAAATAAACATAACATCTTCATCATTTTGACAACACTGGTACAGCAAATAAAGGAAACGTCTTCATCAGTTTAACAGCACATGTGCAACAAATATGTAAAATAATTGATGGAGATTTTTTCCAAATTTGCATGTGTTTTGTACATGAAAATAGTTTTTTTGCATTTGTCACTTGGAGAAAAAAAAGTCAGATTCCAGGAAAGGAGGTATTAATCAGACCTCCATGTTACTCTTTATCCCAAAAGAACCAACTGCCCACTCATATCCGCGGCCTCTCTTTTTACGAGTTAGCGGTGCTTCCCCCATTTTGCAGCAAGAGACACATGACGTATCGTTTGCAGGCTCACAAGGTAGCCGCTTCTCCGTGGTGGAAGAGAGTGATCAGTGAGGAAGAGAAGAAGGAGAGGGGATGTCAGGTGTTAGAAAAGCCGATGGAAACAGGGAGGTGGGATGACAGGGAGGAAGAGCATGGGATAAAAGCACTGCAAGATGTGGAAATCTGATAAATTCCGCCGCTGTCAGGGCTCCCCTCCTACGGGGGGCTCGAATATAGATGGAATAGATTCCAGTCTTCCAGAAGCCTCCTGGGTCAATAGGGAATTCTTATTACAGTGGCTGCTTTGCTGTCAGTGAATATGGACTTGACACAACAGACCCACAGCAGGTTATTGGCTGCACTCGCCTTTAATAACCGCTACCCATCTTCCTCCAACTCGACTCCATCAATCAGCCATGTCAGTCGAGTTTATACTTTTCCGTGTTCGCTGGTCTCGCCTTCCCCATCGTCTGCAACGCAGTCCCGACGCTCATAGTTGATTCAAGCGGCTTCTCCTGCTTCAGAAGCTCCTTTTTATCTCTCTTCGCCGCCTGGCTTTCACACCCTCATCCAATCTCTTCCTCTCCGGCGCTGCCTCCGCCTCTTTTCATCTCTCAATCACTGCATCTGCCGGTCCAATCCGCGGCAAAAGGTTCTGTAAGGCTCGATATTTGTTGCCACAGAGACAGCAGCCCACGCAAAAGTGACCTGCTCCTTCACTCCGGCTGCTGTATGCTGCTCTTCCAATAAAGAGCGACAAGGACGTGGTTTTGGGAGAACCAAATTCTCTGAAAGAGAAAGAGGAAGCGTTTGTCCATCGGGTCGAATGGTCGGGTAAAAAATGAATATCATGAAAGATCGTAACGAGCAGGAAAGATGATGGCTCCTTCATCTTACGTGGGAGGACACTTCAAAACGTAATCACTTCTTTGACATTCCAAGGGCTGCCTCTCTGAAAATAAATGAAGTCAGACATTAACATTAATGTTTTTAATACTCTGCTAATTACTTAACATAAAGACCAACATGGATAAAATACAAGCTCTTTCCCAAAGGAGGCGATCTTTCCATCTCAACCCTTTGTAGTCTGAAGACACACTGTACGAACTCTTAAGCCTTTATATGCCCGTTAAACGATTCTGAACATGCTAATGTTTTTTTTTTACCTCTATGACCTGACATATAATCCCTTCAACGTACTACATTACGTATTTAGTTGTATCTGCGCTTGCTCAGCATTCCGACGCTTTTTAAATATGGCGACATCAAAACGGTAGCGGTCTACTTCGGAAAGACATTCACTCATCGCGACTTTGAAAGAGTTTAACGTAGTCGGACGGTTAGATGGACGAAAAGTGACTTCAGCACATAACCTCTTTGTCGTATTCTTCTACTGGCCGATTGTTGGCGGTCGGCGCCAAGCTCAACGGAGCATTATCGCTAACTTATGAACTGGAGTGTGGATCATCTGCGCGCGTCAGTTTCCGATTAGGTGAGTTGAGAACACCGGGTCGGAAAAGATCACAGGTCACGTAAATAGGATACCGACATGTTAACTTGATAGCTAGCACTGCTATGACAATTAAGCATCTTTCTTTTTTCTCCATGCTAAGGAGTTGCTACCAGCCAAAAACTGTATTTCCTACTGTACGAACACTTCTTATGTATTATCTCCATGATCGGCCGTATCACCATGGTAACTGGCGGTGCTCAGTGGCCACTTTGCAAAGGCACAGTGGGAAAAAATGAATCTGACCTCGGAACTCGGAATGAACTGTGCGAAAGCCTGACGAACGCTGACCAAAAATTTCAGACACGTCATAGGTCCATCTGATCGTCTTATGGTCATCCAGGAGCTGCTGATCGGTCGTCGCCCCCCCCCCGTACACTACACAACAAACAACGCCTGACGAACCCTGATAGTCAGCCTGATGGTTGTGAGGCTCAGGATTGGGAAAGATGACTCATCATCATCATTCAGTCTATCCTCTGCTTAAACCTTTAACGTCTGTTCTGAGACCTTTCCCATCCTGTACAACATTCTGCCGCGACTTAATGGGGTCCTCTTAGTCCGTCACATTCCAGAACAACTCTGAGGCACCTCACACTGATTCCAGAGCAGCACAGATTGGGTTACATAACTTCTTCCTTACTCGACAGCCAAGTGAACCTTCCTCTTTCACCCCATCATGGCGTTCTAAAGAAGCCCCAGGCGGTCAATATTAATATTCCGCTTGAAAACTATAGCAGGCAGCACACGGCTTTCAGCAGAAGGAAGACAAAGGGAGTAAATGAAACCGGGCGAATCATGCTCATTCAATGAAGAGAAAGTAGGACGGATGGCTCCCCTTTTTATTTATTTATATTTTTCCTGCAGTTTAATATATTTTCCTGCGCTTGGCGTGAAACCGCAGCGCTCCTCTCCATCACTGGCTAACACAAGATTGAATTTGGGTGGAGAAAAAGGGGGAGAGAGGGTGAGGGAGAGATAGAGGGAGACGCCGAGAGGTGGGGGGTTATGAAACCAGTAAATCTGTTCATGTAAGCAGGCTGGGCGAAGACGATGTCTGATCTCTTTTCGTTGCCTGCAAAAAATTTTCCAAGGATTTGAAATGTGAGGACAGACAGACGGAGGGAAAGAGACAGAGAATCAAATAACAAGGAGACGTTCGATCTGACAAGAGACATGTGCTGCAGGTATGAAATATGTCTTCAGTGATTTTAGAGTGTTATCTTCTTTCTTCCATTACAAAGAGCCTTCACAGCGACTCAGATCCTCCTCATTCATACAGTATCTCCCCTTTACCTCGTTCTCCTCCTCTCGCTGCTCCTCACCTCTTCCTCATTGGAGGATAATGCATCACTGTATGTACTGGATGTAATGAATCAATAGGTACAGTAAATATGGGATCGGACGAGTCCTCGGCCGTCTGACAGAAAACCCCCCGCCAACATCCTGACTGTTGGCTCTGCTCAGTTTCTACCAAAGCTGTGCCAGGAAATAGAAAAATGAGATCTTATCCACCTTATCCCATCATAAACCCCTGACACACACACACACACACACAAACACACAAAAACACCTACACACACACAAAAACACTTATATACACACACACATACACACACACACAAAAACACCTACACACAAAATACAGACACACAAAAACACTTAAATACACACACACAAATAAACACCTACATATACACACATACATACAAACACCTACATATACACACAAACACACACATACACTCCAACACCTACATACACAGACACACACACACCTACATACACACAGTTTTCTCCCATCATACCATGGTGTCCTCCTTCTTGTCTTAGCTGCTCACACAGTTTGTTGTTTCTGCTTCCACACACACACACATACACACACACACACACACACACACACGCACACACACACACACACACACACACACACACACACACACACACACACACACACACACACACACTAATACACACAGTTTGTTGTTTCTGCTCCCACACACACACACACTGACTCACAAACACACCACAGCACACACTCACGATTTTACATTAATGACCTCATCGATACATCTGCCGTCTGTTCGGTTTTGTCATCAGGCCTCTAATCCGTCATTTTTAGAAAGTCCAAAGGAAAAATGAAGCAGCTGAGTAACAATATATATACATATGTGTGTGTTTTTGTGTGTGTATGTATGTATGTTTGTGTGTGTGTTTGTGTGTGTATGTATGTATGTATGTCTGTGTGTATGTGTGTGTGGTTGGCGTGTGCTTGTGTGTGTATGTCTGTGTGTCTACGTATGTATGTGTGTGTATGTGTGTTTGTGTCTGTGTGTGTCTGTGTATGTATTTGTGATGGCTGTATGTATATGTGTGTGTGTGTGTGTGTGTGTGTAGTTTAAATGCTTTGGAACTTTAATCATTACCATAGTTTACTGTCTTTAGGGTCAAACATGAAACATTTTCAGGAGAATTTCTGATTCAGCATCGAAGTGAAATAAAAATGGTTGAATTTATTGATTTACTTACATTTTAAAGTTAAAGATATAATTCCCTCCTGCCTCATTAACTGGCCGATGAAACACTTTTCAACTGGACTTCAAACAAAACTTTAAAGCTGATTCACGGTGGATCATTTTATCAAAACTTTACGGAAAGTGTTTGTTTTTTTATGTAGAGACTTTTTGAGTGAAAAACACGTCCCGTTGGTTTTTGTTCTGTTTTTCTGCATTTTGGCAAAAATGGATTTTTAAAAAAAGACTCTCCGCTACAGCAGAAGTGGAGATTGGAACTGCCGCCATGCTGACCTGCTTTTCAAACTTTCCAACTTCGGCCAACGGGGTTCCAGCACTTTCACTCGCAGCTCAAAGAGTCCAAATCAACAATTCCAGCGTCTGCGATAATCCAGCTCCCGTTTCAGGTATTTCCTTTTTCTCCTACAAACAAACCCGCATGAAAACATGGCAGTTTAACAAAAAGCCTAAGACTCTTAACCCCCCGTCTTCTAGCTAAAATCTACTACATTAATTAACTTAAATAATTCTCAGCACCATAAGAAAGCGGATATTATTGGAATGAGAACTATTCAAATATAAATGCACCAATCAGGGAGGTTTTATTCCACTCATGGGACCAAAAAAAAAAAAAAGGCATCAGCTGACATTTACATTGTTGACCTCTGATTGAAAATTCTCTATTCTTTATTCGTTATGATGCATCCCTTCAAAGATCCAGACAAAATATTTTTCATTTGAAAAGAAGCTCCATCAGATGTTCAGTGAGGAAGACTAGTTTCTCTCCACAATCAGTCAGTCGTTTTATTTCTCATACCACCCGGTCGCTCACACTTTTTACACTTGCTTGATTTCTTACAATCGCAATCTCACCTCGTCACTGGTCACATTCTAAGGGCAAACAAATTGCCCAATCTTTATTGATTCAACCACTTCCTCACTCAGAATCATCAGCCACCACCACCAGGGCACAGGTTCTTAGGATAGGTGTATTGGCCAATCTTCACGGATTCACCAGCTTCATCATTCAGATTCATCAGCCACCACCAGCAGTGGACAGCCTCTAAGGATAAGGATATTGCCCAATCTTCACCAGATTCAACAACTTCATCATTCTGATTCAGCCACCACCACCAATTTTAACGGCCGCTGTTTTTTTCTGCCGTTCAGTGTAGCTGCCTTTCCATCATAATTTCCCTCAAGAGTTTAAGTATCCAAATCCTCCTGACAGACTAATTCTTATCACATATCATATCATCTTTTCTTTATTACATTGAATGAGGGGAATGAATAACATCAAAAAGAAAAATGGAAAATGGCCAAATTGTCCTATTAATTTTTTTTTATGCAGTCCTAGCCTTTGCATCATTTGGGACTGAGAGGCTTTTCTTTTTTTTTTTTCCTCAAAAAGATTTTATATTCCAGAACAGTCTTCTGATTTCAGGGAAAGTTCCCGTGTGGAGTGTGTGCTTAAATAACATAGATTATTATCAGGAGGTGGTAGAATGTGGCAGGGGGGATTATTAGTATCTCCTTGGCTGCAAACTGAGAAAAGTTTAATTTTATCTTAGTCACTCTGTCTCCCTTAGGTGCCGCTTTCACGACTTAACTCCCGTTAATTATTGTGCTAATTAATATTATGTTTATGAGGCAAACTAAATAACGTGGTTAGATCTTAAGGATTTATCAGGAACAACCGAAAGAGCGTAAGAATTGCTCCGCAGGAGAAAGCAGATATATTACCACTGAGATATTATTAGAGTTCTTTATGACAGCTATATTATACAATTACACTAAAACTCTGCCGGCTGTGGAAGGAAACACTATCAATATTTAGAAATAATATATCTAGGATCAAATGTATTGTGCATGAAATATGACTTCAACAAAGAGGTTAGGGTGAAGAGAGAAAATAACTAAATTTCTACTATCGTATTCTGATATATCCGATTTAAATAAAACACGATGGACCTCATGTCGAAGCTTATTAGTGATAACTGCAAGAGGAAGGAAATCAGGTGTCACTACGGTGGAGGTTGTGTATGTGCCGATGACCACGTATGTGTGTCTGACTTGCCCATCTGAAGAATGTGGACCACAACTCATCAGTATTCTAAACGAGTGTGTCCCGTCGCCATTAGATGCCTCATGCCTCATGCCCACCCCAAGCCCCCATCTCCATGATGTGAAGCATGTGTGTGTCCACGCACATGAGCAATACACACACGGAGTGTGTTTAGAGTGGGGCGATTTGAAACGCTATAACATGATAATAACTGTGTAATAACACTGTGATAGAGACTGTGGGATTTAGGATAACTACTGCATGTTTTTCTGTACTTAATAATAATAATAATTTGTTTAACATTTTAATGTACCCCAAAACTCCTTGGATGTGAAATCTGCGGAAAAGGAATTATTTTCAGATACAACCTGAGGATTATATAATCCAAAGCCATGTAGAGACTTTCGGAAACATGCAAAAATGTTCTAAATGTAGGCTAATAATCAACGCGACACGGCTAAGCTGTAAATCTTGGAACGCTGATACTCTTACCTTCATTATAACTCTAACATTTATTTGCATTAATGTTATTTTCTCCCCATGTTATGTTATGTATCTATGTTATTTTTTTTTTAGATCTCCTTGAAGCGGTTCATATGAGGTGAATTCAGACTTAATCGGAACAAGGTTTGAGAAATATTGCCTGAAAACTTTTTTAAGCTAAAGCTCCTACTTATGATTAAAAATATGCATCTGACCTTTTCCAAAATCCATCCAGGTCTATTTCACACTTAAGTCTCTAATTCATTAAAATGTGAAGACGACCCATGAGACGGTTTTTGAGTTATTGACTTAACAAGAAGGATCTGTTGGCGGACGCGGCGGGATTTAAGATTCTATAATCCCGTACTTTTCCGGGATAAACCATGTTAACAACTTGACTTATTTAACAGCACCAATCAGTACACAATGTTAATGTCTCAGCCTTTCGCCATAAACAGGTTCTATAATGACAGAAGAGGGAGGGGGGGGGGGGGCTGTCACATGGAGAGGAGAGAATTGCAGTCCCGAGTAATTAGAATCGATAATTCATTTTCCCCTTTTCTGCCACCGTTCCGTTCAAACACACTACCGAGATCGAGAGCGCCTCCGAATCTCTTCAGGGTCGCAGTAATTGGACTGGGATTTTTTTTTTTTTCACCTCACCAAAATCTCATCAGCTAAATGCAGAGAACATTCTTCTTGGGGTAATTGCCTTCAGCTGACATGTGAAGTTTTTGCAGGCCCTTTTTTCCACGTTCGGCTGTTCTTCCTCTTCAGGCCTGTTTTATTCGGGGAAGAGAAGGCAACCAGGTTTTCACCTTATATATCCCCTATTCGCTTTTATGGAACCTAATAGAGTTCTGTTTCCCATTCATAGCAGCCTCTAAGTGGATGAACTATAAGACTTTTACTCCCGTGAGTAAATCATGGAATAATTACGTCCCCGAAAAGTCGGGGATATTATGGAATAGTCATTTCCGCAACCGTCTAGATCATTTATGTTAGCGCAGTAACTCGAAAACTATTTCATGGATCATTTTCAAATGTTGTGCTGACGTAGACCTTAGTGCGAGGAAGAACTGTTTTGATTATGGGAAACGTTGGTTGTATATTTCCGACACTAGGGGGAGCTCACTTTAGGTTTTCTGTCCATAATTTCTCTACCCTTTTTGGTGAATGTGAATCGACTCCACTCTGTCTTGTATCCACCTTGTTTTACTTTAATAAATCATATTTTAGTGAGCAGGGGGAACTTGTCTAGGCCTGTGTGGTCATAAGGTTGAAATGATAAAAACTATAAAAGCAAATGATGGTCAGGCTATGGGTAAACAGGAAGTGCTGAAGTGCGATTTCTGGACCCACTGGATCCAAATCCATAGCACTTCCTGTTTACCTATTACTTTTATCTATCCTTTATCATTTTATCCTCAGATTGTGACATCATAGGCCAACTATATTGCACCTGGGATAACTTGGTCGATCGCCACCAACCACTTCTCCTTGCTCAGATGAAGGCTCGATGGCCGAAACGTTCGCAGAAGTTGGAAATAAAGACCTAACATGCTGGTGAAACTGAAATCTGTCGACTTTTTTTGGTTTGTTCCGCCATTTTTCTCTCTTTCTCTCTTTCCCAAACCATCGTAAGATTTTTTTTTTTGCTGCATTTCCTTTATGAAGTAGGCACAAACCGCTGGTTTAAAAAGGACTGAGGTTTAATTCAATCAAAAGGAAGCCGTGGAGGAGTTGGGCTATCATGTGTCATTCCGGCTTCACCGTTGTTATGACCAGGATAATCACTGTCAGCGTCGCCGCTGCCGCCATGGCCGCTGCTGCCATGGCCGCTGCTGTCAAGTCGTGAGACACATCAATTTAAAGTCGTGAAGTGAATCACAGCCACATTCAGACGGGGGATTTGCTCTGGGACACTGGAAAGAACATGGCTACCTAAACATCCGCACTACTGCTGCACGTCTATATCTGTGGGTGTCACCCGCTGAGACATCGATAACGCCGGCTGTGAATGGCTCCTCTGTCACTTAACCGTTCCCGGCTCCTGGCTGGGATTTAACGTGACACTTATAGCTTTTGCATGACTTAGCCCCCCAGATAGCAGGGAGCCACGGCTTGAATGGAAATGAGATTGTCATCTGTCAGCTACTCCCATCAAACCACCGGAATACTGACACAGATGGTGGGAGGTACTGAGAGAGATACCGGGTGATGAAGAGGAACATGGGGGAACCGTGCGTTATACCAGGGCCATATCATATATACATATATATATATATATATATATATATATATATATATATATATATATATATATACCCTTATCTGAAAACACCAATCCTAGCATGGCTCGAATGCCACGGAATACAAATGTGGTTGGACACGAATCATATCATGTCGTTTCTATCACCTTGGAGGATTTTCTGTTTCAGCTACAAGATGTACCAGGACTTTTATACATAAAGGAGAAAAATGGCGGCTTTTCATTGCAGTCTTTTTTTTATTTTTTATATATATATATATATATCCCTTGTAACGTTTCTGAAAAAACGAAGAACCCCTTGAAACCCGAGTGCAACCGCAGCAAAGTGATTCTGCAGCCTCCTAACGAAACCATCTGCTTTCTGTTATTTCCTGATGTGGTCCACAGATATCCAGGGCGATCTGTAAGCATTCGGACAGTGAGACATTTTTCTTCCTTTTCATCGTTTTGGCTTTACTCCAGCAAACCGGACTTCAAATGAAACAATGATTATGGCGGTCGAACTGCTGACTTTCAGCTTTGTGGTTGTCCACTTCTGTAATGGATGAAGACTGCAGGACCTGTGGAGTTTTCCCATCCATTTCCTCCCTCTGTGGAGACGCCGCAGCAGAAAAACGATCCTAAATAAATCCCAAAGCAAATATTTGAGGACACTCAGTAGAAAGATGAGAGGCTAAGTGATTCTCCCAAACTCAGTCCATCAGAGAATGTGGAAAATAAATGGGGGGAAGGTTGGCACAAAACTGAACTTGTAACAAAAATGGGAAATGGCAACAGTGATGATCGGGCAAAGCCTCACACATAAAAATGACAAATACTCGCTGATGTTTCAATCTCACATAGAAGAGCTCATGCTTTGCAGCAAAAATATTTAGAAACTGTGACTTTGGGAAAAAAACAAAGACAGGGTAAAGCAATTGAGTATGTATGTATGTATGTACAATCCTGATTGAAAAATGAGTACAATTTGAGTAAGGAAACATAGAAACTCAGAAAAATAAACAATTTTGCGTTAGTTTTGGAGTAACTAGTCCTACGCTGTCGTCCCAGTATCAGAAATATACAACGGATCTTTCCCAAAATCAATCCAATTCTTCCTCACACTGAGGTCTATGTGGAGAGAAAATGATCCATTAAACAGATTTTGAGTTATTGCGTTAACACGAAGAATCTACTGACTCAGCATTATCTATCTACTGATGAGGACTTTTACCCCATTTCTCTGGGATGTAATTCGTTTAACTTGTATGTCGGAAATTTTGTCTTCCCCCTGTTTTGCCCACATGTACAAGGTTGTGACATTATCATAGAACAATCGGTATTAGGTCATGGTGTGGCCATAAATTCATGAAAGATTAATACAAAATCATCAAGATAATCCTAAAAAAATGCCACTTTCAGGGCCCATTTTTTGTCATCATTGATCCATAACCTCCATCTCTCATTGGTGGTGGTGAATATTCATTTTTATAAAAGATATTTGTACATGGGCTCAATAACACTTTGTTTTTGTACAGCAATTACCCAGTAGATAATACGGTAACTTAAAGTTTATTACTGTGTAATAACACAACTGGTTCTGAATATGTAAATACAGACAAAATACAGTTAAATTAATATGTTTATACCAGGTACATATATGGAAATAAGACTTCATAACGCAGCTAGCTACTCCTTGAATGTTCATGTTTTACTATGTAATACTTCAAAAACTAAATGGTACTAATTTGAGTTTACTGCATGGGAAAGGGAATAATGTATTTCTATATATATACGGGCTAAATACCTGGTATTTCTGCTGTATTAATGTACTTAATAAATGTACCCAGTAAAATACTATAATTTTCCATATGTTAAGTAGATAAATTGTTAATAATTCGGGGACCGCAAAAGAAAGGGTTACCTTAGAAATCTGTCAACAACTTGAAAAATTACTGCATAATGTCATTAATTATCTGTGTAAAATTGTCCTCCAACTTTTTGGGGATCGAGGTTGAACCTCCGCCTAAGGAGCTTCAGCCGGGACGCCTGAAGGTGACGGCAGAGAGAGGCCAGAGGGCCGAAAATCAAATTAGCATCACAATAAATCAGCAGTTCGGAGACAGCAGTCGGACTAAAGGTGATCGTATGAGGCCATGGATTTCCTGCCATGGAGGCGACTTGCTGTCAATCAGCCGCCTGGAGGAGTTCTATGTCCCTTAGGCGAAACCACAAAGAGTTTCGCTTCCACGTGCGCGCACAAACAAACTCACGTGCACGCTCACATCCGTGCACCCGCCCCTCAAAAATAAGAAATCATGGCCCGTGGCCCGCTGGACCGGCTGTGCTGAAAGGGCAGTGATCGATACCGATGCCCGCAACTACAGCGGGAGCAGCGCTCACTAATACGCAGTGGGCGCCTGGAATTAAATTATTTCACGGCGCATTCACAGACATAGACAAGGACACACACACACAAACACACACACACACACACACACACACAGAGGCACACACGTGTACGAGTTGGTAATTAGTCAGCCTGACAGAAAATCCCATGGCAAGTGAGGACAACTGCATCTGAATTAGGCCGGCGAATATATTCCTGCAGTCGCCGACGTACTCGCAGTCACAAGGGAGCGCCGCCGCACGGTATGAGGGTCTAATTAAGGCGCGGAGATAATTGGTGAAAGGGGGGGAGGGGCCTCGGCGTATTTGTTTGGCAATGCTCATTTCAAAAGAGATGCTCAGCTAATCAGCAAAACAAAACACATGCGAAAACAAGCTCAAAAGTTTCACCTCCTCCTCCTCCTCATCCTCCTCCACCGGAGGTCAGACGGTAAAGGACGATGGTAGAGTAAGGGGGAAAGTGAAAGGACAGGCAAACACATAAATAGGGACATACGCATGAGGGAGGTACGCCATATTTGGCCAGAGAGACGTAAGCACAGAGGTCACGAGGGGAGGAGAAGAAGGGGAAGGGGGGGGCTTTGAGTGAGAGAGAGAGAGAGAGAGAGAGAGAGAGAGAGAGAGAGAGAGAGAGAGAGAGAGAGAGAGAGAGAGAGAGAGCAGCAGATGAAAAATGAGCTTAGGTAGCAGACGGGCCTCAGACTCCCCCACACACTCCCAACGCAGCAGAGCCTTGGGGATGTAAAGGGAATTTTGGGTAATGTAGCCCGACGTGCCACACCTCAGTGGTGCCCTGACTGGCAGCTCTGATTGGTCCAGAGATTTCACCGGGGGTTGGGTCGTCACCGAGGAATCCCATTGGCTGGTTGAGATCAGAGTCTTCAGAGTCTTTTTTTCTAGTGGGGAGATATTTCTGTTCTGCTCCTAATATTATATTAAGCCACGTCTTTGCTGGGATTTTTAATTTAATTGTTTTACGAGCCTAGATAGTGTCTATAACCAGGGCTGATGCTTTTGTTTTTTTTGCTTTTTCCCTTATTTTTATTATTAAAAAAAAAATTATCTTATGATTTGAAATTATTGTACGTTACAAAGTCACCAATGTAAATCGGAGTCCAGACCCAAAGGATTTAAATAAATGCTGTTAAAAAAAAAAATGTATTATATATATATATATATATATATATATATATATATATATATATATATATATATATATATATATATATATATATATATATATATATATACACACATACATACATATACATATGCATTTATAATCCTATATAAAAACATTTATATATATATAAACTGTATATAAACATATATTTATACACACATATATACACATGTATATACATATACATATATGAACACATACACATATGTATACATACATACATACATATATACATGTCTATATATATGCACGTGTATATATATTCACGTATATACATATATATACACACACATATATATTTATACACACGCATGTATACATACATACTAACATATGTACACACATATATACATACATGCACACATATATACATACATAGATATATACATGTCTATATATATATATGCATGTATATATATTCAAATATATATACATATTCAGCTGTTAAGTGTAGTATTGTACAGTTTAGTGATGTATTTCAGGGGTTGTAGAGTAAATGTCTACATGAAACAGTCATGCATCATATTATCTATTCAATAAACAGACATAAAGAGTCCTTAGAACAGTGTACGTATATTAGTTTTCCATTTTTGAACTCTTGCAAGAATGTTTGTTTTCACAGGAATGCCATCAAGTTCCAGGGCGCCGTTATTAAGAGTCTCCTGCTCCGAGAAAAATATATTTTCTAATTTTAGAAACTGGACATCCACTTATCTTGGCCTCCTTTCCTTCAGATTTCCTTCCGCCCAACGCAGCGATAATATCTTACCAGCATGCATACATTCATAACCCCAGGGCTCCATGCACATTTCTGCAAAAGCCCCTGACATGCTCACCAGAACCACCATCCAGCTCATGGAGCGATATTAGTTTAATTCAGGGCGTGATTAATTTAGAACCTGAGAGCCTCTGTGGCCCCATCCGTCGTGGCGTCCCGATAATAAGACACATCTTTTCCGCCTGAACCGTATGCTCTTTGCTTCAACATGTCATAGCTAATATATTACTCAGAATAAAGATGGCCCAAATCTAATTTGATTTTCGCCGGATTGCTCGCCTGACTTGGTGTTTCTCTTCCTCAGTGTGAGTTTGAGGTCACTCCTCGGCACCAATCTGCCATCGGGAATGTGCGCCCGGGGAATTTGTTAGGGGCTATCCCTCTACTTTACACGGGGAATCTGTCTCTCTCTCTCTCTCTCTCTCTCTCTCTCTCCAACAATCTTCTCCTTCTCCCTCTACTTCACAGATATGAGCGTTGCTTTTATGGATGAGCCTGCTAATGAAGGATCCAGCTTCTGTGATTAACATTTTCCCAGGCCGGGGAATCATCATCCGTGGGTTCAATTATCACTCAGGAGCCCACCTATTGTTCAGGTGGCATGCGCCTGCTAAGTGAAGGTTTATACCTTCAACATTGTGCATTAGTGCAAATCAATTATGCAGCTGGCTGCAATTACATATTTATGTATTCTGATAATTACATTTTTAATACAGCAGATGTCGGCCTCATTCATAGCACCTAATGAAAATGAATGACAGACATTTTTCTTTTTTTTTGGGGGTTGGGGGAGTCGCGTTCGACACTTGGCGAGCTCAGCTGTGTTTTGAATGAAAATGACGTTTCCTTTATTGATTAGGAGACCTTAAATATCACAAAGTTGTAATTTCATCGTGCGGATCAGGAGGAATTTGCATAATCATGCACAAAGCGCTTGTCTATAATGAGGCTACTCGACACATGTGCCCCATGTGTGCATGAGGTCTCCATTAATCAAGCAAGTGGAGCAGACACCCATGCAATATGGTAAGTACTGTATAATGCAGCAGATCATTATGTTCCATTTAACTTTGGGAGGCGGTGGAAGCCGGAGAACATGCCAATCAGCCACTCCACGTTGTCAAACAACTCCGCAGCTCACTTGTATAACCGCAGTCGGATGCTCATAAAAGGAACCGCTCCTAAAATCGGCGTACGCAAATTCATGTTGGCATTCAGACCTCTGAGGAGTGAGTCACCTGCTGTGAGTGGCGTCCCCACAAAAGAAGCCTAGGAGAGAACTGACAAGAGAGGTTTTTTTCTTCTTTTGGGGACGCGGGGAGGGGAGGGAGGGGAGGCGTTTTCTGTCCAGTCAATTGTACAAATGCAAGACTCATCATCACTCGCCCGTAGGAGAATGACACACGCCGCCGTCATGGTCATATTTCCAGAAATATCTGCGTTTCAGCCATGATGACCACGATGAGTAAAAATAAAACCAGTGCACACGGGCAATGTCATCGCACGCCCATAGTCTCCATACGCCGCAGCCCTCTGACACGACTCTGGCTTTGAACTTTTCCTGTCAGGCCTCATCATCGCTGCAAATGCACTTGCTATACCCCAAGGTTGCGTGAATTATTTGGTGGCCATTAGGTGAAACGCTGTGCTCTTCAAATAAGGGCCGTCGTCATCGGCAAGATACTTCCTGGATCCACTCTAAATGCAGATTTCATGAGGTGTTTGACAAGCTCCACAAAGTAGCCGCTGGGAAATAACCTCCACTACAATCACGTTAAAACACAAAAAGGACTTCAGGAGGTTCGGCTCGGGTCCTTGACAGGTGAACCTGCCGCTGTGAGGACGCCGTGTGAACTGAACCTCAAACTCTGTCTAAATCTGTTTTAGTTACATCGCTCAAATTCACCACTAATGATATTCTTTCCATGAGATGCAGGTCTAGACTATGTTTTTTACTCTTTATTCTACAGAAACCCAACAATGCCACCATGAGCAAGGACTTGGCAGCAGTGGTGAGAAAAAAACTGCCTTGTAACAGGCACAAACCCTCGAGCAGATATTCTTGGTTGGAGAGCGAGAGAGAGAAAGAGAGAGAGATGACTCACAATTATAATCATCAATGTAACCAGGTGATGTTAGGATCTGCAACTCTCCCCCATTCTTCTGTTTCCCCTCCTTTGTTTACGCCGCCAATCACCCGATCTCCACCAGGCTCATCTACAGTCAGCTGCAGTATAAAACAATTCGGCCAAAAATCTATCTCTTATTTTCCTTCAGCTTTTTTACATCAGTTTTTTTTAAAACCAAGTCATCTGTTTGTACTGCAGGATCGGACTCACCTGTTTGTCCGCCTCTCTTTGCTCAGCCAGCTTGCCAAACAGTATTCCTCGTGTTATCTCTGGACTCGGTGTTTTGTCACCTCACACACAGTTCAGATCGTGTCCAGTGCTGTTTTTTTTTAAAGAAAACTGTTTTTAATAAAAAATAAAAAATCGTCTAAAACATTATTCTTATCTCCTGTCTGGGTTCAGCCAGCCCAGTTCTTAACAAGTGAATCTAATCACTAATCTAAGCTTGAGGATCGCATTGAGGGCATGGAAACCTGGATTAATTCACCATCCCTAACTGCGTATCCTGTTTCGGCGACTCTATTCGTATAAAACTGAAGTCATTGTGTTGGGACCCAAACACCGTAGAAATACATTATCTGACATTATCACTACTCAGGGTGACATCGTCTTGGCCTCCAGCACCACAGTGAGGAACCCGGGAGTTTTCTTTGCTCCCACATCAAACCAATTTGTAGGAATGCCTCCTTTCATCGGTGTAATATTTAAAAAAATAGACACATTCCGTTTCAATAAGAAGCAGAAAAAATAGTCCATTCATTTGCTACTGCCAGACCGGACTAGTGCGATATAATCCCTATAATCAGGCTGTCCTAATAAGTCTCTGAAGTCTCTCCAGCTGATCCAGGACCAGCTCAAGAGATCATATCTCTAAAATTAGCTTCCCTGCATTGACTCCCAGTGAAACCTAGAATCAAATTCAAAATGCTCTCGTAAAAAGCCTTTAATGCTCAGACACCAAAGTATCTTCACCCTTTAATGTCCTGCACAACTGTTTATAACATGAACCAGTTTTAGCAGGTATATGCTGAAGATGAAGGGGCAGAGGATCGAGCCCTGGCGGACCCCACATCTCAAAGGGGCCCCCGAGGAGGAGGATTCAACCACGGCTATTGAGAAATTCTTATTTAATATTATTTTTTGGCATATTAAAGCGTGTGAGGAATTACTGCTGTAAACAGAAGGATGTAAATCCATACAACCATAAAATATGATAAGCATCAAATAGTTTTTCTTAAAGAATTCTTTACCGAAATCATTCAGATAATCGAATTAATCTAAAATTGACTATTTTTTTTTTTCACGAAATACCAAATGTTATCATGAAATAATTTTACAAGTCGGAATTTTTTTTTGTGTGTTTAAAACATACTCGACCAAAAAATTTCTCCTTTTATGGTAAATTTAAAGTGTCAAAGATAATAATTTGTCCATCGTATTTTTTTCCTCACGAGGACATTAAAGGGTTGAAAGCTCCTAGCTCCATATTATCCAACTAGAACATTATGGATTCAGGGTAACTTCTAGTCCCCAGAGTCTCTAAACACAGACCGGGAGCCAGATCTTAAGTCTTTTCATTACACCGACTTGTATTTGCCTTGATTTCTCATGCTTTTCTTATTACAGCTTGTTGTTTTCAAAAAGCACAAAGTCGTTCTTTGACAGACGATTAGACATTGTGAACACAGCTTTATTTGTGAGGCTCGTTGGCAATGAAGTGACTCCCTTGGGCCGTGGCCAACGTCTCTGTCTGGGCTTAGTTAAGTTTATGGAGCTCACGCATCGAATCCAACTGGCATGGAGCGAACCCACACAAACAGAGAAAAGTGTGAAAACTAGTGTGTTGTTAATGAGGCACCAGGAAGCCGTACTGACATCCGCACAACTTTTGCTACTTCTCACTCCTCAGTAGTCGGGTTCACGAGGACGTCCCTTGATTCCGACTGGAGATTTCTTGTTAGCTGCTCACACGAGCAATGATGTAATAGGACCTGATGTTTACCTGCACCAGGGCATTCAATGGGATCAGCTGTGTGATTGGTCGGGCGATAAGTGATGATTATATGACGCGTTTCGATCAGAAGATGGGCATCTATGGGTCTGATCAAGGTAGTTTTTGTGATGCTTTAATCCAAAAAAGCTTGATAAAAATGTCAGGCTCACTCTGACTGGAAGCAAGTAGAAAGAAAGACAAGAACAAGGAAGCCTTATCGGGTCCTCAGTGTGGTCTCTGTTTGACTAAATAAGATATTTGCAAGGCCTTGTTGTCTGATAAACTTAGAAATAAAAGAATACTACGTCAACATCAGCAGCATAAGGAGTAACGCTTCAAGCAGAAACTCTTCATCGCACGATTCTTCCTGAAAACCCAGTGTCCCTTACTGTTCGTCCTTCAATGACTCAAATCACTGTTTCATAAAGAGGGACATAAAGTAGGGTGTACTTTTGTCTTTGTGGGATTTATCCTTACATTCAGTGTCCTCAAAGTGTTCCAGCCTTTTCTTTAAACTCCTTTACCGCTTCGGTCTATCACGGCTCCTGACAGTTTTTCTCGGACTTATTCGTAGAGCTCATTATTTCTTGTCTACCCGCCATAATGTTTAATTCTCAGACAGTCTGTACCAAAAAAACAAACTCTCTGCTGGGGTCAAGTTCTGAATGAAAGCCGGCAACTTGCACACTAATAGCCACTGTCGAAATGTGCGGACAGAATACAACCAGGAAATAATCTCCCCCACTGTTTCCATGGTGGAGTTATTCTTTTGATTGGTTTGTGAAAAGGTTCGTACTCCCTCAATAGATTTCATTTTGATTCTGATGATGATCCGAATGTTGGAGTTCATGTAAACCCAGTTGGCGTCACTGCGGTGTCTTCCGCTTATTTTGATGGCTGGAAAAGTCAAACGAGTTAGGAATCTAGGCCTATGTTGTTTGCGCTTCTGTGAAGTAACATCCCAACAAGGTTTTTTAAAGAAGCTCTGCCTAGTGAGTAAAATAGGAATTATCTGAGTTAAATACGATATATACAAGATAGATCTCAATGAGTGGACTCATTTGCACCAAATTAGGACTAAATCAGACCAACGGTTGAGAGATCATGGAGATAAAGCAGGCAACCGTTCCGAAAAATCAATCCAGTTCTTCCTTGCACTAAGGTCAATGAGGCTTTAAAATTTTGATGGAACAGTTTTTGAGTAACACGTTGAGGATCAGGGGACCGATAACGATTCCATAATATCCGAGTTTTCCGGGGCATAATGATTACTTCTTACTTACTAATGATACCTAGCAACGGTTTCAGCTAAACTAGGCCTTGGCTTGAGCTGAGTAATGCTCCCATCTATCAAGCACTGCCTTAAATTGGAATATTCATTTATGAAGCTGCAGATATATTTTATTTCATTAAATCTTTGTCAAGCTGTCAGTCTTTACCTCTTACTTCACCGGTGATTCATGGGCAGGAAAAACCGAGTCCATCTTCCCTGATGTCTCCTATTCACTCATCCTTAAACACCCCCGGTCTTCTTGCTTAAGGATAGATTCTAGAACGAAAGAGACGTCAAAAGGAAAAGAAAAAAGAAGAGTTGGAGAAAAAGTGACAGGCCGGTGTCAAAACAATTCACCCGCCATAATATTTGTGCAAAGGAGCTTTAGCATGGCGACAAAAATGCAGATGCATTATGCATGAGGTAGATCTGAGGAGCTCCTCAGATGGGTTTCATGTGCGGACTGGTGATTGACTGGCTTATAATTGTCTTGGTCATCAATCGAGCAACACTGACAAGGACAAAAAGGACACTCAACAAAGGCATGGAATAGGAGAGAATGCCAAGCCTCACATGGAACAACAGCATGCCACGCCAGTAAATAGCCTAGTCCCCTGGTCTGCATTACCTTACGTGGAAATTAAGACTCTGGAATTCAGGATGCAGATTAATTATGCTCGCAGATATCTTTCTGATTAATAGGAATTAGAAAATACATGAAATTCTGCAGCTTATTGAAGCTGATACAAGCCACAGACATGACGGCTTTCAGATCCATTTTTTTCATCAACCCACCATCCCTCGTGTCCTTCCACCCTCTATGGTGATGTTCAGCTGCAACCTGTTGCCTTGGCGACAGCAGAGCTCCAAAACGGCGAGGATAGGGCAATAATAGGGAGACGCACATTGGTTTGTTTGCTTTCAGTTAATTGAAAACTGTGCCAAGGCTGTGTTTGTGTCCTGGCTCACTGAAACTCCCATGAAGGCTTTGACAGGTAAGAAGCTTACAGCATCACAACAAACACCAAACGGACGCTGACATTGATTTACAATCATATGCTAGCCTAATTATTGTTTCAACTCAATGCCTTGGACATTATTTCAACTCAAACTTAGTGCGGGGCTGTCAGCTTAGGCCAAATCCCCTTGCGAAATAAAGTGAACAGGTTATTATCTTTTAATTAAGTCTAAGTCAGTGTTCACCTCCCCCGTCCTCTCTTGCATCATCAGCGGCGTTGTTTTCCTCCCGTCCTAATCCCTGCCCTAAATCTTTCAGATTTCTGATTGTGCTGCACATTTTGTCACAATACACAAACTCCTTCTTTTTCATACTTTAACCATCTCCTCCACTTTTCCCCAATGTGTCTTGTGTCTGTCATTTAGTCTAGACGATCTGTTTTCTGCTCAGCGAGGGCGAGAACACGCAACAAAGGTCCTGAGGATCTTAAAAAGCAAGAGGGATGAAAACAGGATGTGGCTCTGCAGGTATCAATCTACCCGCTACCTGCCCCTGACGGATGGCCCAAACCACTATCCGTAATTACCTGCGTTCTAACGGGAGAGAAAACACAGTGGACCAAAGAGGCAAGTCGTTCCACACTAACATCAGCTTCAGCCTCTATTATGCCCCACTCCGGCAACGGATACACTAGTGGGTTGACCCTCGAGCGCTTCCCGCCTTGTGGCCGGTCCAGTAAGATAGGCATCAGTCATCAAACTTTGGCTTGGGGGCAATCTTGCTACGGTGAATGTAATGGAGTGCTGGCCAACAGCCCTGGACCCGCAGATTGATGCTGGTGTGTTGATGAATACCAGGGAAAACCCGCCCAGGTTACCGGGACCCTGACAGCTTTAATGACAGATTAAATAGACCGCTGCACAGAAAGCATAAATCTTTCAACTTTTCTCCTGTCTTTTTGTCATCCTTGAGAATTCCTCAGAGCTAATCTCAAGTGGTGTTCTTTGAAGAATGGTCGGTTTGGAAGCCACTTAGTCTGCGCTTGTTTTAGCGGCGTTGACTGAAATTCAACAGGACCTCAAATGGACCTTTGGGAAAACGTCCAAGCCATGTTTTTGTTCAGTTTGATTTAACTCATTGGATCTAAGTTTTTATTTAAGGATATTAACATCCTTAAACCCTGCATGTCCTGCTCTACTCCTTGGTTGAGCACATTTTAAGCGCTTCGTTTTTTTTTTTTACTGAAAATGTGACTGAACTGCTTTTTATATGACCCAGTGGAAGAGTAAGGGGCCAGTGACGGACTCTTGGGGGACACCAGTGGCCAAAGTCGATAAGTAGGATGTGTTCTTTGGCATGTTAAAGCATGTGAGGACTTATTAAACAGAGTTATGTAACTTCACACAACCAAAAAAAAAAAAGTCTCAGAGCCATTCTTTAGTCAGAGACACTGTTTAGTTACTTTTGTGTAATGAATTGTATCAAAGTTTTAAAACATCCTTAAACCAATCTCCTCCTCAACACTTTGGTTAAGCACATTTTGAGTCACTATTTCTTATTGAGAAATTTGGCTGAACCAGTTTACAACAGGACCCAGTGGCATCATGTATAAGCTGGAGTTAGCAGTAAGAATAAGGGGACCAAGGGTGTGGCCCTGGGGGACCCCCCTTGTCAAAGTCGTAATGGATAGTAGGATGTTTTTTGGCATATTATATCATGCGACGACTTAAGTTAAACATAATTATGTAACTTGATCCAACTGAAAAAAGTCTATTAAGGGTCAACTAGTTTTCTAAACGCATGCTTTACCAAAAGTTAGAGCCTTTCAACTAAAATTTACCATTTATTTTGAAATATAAAATTTGTTCATTATATAAGTCAGATTGTTTTCTTTTATGAAATTAAATAATGAATGAAAAAATAAATAAAATATGCAAAATAAATCTATTTTTTTTCAGGTTTGTTTTTCTTGGAGAGGACATTTAAGGGAAGATGAGATAAGAAGATACTTTATTCATCCCACAGAAGGAAATTCCAGTGTTACTGCAGCAACAAATTACACGAGAGAGGCAAGTGAAATACCCACATTGTGTAGATCAGGTAATAAAAGTGATACAAGTACTCAAGAGGGAGTCAAACCAGAGTTTCAGGCCTACACTGCCCCCTATGTCCACACTTATACTGTTCTGAAGGGTTAAAGGATCCGTATGTTTAAAAGAAATTATTTAAAAAAAGGTCAGGTCTACCGCAGCAAATTAGTGTGCTGCTTATGTAGGTCAACATCCAACATCGTTTTTTAATCAGAGTTCACAAAGCTGTTCAAATAACCAGGCAATATGAGCAGAAGGGAAACTGTTAAACCACGGGCCCAGACCCAATACATCAGGGATCTGGACAGGACGAGAGGCGGAGCGTCAAAGGAAATTAAATCAAAGCGAACAACACAAGGACTGAGATAGAGAGATAACGTCCACGCCCCCCCCCCCCCCCACACACACACACACATCCCTCAGATGGATGCACTTTTGAAGAGCAGTCTGAGGAAACTTTTAATGAACAAGAGGCTGGCTGAGGGGCTTTCTGAATTATCTCATGGTCGATAAGCACCACACCACACAACGCAAACGGCGCTGTGAAGGGCTTTGGTCAGATAAACACCATCTTTTCACCAGGAGAACAGAGGAGGAATCTGACACTCAAAGAGAGATTAGCAGTGTCTCTTTTCAGGGTCTGTCTGTCCCATTGGACGGGAGTCAAAACGGTGAAGGAGAGCTCAGAGAAGCTGTTAGGGAAAAAAAGAAAAAAGTCTGAATCCAAAGATTGTTCCCAGCTTTGTGCTGAAATTCATCTCACATGCCACGATTAATAGGTGATTGAAAAATATTAAAACGTCAATAAAATGGGAAAATAAATCCTCTTATTCAGTCAAGGTTGTTTTTTTTTGCATTTAGTCGAAAAATCTGCGTTTTCAAAAGTATTCTTGGTTAACTGTGAGAGGAGGCAACCCCCCCCCGGTATTCAATCTCACGTCCAATGTCAACATGAAGGTTCCGGTGTGGCGAGGAGTGTGAGCTTAATGCAACAAACAGAAAAGTAAGGGTATGAAGGAGTTTATTGTGTATGTGACTTTTTTCTTAATCATTTCAATGAAGAGAGATAGAGAATGAAAAAGACATGAATGTTTTTTTTCAACCAGATGATATGTGATAACCAGGCCTGGCAGCAAGAGTATATCCCCGAAAAGTCACCAATTCCCTGCTTAAGTAATTCCTCTGATTGTGTCGGAAAAAAAGTTTTTTTCGTCGTTAGGAAGTTGCAACCAAATACCAATACCAAGACCACATTTTCGTAAAAAACTCCCCCTGGTGAGGAAAGTATGAACTACTAAAGTAAAATATGATAATTATAATATGTGTAAAATGATGCCAACGACCAGGAAATGGAAAAAAAAGACAGAGCAGGAATAGAGTGGTATGAACTGTGACTTTGGACTGAATGTGCCAGAGGAAAGTCCTTCTGAATGAACTTTCCATAGATTTTAAATTTGTTTTAAGTATGCCAGAGTTTTAAGTCACTAAAACAAATGAATGCGGATTCTTATACAAGCATCCAGTATTAAGCTCTCGTCTGCCAGTAGGGTGGTAGTTTTAATATATTTACTGATTAGCAATGCAGTTATCATGTGATCTGACGCCAACTGCATTATAATTAACTAATGCCAGATAGGTATCAGCTGGAGCGTCGTGGAACATGCTTGATCTGCATTTCATCCGTGGATCAAAGCTCAGGGCATTTGGCCTGGGGGAAGTGCTGTCACAAACTCTCTTTGATATCACCAGATCAATTCTAGTCTCTGGTGGGAAGTGTGGCAAACGCACCAAGGTTAGACAACAAAGGTAGGGTGATTGATTAGTCAGTGCCCAGTCACGCAAAATGAAGAAAGAAGCCTGATGGATTCCCCTGTGTCACAACCAGGCGTGACTAAAAGTATTTACGCTTGCAATCATGATTGGCATATGTGCAGTGTGGAGACCAGGGAAAGAACGGGAGCTACGCGCTAACCAGCCTTCATCCCCATCTGTTCCAACACATCAGTGCGGAAAAATCATCGCAGTGGTATGAATGTGACCGAACGCCAGATTTGGGTCGGATGACGTTGACTTGCGCACAGTGGCTGGATGACCTAGCAATCCTTGCAATTAGATCAATCAAAGAGTCAAACAGAATAAGCACAACCAGAGTGTTTGCACATGTAGTTTTAACGTTAAATGTGTCAACAAGTTTAACGCGATAATACAAAAGATTTTGCATATTCAGCATTTAAAGTAGGTTCAAACGTATCATGCTGAAGAGTAGCGCATCTTTTCTACAACCTTTAAGAGGCTTTTAAGTTCTCGTGTAGTACAAGAGGAGTATTTACTCAAGATATTCCACTTTAATTATAAATCTTGGCACAAAATATGTACATGCTAGATCTCCTCGAGGCGATTCATAGGCATCAAATTTGGTTCAAAACGAACAGAATACATTTCTATTTGATCAAAATGATGTTATCCTATCATCTGCAGTCTAACCAAGTAACCTGTGTAATCTATTACTACCAAACCCTCATTTAATGAACTGATATTGATTCCTGTAGCCACACCTGCAGTCTTCCATCAGGACGATATTGGGAATAGTAATATTATACCAGGGAGAAAACTTTACTTTGCTGATACTTATGAATCGTCGACGTGGAGGAAGGAGATGAAGAATCCACGCCGGTGGCTGAGTGGGAGAGAGAACGGAGAATAATCGGCGCCGTGAGCCATAAAGATATTGTGCTGCCTGGTGGTGATCTCATAAATTCATTTACGGGAGGTCATTCATCAGCATTACGGATTATTAAAAACGTAATAAAAGTATGAAAAATACATTGTGTCACGGCGTTTGGGTTGAGTCACCAAAAAAAGATTTTTGAAGACGAGGGAGCGCGGCTACACTTTGAGTCCATCGACATTTTACGGCGGACTGGGCCTTCAGATCAGATCCGCCATCGTTTACTGCATTGCAGATGAGAAGTCAAGTAATTAGAGCCACCAGTGGTACAGTACATCGATCCGGACCGCATTAATGAGATCAACCTGTTCGCCTAATGGACGACTCCCATTGGGCGCTGGGATGGTGGAGCCTGATCCCAGCATGGAGACCAGATTAATTGTCTTGGAGTGCGTGTGTGTTTTGTTTGGGTTCAAGTGTGTGTGTGTGAGTGGTGATCCTGCGCGGCGTTCTGACGGGCCTTTAGAGCCCTTCTTGACCCGTGAAGGTGAATGTTTTAATGACCTCTCATAAGCAGGGAGGTATACTGGGCGGTAAATGTGGTAAATGGGATGCGCCGTTTAATTGAGCTGAGCTCAGCACGCTAGGTCAGGTGAGAAGATGTGCACGGACAATTTTGAAGGTGGTTGAAGAATGAAATGCGCACGGCTGAATTTGACGTTACGTTATTACATCGCCGGAAAGTCGCGGTTATTACGGAATCGTCGTCATCGCCGCCGATCCATCGTGTTAACGCGATAACTCGACAATTCCTTCATGGGTCATTTTCAGATTTTATGCCAACATTGACCTTAGCGCAACGAAGAACTGGAGTGAATTTGGGAAATGTGAGTTGCACATTTTTTGACACAAGGGGGAGCTGAAATGTTTTCAGGCAACTTCTCAATCATTGGTCCAAAATGTTTCCAAATTTGGTGCATATGAATCAAATCAACGAAGTCTTTATTGTATTCTTACTATATATATCTATATTGAATATTGATATATATATATGTTCTACTCTAATAGTTCATATTTTACTCACTAGGAGGAGCTTTTTCACGATAAATCAAAGTTTTTTTGGACTTAACTTCCTTATCGTTGGTCCGATATTGTCCAAATTCGGTGAATGTTAATCAACTTGAGGATATCTGTCCTGTTTATATCACGTTCTACTCTAATAATTCATATTGTACTCATGAGGCAGAGTTTTCTTTTTTGACAAAAACAGTTTTTCGGACATTTTGGTTTTAGTCGTTCATGTCCGATTTAGTCCAAATTTGCGGCGTATGAATTGACCTGAGGAGATTTATCTCGTAAACATTTTATATTTGACTCTAATAGTTTGTATTTTACTTGGTTCGGGGAACTTATTTATGAAGAGAGAGTTTTTGGGACATTACTTCACGCTAAATTCGAGATCAATCAGGGGAATTGTTTGCGCAACGCAGGGGACTGGGGCATTATGTAGGATATTATTATTCATACTCTCGTTGATGACAGCGTAGGCCTCGTTATGAATACCATTTAAGGTCAGCATCCTTGCTTATTTTCGTTAGCATGAATGGCCTTTGAAGTTTGAATTATGTAAATGATCTTTTTTTAATTTTTTCAAATCATACCACCAGTCATTTTCTTCAAGCTTTCATTTCCCCCCGAGGAAACTACTTCAGACTCCTCCTCTTCAAGCAGAAAACATAATCTGTCAACCCGCATTTGCAATTTTACCAAACAATCTCCCATCGTCACGTTAAAGCCTGTTAGGCACAATCAATGCCAACAAACTGTCACCCGCAGATGAATCCGTCGGAAAAATCCCTTCGCCGCGAGAATAGGCGAGCAGAGAGAGTCTTGTCATTCCTAAGGAGATATCCGTCGTTACGATCCGAGCACACGCCACAAACAGATGATATACACACATGATATCAAGCTGCAGCTTATCATGCATGAAATATAATTCTTTCAGGACGGCAGGAGGGGAGCGAGGAGGAACGGTATCTTTTCTTTTTTTCTTTTTGGATGATTTCCAGTTTGCTTAAGTGACTTTGTCAGTTCTTATGGCCAGCAATTTATCTGCGCTTGATATTTATGACGAGCCGTTTTTCTGATCTAACTAACGGAGAAACACGGAGGCGCGGCGCTAAATTTAGCTTCACTTCTGATACAGTAAAGTAACAAGGGAGGGTTTCACAGCTTAAAAGAATAATAATAAGGAGAATAAGTGAGTGATTTTACGTGGAATGTTCTAAAAAGGGAAAACGTAACCAGTGAAAACAAATCTTACGATAGACGGCAGCGCTACCCCCAGTTTACTTTAGAGAAGATGCAGGAGTACCGTTGCGGGAAGTGAAGTGAAAATCAACTGCTGTGGACCCAGGAAGCTTCCTTAATAAAGGCCCTCTTCCAAATATCAATATCACTTTGAGTGTATAATTTATCACTTTCTCCAGAGTGACCACAGTCCAATTTTCTAAATGTTTCCCCATCACCCCTGTGTTAAGAGTAATTTCTGCACTGCTGATATTTTGCTTATGTAATCTTACGCCATGCATCATCTGAAGCCGTTGGTCGTCACTTTCATAATTCCGGTTTACTCCAACAGTCAGGAATGGAAGTGAAAATGGATTACAGCAACTGACTGTTTGCTGCCGGATCAATTTTAATTGCGTTTCCCCCTCCCCAATGAGGAATTGCTCATTGTGTCGCGTTAATTGTACTCCCGAAAGGTCGAGGACGTTTATGAAATGATCATGGCGTCCATCGCAGATCCTTCGTGTTAGCGTTACAAGTCAAAAACCATTTCAGGTAACTTTTTCAAATTTTGCACCACCATAGACTTTGGCATGAGGAAGAACTGGGTTGATTTTGGGAAAGGTCACTTGTATATCTCCAAAGTTAGTCCAAATTTGTTGCAAATGAACCGACTCCTGAAAACCCAGTAGTTCATATCTTACACACTAGGGGCAGCTTTTTGTGTTTTTCGGACATAAATTCCTAACCGTTAGTCCGATTTAGTCCAAATTTGGTGCATATGAATCGATTCGAGGAGATTATGTGGTCTGTACCATATTTTTATCTAATAGTTCATGTCTTACTCACTAGGGGGAGCTTTTATGAAAAAAAAAAAAAAGTTGCTCGGTAATAACTTCCCTAACCATTGGTCCGATTTAGTCCAAGTATTTTGAATATGAATCGTCTCGGGAAGATCTATCATGTATGTATTATATTTCTTTTACTCTAACATATCATATTTTACTGTAATAATCCAATAAGGGGAGCATTTTTACGAAAAGCGCTTTTCTTCGGACATAACTTTACATTTCATTTGAGGAGTTCCATCAGGGGAATGACTTGCACAATGCAAGAGATTGGGGGCTTTTCAGGGATTTACTCTCTCTGTCAGGGTTGACCCCAGAGGACATGCGTAAAAGTATTCAACCTAACCTTTCTTCAAAGCATGGAAAGGGGTTTGCACTCCTATCAATTTGAGGTCCATTATTTTATGACAGGTCATCTGACAAATAGGACACTGTATCATTGTTATTAATACCATTACACGGCAGAGACAAGCAAATTAGATCATGATTGATTCGATGATTGAATAAAACATTGATTTAACGATGAAGCAGTCTGTACATTTATATAGGTTAAATCTCAGGAGATGAATATGATGTGTAGAATATCAATAAAGTAGCTGTTCTATGAACAGACTAATAAGAAATTAAGTTTAAATCAGATTAATGGATGAAAAAAAATGGTGTAGGAAGAGAATAGGATTCTCTCTCTCTCTCTCTCTCTCTCTCTCTCTCTCTCTCTCTCTCTCTCTCTCTCTCTCTCTCTCTCTCCATGCTGCTGGTTATATATGCATAGCCCGGAGCCGCAGTAACAGTCAGCCAATCACGTGTCACCTTCTTGGGGAAAAAAAGAAAAGAAATAGTGTAAAAAAAATAATTCAATTCTAAAATACGATTCTATTAGAAATAGAAAACGAAGCCGAGACCATTTATTTCCTCCTGAGCTAAAAGTGAAAATTCGATGCAATCCAGGTCAACTGAGTCCAGGAAACGGTGTGAAAGACATCCAGGAGTCCTTGACATCCGTGTTTGTGCTGCTTCTGTAGATTTGGCGGGTCAAGGGGAGGTGGGCACAGCAGGATGGTATGGGCACAGTGGGAAAAGGCCAAAGTATCAGACAAGGTCTGAGGAAGGGCGGATTTTGATTAAAACCTTTTCTACGATGTTGCTTATTTGTAATTTCTACCTGCGCTGCTGCTACACTGCAACAAAGTTGTGAGTATTGGCAGCCGTGTTTGGCAGCCTTCAGGATTTAGCTGTGGGAGAAGGGCACGGTTCTGTGGCAGATGAATTGCTCCACAATCTGTTGGTGATATCTATTAAGGAAAGGGGCTTAGCCGGGAGGATTCGTTAGCATATTTATGGGGTGCATGTTTCACCTGGGTGACAGGTTTTGTGTGTTTTTGTTGGAAGGGTATAATGATTTACAAGGAAACCGGGTCATTGAGCTATAAGTCAGGCGTTTGGGTGTTCTAATAAAAACCCTTCCCAGTCAACACACCTCATGTCACCTGTGCATTCTTTACTGTCTTCAATGAGACTTTCATAAAATGAATTGCACCGCCAAAAAACATTTATATAAGACTTTATCTACGCAGTGCTGTGAAAAACTATTGGACCCCCTTGCTGACGTCTTCTATTTTTGCACGGAGCCCATACCAAAAAAATCTTCAAACAAAGGCAACTTTGTTTTAGCTTTCATGTGGGTATTTTTCCGAAAAAATACCCCCGAACCCCTGCATTGTACAAGCAGTCTTCCTCACTAAACACAAATTTAATTTAGAAGTTATGCCCGAAAAAAAGTGTTTTTATTTTTTTGTAGAAGAAAACAACAACGAAAAAATGCTCCTATAGTGAATAGAATGTGAACTATTAAAATAAAATATGATATAGACAAGATGGATTTCCTGAATGTTCACCCAATATGGACTAAATTGCACAACTGTTAAGGTTATGTCCAAAAAACTGTGTTTTTTGTCATAAACTACCCCTAGTGAGTAAAATATGTACAACCAAAGTAAAATAGGATGCATATACTTAAGTTTATCTGAGTATAAAATATCAAAATGATCCATTAAATACTTTTTTGAGTGATGAAGGTTCCATTATATCCCCGACTTTTTGGGGATAAAGTTAGGCAAAAAAAGCAAAAAACTTTATCCTATACCTAAATCCCCGTCATGAAAAGGTTTTTACACCTCGGGACTTAATACATAGTTGTTTCATCTTCAGCATTGGAAATCAATTGTACGTATAAACTTTTAAAATTTGTATAAAATAGGCTATAAACTGTAATATTTTCTGTTCAAAACCCTCTTATCTTCGGTGATAAAAGACAAAAAGAGAACAAACAAGCAAAAAAATGGAATTTATCTCTTGGCTCACCGGTCTAATTAAATCTTCATGGTTCAATAGAATTGTCACGATCATATCTTCGCTGTGAAAGCAAAAAAATTATAACTCACACATCGGAATTTAGACAAAGATATTAAATGGGCTGGACTTAAAAAATTCAGATACCCTTTTAAAGAAGAATCCACTATAAAAATCTCAGCTGATGAACTGACATCCTTTTCTTCACTTGGATCTTTTGTGATCCCCCTGAATGAGCTTTCAGCAGTTTTTCTGGAGGTTGTCCTCGTCTGTGAAGGTTCACTGTTGCTCGGCTCTGTGGAGTCCCAGTTCATTAGATACAGCTTTGAAGACCCTCCCATTTTGACTTAATTCAATCTTATTCTTTTGATTTAGGTATATTGTGCTAATGGTGAGATCTATAAGCCAAGACCTCATGCTGATGAAAAAGTAGTCAAGTAATTATTTGATTGAAATGGCTTTGCAGGAATCCGATCTGGATCTGCCCAGTCCAGCTGCAAGCAATTATAGATGCAGTTTGGGATTTCGTTTCGTACTGGATTGAGTTCCTTATTGGTAACCTGGCCTGGCAGCTGTGGGATTGGGCGGTGACTCCGGCGCCGATGTGCTGACAGATGATGACTGAACTCCGCTGGTGAGGAATCCAAGCACTGATGCCCAGTCAGGGCTCAGCAACACAGGCTGATGGACCCCCCCATGGGGACACATGTGGCCACCCAAGCATGGCAGACAGGAGAGAGGTAGACAGGGGGAGGGGAGGGAAGTGTGGAAGTTTAACTCGTAAGGAGGGAAAGGATGACTGGAGAGCAGAGGAACCAGGAGAAGGGAGAGGGAGCAGAGGTGGTGTAGATGGGGGGGAGGGGCGTGTACGACAGGCCATGGTCAGTTACTCCACTGTGCTGCAGGAACATGTGAAGAATCCTAAGAGTCAGTAGGACTCAGAGGTTTTTAACTTTAAAGACTGATAAAATAACCCTAGTTTGAAGAACGCTTCCGATTCAGTTACATACAATTCCTTTTAATCGCATGTATAAAGTTTCAATATCATAGATTAGACGTATAAAATGCGCGAGCTACATATATTTTGTGTCTTGTAAGGCTGATGAGTCACCCAATGAAGATCTGGGAAAAGAGCGGTGGAAGCTAAGTTAAGAAAAGAGGTGAGATGAGCATCAGTTTGGTTTCAAGCCAAGAAAGAGCAGCACAGATGAGATGTTTGCTCTGAGAGTGCTGATGGAGAAGTAAAGAGAAGGTCAGGGGTTGTATTGTGTTTATGTTTGGGGTTTAAAGGAAGAGTACAACAGAGTGCCCAGGGAGGAATTGTGGGATTGAGTCAGTAAATCTGTTTTGAAGTATTTCTGAGAAGTACAGGATATGTTTGAGATGATAAGGATGATATTAATGATGTGTACAGTAGGAGTTACCGAGGGGTTCAAGATGGAGAAGGGACTGCACCAAGGATCAGATATGAGCTCCTTCTTGTTTGCTATGATGACGGACAGGCTAACAGATGAGGTATGGCAGGAGTCTCCATGGATGTCATCATGTTGGTGGATGACATTGTGATCTTTAATGAGAGCAGGTGGAGTAAAACTTGGAGAGGTGGAGGTATTTTCTGGAGAGAAGAGGGATGAAGGTCAGTGGCAGCGAGACAGAATACATGTGTGTGAATGAGAGGGACGCAGAAGGAACGGTGAGGATGAAGGAGTAGAGGTGGAGAAGATGCCGAGGTTTAAGTGCTCGTGGTCAACTATTCAGAGCAACGGGGAGTGTGGAAAAGAGGTGATGAAGCGAGTGCAGCTAGGGTGGAGTGGATGGAGAAGAATGATAGAAGAACACGTGAGATCTGGAAAGATAACACAACACCTCAACAGTTTTGAGTCACACCTGGAGAAACTCTTCTAAGTCAAATCACAAAATGAGCCCAACTTCAACTTGTAACCATGGCGATACAAAAATAGCGCGTGTAGCACTTTAATAACCGGTATCTGCGTGTATCTGAAAGTTTGTTGAAAAATATTGAAGAGTACACAATGAACCTCATCTATGAGCCCGAGTCCACATTGTAACCATGGAAACTGAAACAAAAAGATAAAAGTAGTTCCGGGAAAAATAGGCACGACTCTTGGTTGTTGCGTAGAAAGTTTCATAGAAATCTTCAAGTAGATATAATCGTTCAGGCTTTAGACTGTACCGATGCCAAAACTGAAAAAGAGAGTTTTTATATCAGGCTGGTATTCATTCTGGGTAAATTTCTCAAAAATCTGTCTCGTCATTGGAGAACTTCCTGTAAGGTCCATTCATTTCACGTTCTGAAGAACAAACACAGACAGAATCGACTGCGAACACTCACATGCTTACTTTGGAAATTCAAGACACAGGAAACATGTAATGTGACATCTGTAAATTACTCAGAGCCTGTTCTTGTCACCGCCTTTGATTGTTTTGTGCCAAAGGACACCGAAAGAATGTGACTCAAGCACGTATTGATGATGAGTCAAGCTGTCTCGGGACAGGGTGCTCACTTCCTGTTGAGTAAGACCGATCCGGGGCTATTGTCTCTGCTCTTCCAGTGAAGGCTCTTCTCAAACTACAGGAAAATACATTTTATACTATATTATTATATCCATGAAAAGTCTGGGACAGTAAGGAATCACCATCGCAACTTCTGCAGCTACTTCCTGTTATCTCAAAAAACTGCTTCACGGATCATTTTATCAAATTGTATACCTTTATAGAATTTAGTGCAAGGAAGAACTGGATTGATTTTGGTAAAGGTTGGTTGTATGTTTCCGACACTAGGGGGAGTTTGAGGGCCATGATATTTGAACCAGTGGTTTGATTTGGTACAAATCTGGTGCATTTAAACAGACTCCAGGATACTTACCATGTGAAGATTGTGTTTTACTCCTAATAGTTCATATTTTACTCACTAGGGGGAACTATCTTCAAATAAAATACCACTTTTCTCCGACAATACTTATTAACCATCGGCCCGATTTAGTGAATGTTTGGTGCATACAGACCGACTCCATGAGATCTTCCTTGTATGCATCATATTTTACTGGAAAAGATCATATTTTACTCAATTCAGGGAGATTTTCTTTTTTAAATACTGTGCACATAACTTCACATTTCATTCGAAGAGATCAACAGTCAGGGGGATTGTTTGTACAATGCATGGTGTTAGGGATATGCCTTTACTGTCAGGGATACAGCTTCAAACTAGCTTTTAGAACGTGGGTGTATAATATATTCACTGGCTTTTTTACATATTGTGTATTCAGTTTTTTGATTCTTCAACCTGTGTGGACAGAAAAATGGCAATAATAAACACAGAATGAATGATTTTAAGACGGGTAAGGGGGACACCTCTACCACCTTACTGGATTAACACCTCTCATCTTCATCACAGCAGAAACTCTTCACCCCGGGCCGACAATCGGTAAGCGGCTTCTTCGACCATGGCGTGTTTAGAATAGGCCCTGATCAGGAAACTCTAGCATGGTTGGCTGCACTGCGGTGTTGCCTGAAGCTAAGACACCGATTTGGTCGCGGAGCTGAAACAGAGATCTGGGAAGAATCATTAAAGGGTTTTCAAGATAGAAATACTATCAAAAAAAAACCTACTAGAGATGAAACGACTCGTCGTTTATTACCATGTGGAAAGACGGCAGAGCTGTGACCTACTCTTGATTGGAACCAAGGTTAATTCTCATTTTATAGGTTAGTATCTTCTTATCTTTGTTTTCAGCTGATGAGTCCAAACAAAGGTAAAGCTGCCAACCGAAAATACTCTCAATAATATCTCTAAATTGGATCACATAGCTCTTGAAATATCACCCCAGGCATATTTGGGGGTTTAAAGCGTTGAATATTATTCTTCCAGTGCGGCACAAACTACCTTGCCAACAACTGCAACCAACTTGGAAGCATTACTGGACGCTGACTGCAATGCCTCACAGGACATTTCTGCACACTCTCCCAACTTTTACTGGTGGATAAAGTAAAACTTCTCTGGACATCTTCCATCATCTGGCACAGGCTGAAACAAATATACAAAGAGAAATACGGATTAACATATGAGTGTAGATACAAAGCAAAGAGAGTCCGGGTTCTCGATTCAAGGTACGGCTTTTTTCTTGAGTGTGGAAGCTCCAGAAACGGGGCTCCTATTCCCTGGACTTGTCAATACACTTGAAATGCTTTGTTTTTGAACAAGACTAAAAGAAAAGGATGGAGGCACACATGTTCTTTGTATTTGATCGGAGCGTTGTCACGAGGGAAAAGGCCGCAGAAGGGCTTCGTAAAGAAACTCCAGTGTCCTAGTTCTGCATGCCTGAAGTGCAAAGCCTCACAATCACACTGATCATTATTCCCTCTTGAATTTTTTTGACATGCACTGCCAGCATATAGCCAAAATATGCAGAAAGAAATGTGGATTTATACTACTCAGCAAGTACAAAAGTTAAACATATTACTTACCCAACTATTAAGTAATATATATTATACTCTGCTTTGTGCTACAACATGAGTCCGGATGTTTTCACTGAGATAGGGAGAGGTAGAAGTACCGTTATACTATGTTCGTCTGTCCCACCAACCAACTGTATGTCCTCTTCCACAGCATCTACAAACCTCCTCTTCGGTCTGTCCCATTTTTTCTCCTGCCTAGTTTCGCATCTCCAGCATCCTTCTACCAGTAGATCCACTATCCCTCCTCTTCACGGGTCAGAACCATCTCAATCTGTCCTCTCTGACTTTGTCTCCAAGACGTCTAACCTTGACTGTCCCTCTGATGTCCTCCTTTCTAATCCTGTCCATCCTCCTCACTCCAGAGAACATCTGAACATCATCAGCTCTGCCTCCTGTCTTCTGGTCAGAACCACCGTCTCTAAACCATCCAGCAGAGCTGTTCTCACCACCATCTTGGAAACCTCTCCCTTCACTGCTGCTGCTACTCCCTTGTCACAGATAACTCCTTACAATGACCTGAACTTCCTCTTTCAGCTGTTCTTCTACTTTACTAATCCTTTGGACAATCTGCTTAACAATTTTGACATCCTCTGTATATTTCCACCTATGTCCTTAATCTGTCCTTCACCACCCTATCCTGCTGCACATCCTTCCCATCTCAACACCTCTGCCTCGCCAATCAATGTAAGTAAATGTGAAATATACAGGTTCTGAAACGTCTGAATCTTAAAGCAAAAGGATTTAAAGAACATTTTAGCATTTTTGTGTGCAAATCTAACTGAAACTCATTTCCTAATGTTCCTAATGTATTATAATGTTAAATTATATACATTTATCATTATAATAATGAAAATGAAATGTTTAATTTGCGAAAGCAAATCACCTTTTCATTAAAATTCAACAAAGCGACTTCCGTTTATACTACTATGATAAATCTGCTGTGGGTCGATCATAATAACCCATAATATTTCAGTCTTTTTTTTGCAATATGCAGCCAGGGGTTCCTGCGGTAGTGACACAGTAAATCAACCGTTAATAACAAAATATATCAAATCATAACTTCCATTTGCATTGTGGCCAGAAGGTCTTCCATAGCTCTCCCCCTGCAGCAGACGAGACTCTGTGGGAAACGTATTCCGTCCTCACATTGTACATAGATGGTCTCCCACCAGGCTGTATAAGTTCTTTCTTTCTTCCCCTCATGTGCTTCAGCAGTCTCCAATCTATCTCTTTCTGTCTTCTCGCCTTTCTCTTTTGTTCTTGTCATGCTATGCTGCTTTTTCTTTATCTTTCTTCAAATAAGTGCTTTCAAAGCAATACTTATCAACACCCTTGTCTCCTCTTCGTCGGGCTGCATGTCTTACTTTGATTCTCTCGAGCCCACTTTATGTCTCTCTTCTTCTCTTTCTGCACTGCAGTGGCTCCTCCCACCATCTCTCACCCTGTTCTTCACGCTCGCTCGGTAAACAGCTTGGGGTTTTAAACTCAGGGCTATGGCAATACCACCATGCCCATCTGTCATGGCAGAGAGTTGCCATGAAAGGGCCAACTCCTCAGCATCACCAAGTGATCTCCTTATGAGCTCTGAGCATGGCACTCACTCATCTCCCTTTGGGAGGGGAGGAAGAAAAAGCTCCCCTTCCTCACCCTGTAAGGCAGATAGAGACTGTCAGCTTTAGACTGAGCACTAAGGAGATGGCCTTCCCCATCCGCCATGGCTCATACTGGAGGGCACAGCTTAAGGGGAACAGGCAACCCACAGCTATAGGAAGACCACCGGCACACCGGGTTACTTCTTTCGAAGATGGTTATGTGCAAACAGTTATGACAATGACTGAATAGTTTCATTTCCTGGCTGGTAGGTAAACTGATTCAACTGGAAGCCAGGAAGAAACACATAATCTGAGGCTATTCTGTCACCCCAAATGTCAACCTTGTGCATAGTACAAGCAATTCCCCTGATTGAGCTCCTCAAATAAAATGTGAAGGTATACCTGAAAAGCCGTATTTATCCTTCAGAAAGCTGTTCCTAGTGAGTAAAGTATAAACTATTAAAACAAACTATGATATATGCAAGATGGATTTAATTGAGTCCATTCATATGAACCAAATTTGACTAAATGGGACCACTGTCTGACTGAAAAACTGTATTTTTCCATAAAGAAGTTTGGGGATAAAGTTCCCCCTAGTGTCAGAAATATACAACCAACCTTTCCCGGAATCACTGCAGCTCTTCCTCACACCGAAGTCTATATGGGCATAAAATTTGAAAATAATCCATGAGATGGTTTTTGAGTTATCGTGTTAATAATCTCAAAGTCATTAACGCGGTATCTCCAAACTGAATTAATAATAATGGATAAATTGACACTGATAAAATCAAACCAATGTAATTTGGCTCCGGCTTATTACTTTTGCAATTAACGTGTGTGTTAGTGAAGAGTACGTGAACCAGTGTAAGTCAGAGCGTGCATCCGAAACGTGCCAAAGCTCCGTGCAGATAAAGCAGCAGGTTGTGAGTAAATCTTACTGCAACCCCGGCATCTGCAACCGGCGATTTATGCTTCATGACTGGAAAGTTTATCTTTGTTCAAATCGCTGTCAAAACATGATAACCTTCCCATGTGTGACTGAATCAGGATAAAACGCCAGAGTAAACCCGAGCGAAGAGGTTTGATGTGGAAAAAAAATGATTCAGAATCAGATTTGTTTCTGGACTTTTAAACCCGTCAGATACACAACATAATTCTGAGCACATACTTTTTTTTATGTCCTGTCTATCCTACTGTCACCCTGAAAGACAGGATTGCGTGATGGGAGGACAGAAATGGAAATGTAGGAGGGAACTCAGAATGATTACCGCTGAGTCACTGAGTAAATACGACTAAAGATAATTTCCCATTTGAGTAACAGAGTTGGATCTCGTTGGCTTAACCACACATCTTTCAGAGAATAAATCCAGAGAAACTGGACCTCAGCAATAAGTCAGCTATGAATCATATCACAACGGATATAAAAGAATCAGGTTGTAACTTCAGCTTCAGCAAAATACGCACTCATATATAGTATCTAGCATATTCATGTTCTGAATCGTTTCATTCAAGGTGATATTTACAAAGGGTCAATACTAACCCTATCTACATGTTTGGATCATTCTGACCTTCACAGCAGTTTAAAATCTACATTGAATTATACCATTAGGTAAATTGCAAGTCTGCCCTGGAGACGCAAACTTCATGTGTCGGCTGCTCCGTAATTTACAACGCTTATAGCGTCATAGCGTCATAGCGTGAGTCGCGGGTACATCTGATGTTTGATCTAGGGACGATCGATGCCCGACAGCTTAGGTTTGAACTGAATACTTTTCACATCCGACCTCAAATGTCCAGTGGGAAATACGGTGGAGACATTTTGAAACTGCAAATAAAATTTGTTGGTGCCTGAATCAAAATGTCAACTTCTTCCGCACCAACAATCCCCTCCGTCCTTCTGTCCCTTCCTGTAATTCAATGCAGAATAAAAGTCTCCGCTATAAATTTGGTGTACTGAAGGTGATTGTTTCGGGGGCATACCCATTATTTCAGGGACGACAGCTTAGGCCTTCTTTTGACACTTGAAGGCCATCGTGGAATCTTGGATAGGGAGGGTTGAGCTGAAGTGCGACAGAAGTTGCAATCTGGAACATCACAGCTAAATTTTTACAGATTGCTCAAATAGTTATGTAAAAGATTTTTTAGGGAGTTTGATGCCATCTGTCTCTTTGGCACCACGATGTAAAGGCTTCAGGTAATTATTTTGTGAAGCTGAAGAGTGATCCGAGCAAGCCTCCATGTGACACTGGAACAGTGACAGAATCAATACATCCAAAGTAGAAATCAGACCACAGCAAAATGAGACACAAACGTTTCCAACTCAGTGTGAATGTTGACATGGCGAAGATCACTTTACCAGAGGAAAACATAGGATTTTGATTGACTCCACAAACACACACACATATACACACACACATACATATATTAGTATATAATGATATGCTGGTGCTTTCCGTTTCCTTTTCTGGAACATTTCCTGGATCTCCCGCAAAGCAATTGTTCCCCCACCCCACCAATTTATTGGGAATTACCAGCTGTCCGCCCAGCAGTCCCAAATGAACCATGCATGTGATTCTCCCCCATTCTATTTACTTATAAACCACTTCCTTCCAGAGAAGCTCCAAGAAAGAAAAAAGAAAAGAAAAAGAAAAACAGTTCCAGAGTCGTGACACTGCATGCAAGGAGCGTGGAGAAAAAAAACCCCAAACACATTTCCAGAGAGAATCTCCTGCTGATCTGATGTGTCATCATTAAAAACCTATAGAGGAGTAGAGATGGAGGGAATAAGGCGGACAGGACGGAGGATGGATGTAGGGGAGAATATTGAGAAGGAAGGAGTGAGAGGAGAGATGGAGCACGCAACCTTCATGTGCTCCCTATGCATTGCAAATCAAGTTAACGTTATGCGGCCATCATCTTGTATGCAAATGGGTTGAGCACCGCAATAGCGTCTTATACATATTCATGCTGCAGGAGGAACACGGCACCTGTAAGCAGATCGGCTGCTTCTGTTAGATCTCTGCGTTAATGTAGAGCACATGCAGGGAGGACAGGGTGATTATGCACCAGCTGACAATATGTTTATTTCCAGGGGTGAGTCTTGAAGGGAAATGACTTGCAGTGAAATTACTCAACATTCCTCCCGTCTGATTTTCTATTAGCTTATGTTTAAATGTTTTCGTGACGTTAACGCAGCCACGTTTCATTATATTTAGATAATTGAATTCCATCAAGATAAGACATACTTCATTGTGCGACTGCTTGTTTTGCGTTTGTGCGTTTAAGATAATTGGAGTGTACTGGGTTAAATCTATAAGTACAATAATAAAAGTATGAGAATAATGACTATAATAATGATATTAATGAAAGATGTTACAAAGTGATAGAAATTCCTCGGTGCAAAAGGCCCAACCTCCCTGGTCTAAGACTTGGACCTGGTAACAGACAGATATAGCAAATTGGATGATCTAAGGTCCTGCTTAGGCTCATATGATACTTAATGATCCGTGATATGTTCCAGAGACACTCCGAGATGTCATTAGAAAGTGAATGATGCAATTTTAAAAACAATCGGAAGATGTAGAGGAAGTCGGTTCAAAGACAGGTGTGGCATTCTTTCCTTTGTCTGAGTAGATTCTCGTTCAACCGAGACTTCTGTTTAGAAGAGAATACAATAGATTAGAATTCATTTTATTAAGTTAGTGGATGAGAGGTGTAAACTGCATTCTTCCCTTTGTAAATCCTGGCAACAGAACTAAGAACTTCCTGTAGCCTTGAAAGGTGCTTCAGACCGACACAGCAATACAAAAAGTAAGAGTAGTCAGGAATGGAGAGTATAAAGGCGAGGATGACCCTTCAAGGTCGCCTAAGTGGATCATCTCTTCCCATCCATTGTTACCACCGATACCCTGCTGGCAAACAGTACAAGAAGCGGTATTTATCATCCCGAGCTCCAGCGGATCCAGTTTGAGAAGAATTTAATGTTACGCATGATTTGGCGTAGATTTTACGCCAGATGTCCTTCCTGGAAGTGGGAGTAGACTGACCTGTGATCCCTTCGTGGTTGGGTTACCCTCACCATAGTACTGTATGGCGGGAATCTTATTTTTGAAGCTATTACTTGCAGGAAATATTTCTTTCATTCATTCATAACATTTTCTGACACCCTTTTGGTCATAATTCTTCCTCTTTCCATAGTTTGGTGCATCCTATGGTTTTGTCTACCACTTGACCTAAACTTATCGTACATAAGAGACATTTGGTCCTGGCTTGGTTGACAAACGGGTCGTAATTGGCGTTCAATTGAATGATTTAGGAATCAGACTTCATGGACCAAAGTTTCGACTAGTACTACATCAAACTGGGTAATATGAAGTTTAAAAAGACTTGGAGATGTTGTGTATGTCGATGACTAAGACCCTTTACCATGTAGTTTGGGATGGGTAACCTGGTTGGGAAAGGTGGTGATGATGGAATGAACACAACAACCCACGTGCCACGTTTCTGCTACTTGGAGTCAGAACTTAGGTTCTTGCTTGAAGGGAACCAGGACCGAGACACAAGAGAACCTCGGCACAGAAAAGCACACACATATGGACAATTTGGAGAGCCCTGTAAGCATCGTCAAAGCAACACTCACACAAACACACTCACATCCGTAATGAAAGACTGAAGAAAACAAAGACACTTAGACTGAACTAATTAAAAGCTACGCTCCGAAAATTGGACAATGCAAATGATTATGGGAACACCGCACACCCTCCGCTCTGCTGCACTTCTCCCCTCTTGCTTTTGAAAGGCATTTTCTGTCAAATTCAGAGCTGCGTAATTATCCCTCTGTTCTAAAGTAGACATTAGCAAAGACATCCCGCCAGTCTTTCAGGCATCCTATTAAGACAGGTAATTAAAGGCGGAGCAAAGGGAAATTGGCTGAGGGATACATACATATATATAAAAAAAAAACAAGAAGCCTCAAATACGGGCAATAAATCTCCTGCCTGTCTGTCTTAGGGGTGCTTTGTCTGAGTGTATTATTCAGGAGCCTCTTGTTGGCTGAGCCCTGAGAGGAGCATATGCTGACAGGATGGGGGACTAGAGAGGGTGGCCAAGTGGTGGCCATTTTGTAGGTGACCTACTTCTGTTTTAATAACTAGAGGTATGGGAGGACGGCGTGCCAAAGAGGGCCATCGTCCTTGCTGAGGCTCCTGACATAGCGTGGCGCAAATATCATAAAGTCCTTGGTATCCTCAGGTTAAAGCAATGCTTTTATATTATACCCGTTCTGATTTATATAATTCACACGTCAGCCGCCGTAACAAACGCATTCATCAGCCGCGCCTGATTTGCATTCCGCGCGGCCGGCGGAGGCAACTTTGCTTCCCGGTCACACCAAACAATGTTTATAACTCTAATCATATTATAGTATTCCGATGAACATTTTCATCACCTAACACCTTCTGAGAGCGCCACCGCTGAACCACTGATGAGTGCCGCCGACGCCGATTGATTGAGCACTCAAGTGGAAAAAAGCCCCTCTTGAAATCAAGGGCTCGGCACACCATGAACATCGACAATTCCGAGACGACGCGGGGCGGAGAGAAAGGGAGGCGAGACATCGATATGATTGTAAATGGAAAACAATCAATAGCGCATAACATTCTGGGAAGATGGGTCACGGGAGAAAGCGGCGTCTAACTGTGATCGCTATGGAGGTTCGTGTCAATCCAGTGGCCGCGGACGGCTTTGAGGACGGCGCAGCTCTGAACTTGAGTTCGGATTGAAATCTGATTTGGAGAACAGAGGACTTTCTCTGAATCGCGTTAATATGGACAAATGGCTCTCATTACCTTCCTCTCGATTGAATATCGGTTAATGGAGTAGGCCTGAAAGGAAGGGGGGATGATTCAAAAGGGCTCTCCTGCATTCCTCTCAAACCCCTTCTCTTTTTTTTTTCCTTTTTACCATCTCTTATGCACAAGAGAGAGCAGCCGGGAGAATGCAGGGAAGCACAGTTCAATTTAGAAAGCATGAATAAACAATGGGGTTTCCATGTGCTGCAGAAAATTTCCCCTGGCGGCGTTCACTCACCTACTCGCCAATGTAGCTCGCACACATGTGGAACTCACACTCCCTCCGCGGAACGGATACCAACATGTAATGGACCCCGCACACAAATGCGATGCGATTGTGTGTTAGCAGCATTACACAACACACAAAACTTTCGGCTGTAGAAGGTCTGTGACACATATAAAGTAGAATGAAAATAAAAAATGTGGCCCCGATTTCCTTCACACATACACACACACACACAAGCACACACAGACACACGCACACACACACACTTTGGCAATCACAAAGTTTTATGGGAGCACAAAATGAGTTGCTCGCAGCAGAGTACAGTGTCAAAGGGAAAACTGCTGTGAACACAAATTTGGATAATGGTCTTCTGCGCACAAATACACACGAGCAGGAACACAAACAGCCTGAAAGCTTCCCGCTGCAGAGATATTTGCTGCGATCTATTTGAAGCAGACTTCCTTTAACCCTTGAGGTCCTGCTCAACTGTTTGGTCCAGCACATTTTCACCCGCTATTTGGATCCACTATAAATCACTGGGTCTCAAAATAGATAATTACACTTGGGAATCGTTGTATCCGTTTGGTTCAAATCTAAAAAGTAGGGATGTTTTTTTGGGCATTTTTGAGGACAGAATTATGTAACGCGATACAACCGAAAAAAAAAGTCTATCAACACTTTAATGTCCTGCTTAACTGTTTAGTTTAACAGGTTTAAAAGGTTAATAATAATAATAAATAATACATTTAACTTATAACGCACTTTACATTTGGATCAAGTCTCAAAGCGCTACAAGGTAAAAGCAGATAAAAGCATCACTAAAAAAAGGTAACAACGTTATAATTTCAACGTTATAATGGGATTATTTTCATGTTTTTACGTAAAGAAATGTAACATTTCACTTGATATTTTTCATGTAATGACGTGATAAATGTTCACGTTTGTACATATTTCTCACGTTCAGACGTGAAATTAAATATCATGTTATAACGTTATACTGAAATCTTTTATTTTCTGGCATGACAGCAAAGTGCTTCCGCTAAATGAATAATTGCCCTGAAAGATCATTTTCACTACTGTTTTTTGCTGTTGTTGTTGTTGTTGTTGTTGTTGTTTGTGGTGGAGGTGGTGGTGGAGATGGTGGTGGAGATGGTCGAGGACATTAAAGGGTTTTAAACACACGTTGAGATGGAAACAAGCTTTTCTTGCGGTAAAGCCTCCCAAGTTGCACAAATTAGACTTCCTGTTCGGGTCATCTGTGCAGGCGTGTGCGTTTCTAAGACGCTGCTGTACTACTTTACGAGATTTTGCATTCCTGGGAGAAATCATGTGTGTGCGTGTGTGCGTGTGCACGTGTGTGTTTGTATGTCCTCCCTGCCAAGTCTTGGTCCCCTTTAATTCTGTGAGCTAAGATAATGAGAATTTTATCTGTGGCTCCTCTGAGGCGTGGGGCTCTGATTGAATGGGAGCAGACTGTAACGGATGAGACGAACGATAGCGAGCCGGCTAGGTTACAGCGAGCATGCTCTATGGGACACGTGGATGGTGTGTTTGTGCGAGCGGCGAGGGAGGTAATGGAATGTGCTGTGTACCTGCGACAAAATGGGAGCCCCTTGAGTTGTGAAGGATGCTGGGATAATAATATTACTCGCCGTACGTCTGAAAATGGGACACGCTGCATTCCTGCGCCATTCAACTCTTAGCGGTGGCGGATCCTGGCATGTTTATGGTAACTCAAGGAGTAAAGTGGCCATTAAGAATGTGTATGTAGACTGTAAAAAGAACGTTTGCGCACTAAAAAGACCGTCAAGTGGAACAGTAAAATACCTTAGAGGACACACTTAATTACCCCACAGTATAAAACTTTCATTTTACCCTCGTACTATGTGAAAATTACTCAAATTTATCCTGAAAATATAACATTTGGTAATGTTTATGGGAGTATATAGTAATATATCACTAGTAATCTGCCTAAATATAATTTTTTGCCCGTGTGTATGTTCAAATTTTACAATATAAAACCTTTTCTCATTCAGAAACTTCATTTCCGGTGAAGCAAGATGTAATTAAAAATTTAAAATTTTATATCAAAGTGAAAAGATAGGTCCTAAGTTAAAGCAGTGTCAGTGGATTTGCGGTGCCCTCCAAAAATTACTGGTATAAATGTGAGGTGACGCGCCTAAAACTCTTACACATTCTTCACAATGGGAAAGATCATAGAACACAGCAATGATAAGCAAAGAATTGCTGTAAAGCTGCAAAAATGGAGATAGAGAGGTCAGAGGTCAGCTGAATCTTTGGGTTAGGAAGTCCCCCTAATAGTCATCGGATGGCGTCGACAACAACACCAGCCGTTTGGGAGGGTAGCAAGAAAAAAGCCTCTGCTGTCAATCACACACAAGCTAACGCTCCTAGACTTTGACAAACACCAATGGTACTTGGTGGAACGAGGTCAGAGGTCAGATGAGACCAAAATATAGCTTTTCGGCAACAAATATCTAAAAAAGGGTTTGGTGTGGCAGGGAGGGAAGCCATAGAGAAAATCCTTTCATACCCACTTTGAAGTTTGGTGGTGGATCACTAAACACAAACATATTAATGAAATGAAATATGTTGCAAAACTCAATCCGTGGAATAAACCAGAGAATTTTCTTTTTCAGCTCATATTCAACATTTCTACCCACAATTGCTCAATCAAGTCTGCTTTAATTGGCCGCCATCCATTTGTAGCAGTGACCCAGAAAAGAGACGCTTTTCGGTAAATACATCTTCCTCGCTCATCTAATTACACAGGGGATGATGAGTGGCGATAATTTGGCACAAAAGAAGCCGGTGTCTGCTAGACGGTATGTAAATGATATTATTATGTAAATGAGGACTGTCAAATTGCATCCTGGTTAAAACTCGGTCGACTGACCTGTCAGTAAAAGCGCGACATGTTCTTTAGTTTTCAAAAGTGAAGCCGCACAGATGTTGTTGTTTTTTTTACTTCTAAAGGTGTTGAAATAATAATCCCTATTTTTCACAGCACGTTTAGCGCGATAATGACCGCAACAGGAACGAAGAGTGATTTTATTTTTTTTTAAGGTACATCCTGTTCCGCATACGTTGTTTCTGCGAGACGGGAGAGCGTTTGGAATCTTTTCATTCGTTCAAAAAAAGGCGAAGTTGTTCCGTGTATTTTAGGAGTTTGAAAGCTACGATGGCCGTTGTGCTTCTATTACACCGTGTCTTCTCTCGGTCAGATTTATCCCCCGCTATTTTTCTTGTCTTCCTCTGATAAGGAAGTTGCGGGAAAAGTTATAAAACCTGCTCAGAGAATCTGTTTCTCATCAAGAAGCAGAAAAATGAGAAAAAATAAAAACCAGAAGAACTTCTGTGAAACGCAGCTGGATAGAAATCCATCTATCTTTCTAGCTTCTTATCTATCCATCCATAATCTGACCATCCATTTATTTGTCCATAACCTATATTTCTGTTCATTCATCCATAATCTGTCCCTCCATCTGTCTATCTATCCATGATCTGTCCGTCTATCTATTATCCCCATTCATCCTGGCCATCCTGCCATTTATCCATATATCATCTGTCCATCCATCCTTTATCTTTCCTTCCGTCCGTTTGATCATCAATAATCTGTTCATCCGTCCATTCGTCTGTCCATCCATCGGTGATCTGTCCGTCCATGCATCAGTAATCTGTCTGTCTGTCAATTTCATCTTTCCGTCCGTCCATCTGTTTTTCCATCAATAATTCGTTCATCCTTCCCTTCGTCTGTCCATCATCATCATCTGTTGTCTATTCAGAGTCATCCGCCCATCCGTCCATCCTGCTATTATTTTTCACCCATCCATAATCTATCCATCCGTCCATCCATAATCTGTCTGTCTTTCTATCTCTCTACCTCCTTAGTCCTTAAAATGTTTTTACATTTTCAAAAACAACGGATTCATTTCCTTCATTGGCCGGTTTGCATAAAAGTGTTTTTATTCCCTCATAAGACCAAAAAATGTAACAAAAATGTAATTTTCTTACAAAAACAAACATCCTGACAGATATTGATACACGTGGCGGGAAAAAGGAATATAGTCTGACACTTAAATGACACTTAAATGAGCAATTACTTGTTAGTCTTCTGGGAAACAAAGGCCTCCTTTCAGAGGGAAAAAGTACAGAATCAGATTTTACAAACGTTGAGTAAAAGATAATCAGTCATGAAGTATAGTTTACTGTTAAAGTGGGAGAAGAGTGAGGCCTTTCGTAGCTCGGGGCAAGTGTCAACTGTAATCCCTCTGTAGACGTGATGTGAGCCAGGCTTACTTTTGATGGACACATACATATATCATATATGCATTAAACATGGGCTGCATGAAAAAGGTTTTTAGTGTCTCCACTAGAACTAAACGCTTGCTACGTACCCAAAGAGTCAGAGTTGTGCGTTTCCACTGAAGGTGAATGGAGCGCTTTCAAGGATTGGGATGGTGAAACGGTAAATGGACTGTATTTATGTAGCGCTTTCTCTAGTCCGCTCGACCAATCGAAGAGCTTTTCCAACACGAGTCGGCGTCCACACAAACATTCATACAGCGATGATACAGGCTTCCACGCAACGGCGCCACATGCTCATCAGGACCGGTAACCACTCACACCAACATTCACGCACCAATGGAACAGCCATTGGGAACAACTTGGGGTTCTTGCTCAAGGACGCTTCGACATGTGGACTGCAGTGGCCGGGGATTGAACCACTGACAACCGCTCTACCGACTGCGCCACCGTCAGCGTTGGGATGTCCGTCGTCAGTCAGATGGACAGTCATCTTTCTCTCCATCTGTATCTGATAAGATACAGATACAGATATCCGTCAGGATGGCCGAGCGGTCTAAGGCGCTGCGTTCAGGTCGCAGTCTCCCCTGGGGGCGTGGGTTCGAATCCCACTTCTGACAGACAGTAGCGTTAATCTTTAGGGGCGGCTGTGGCTCAGTGGGTAGAGCGGCCGTCTCCCAATCAGAAGATCGGAAGGTAGCCGGTTCGAATCCCACCAGGGTCTACTTGTCGTAGGGTCCTTGAGCAAGACCCTGAATCCTTAGCTCCCCGGGCGCTCCACGAGGGGCTGCCCACTGCTCCCTCAGGGATGGGTCAAATGCAGAGAAGTAATTTCACTATGTTGTACTGTATGACTATGTGACTAATAAAGGATTGTTTCTTTTCTAAGGGATGGATGGATGGTCCACGCATCAGTTCACAACTTGATCAACGAGACTCTGGTGACCCACACATGAACCGTCATGTGACTGGGACAAACCACATGCGACCTTGATGGAAGAGTATCGGGGTTTATGAAGATGACTATGGAAACCAATGCAGTAAGACAAGTATCACTGAACGTACAACTTCAATAACCGAAGAAAAAACTTAGCATTTTTGTTTTCTGCAGTGTAGAAAGGCTGGCAGTGTATTAAGACTAATCTTTCCATATGTCACTCTCTGCACTAAAGACTCCGTCTGGGATTTTAAAAAGCGTCAAAAGCACCGCAGCAGACTGAAAACAATGACTTCAACTCGCAACGCCAGGCACTTCCAACATCATGTGATGATTGAGCACACATTCCCCTCGTTTTTTGTTTTTTTTAATCACTCTGAAGTGATTGACTTAATGAACACTGCTTCAGGCCTTTTTTTCTTCTTTTTTTTTTACTGCGGCGGGTTTTATTGTGTAGTAGTTAGCGACGGAGAAAGGCAGATGCTGAAGTGGTTTGATCCAAGCACTAAAGCAGGGTCAATACAAGTTTTGAAGTAATTGGTAGTGAGGATGCGGACATCGTTCTCCTAGGAACATCAGCTCTTTCACCAACTGGCCCAAAATATCATATTCATCACTCAAGTGACGAAGACTGATAGCAGCCAATGTGCTCATAATGGGAGGAAGGGAGGGTGTAGAATAGCTTAATCATACTAGAGAGCTGGGATGTTGAACTCAGCTCTATGTCACAGAGGGGACCCAAAGTAAAGATGGAGACCACATCGAGGGCCGAACAGGACTCAAACTGTTCAATGTTCAATCAGAGGTATTATGACAATTTTATCCTTATTTCTAGTCATTTTATAGAATTCTGAACCAACCAATTTAGTAGAAAATACTCAAATTGCAGATTAAATTCAAAATAGATCAGCATAACTACTTTTTATGTCTCCCTCTTTATCATCGTAGTTTCACCAAAAACTATATTCATCAAGTTACAAATGAACTCTAAAATCAATCGTTCTTTATTTTCATTAACAATATCAACAACAAGGAATTTTAAATGACCCTTGGTGACGTGTCGTGATGTATTTTAGCCGTTTCTTTCTTCTGGCATTATAAAAGAGTAAAAGTCGACGGTTGCTGCCAATATCTCACAAAACATTAATTAAATGTAAGCAACTTTATATCTTTTCTTGTTTTTTCCACAAAAGCTCTGACACATTGACAAAAACTTCCTCTAGGGTTGGAACAATACAACCAACCGTTTCTCAAAATCAATCCAGTTCTTCCTTACGCTAAGGTTTAAGCTCTAGATGATACATGAAAGAGTTTTTGAGTTATCACCTTAATACAAAGGATCTGCGGTGGACACTGCAACAATGTCGATTCCACAGTATCCTGGACTTTTTGGGGATATAATAAAAAGCAGAAATGTTGTTTTCATCACTGTTGGTTGATGATAGAGCGAAAAACAAACACTCACAGCAGCACTAACATTACTCATATTGGAGACGCAAGGAAGCTGAAATGATCATTTTCGAACGTTATGCCTCCATAGACCTTATTTCGAGGAAGAACTGGGTTGAATTTGGTAAAGGTTTGTTGTATATATTTGTATCACTAGGGGGAGCTTTAATTCCACAGGTGCTCAATTGTCGAATATATTATATTTTACCATATTTAACTCACGAGGGGGAATATAAGGAAAAACCCATGACGGACATAACTTCATATTTAACTTGAGGGGTTCAATCAGGGGGATTGTTTGTACAACACAGGGGATTGGGGGCTTTTCAGGGATTTACCCTTGTTGTGAGGGAAAATAACGTAGGCCTAGCTCTAGACTTGTTGGATAAATAACAGATTTTTGTTGTTGAAGACATGTTGGTGAGTCCTTTGACATAAACATGTGTAGTAAAATATATGACATTAAAGTATTTCTACCTCTTTATTCAACTTCTTAAAGTTAAGTCCTAAAAATAATCCAAATTCATACTGAGGAGTTGGAGGAAGGAGCAGGAAAGGGCATTAACCGGGCAGTCAGCAGGTCTTGGTTATGAATTGAAAAAAGATCTTTGGGATCCATAAAAATGTTCTAGTTGTTTGTCCCACAGGGGGAAAATGTTGCACTTCGGTTTTGACCAAATATCTTGTATCCTGGAGGCAGGGACTCCCTATAAAACTTCCTCTCACTCCTTGTAGCATTACCACAATGCACAAAAAAACAGAGTGCCGTCTCATTTCTTTTATCGCTGCCTAAGTTCCTAAACAGTTCTTTTTTTTTTTTTTTTCGTCGAAGAGTGTGACTAAGCTGTTTATAAAATGGCATGCAAAGTTAAAAAAAAAGAAAAAAAGAGCCAGCTTTCTCTTAAAACAGATTCTAATTGCTCTTATGGTAAGACATAAAGCTTTATAAGCGGACTCTGAGGGATCATACTCAAAGAGATGTGCTTTTAATAATGCTTGACACTGACACAGGAGGCCATTCAAAATACTGCCTGTTTCTTTGGCAACAGACACAATGGAAAATATATTTTCTTCAGGCTTCCCTAATCACACTGTGACAGGAGAAAGCAAAACTTGGACGTAGCTGACAATGAGTTACACTTCCTTCATCGCGGCTCTATCCTTTCGATTAGCTTTATATTGTATCTGACAGACACAGAATGGATGTGATACTGTGTGTATATTCATACGATTCACCTATCAGTCTCCCAAAAGGGTATAAGAACATATTTGGACTAATTTATGTGTAAATGCCATCATTTTATCTCACCTCATAGTAAAGTCTTACAGGCAACTCAAATAATTAAAACTGAAAGCCAATGCTGTCTCCCTTGACAGCGAAGGTATGTCCACACGAAGACTTCGATCCACTCAAATTAAATATGATGTCATGTCTGAAAACAGTGTTTAAAAAGACAGCTAAACTATTTGAGTATAATATGAGATATATAAGATAAATCTCCATGAATCGATTCATATTCAACAGATTTATATTCAATTGGAGCCAACAGTTAAGAAGTTATGTCCTAAAAACAGTGTGTTTCCCCTACTGAGTAAACAACTAAAGACAAAAAAAAAAAAAATCAATCCAGTTCTACCTCTCACTAAGGTCTCAGTGGGTATGAAATTTGAAAATGATCCATGAAATTGTTTCTGAGGACTGTCCAGGAAACAGTATTTTTAAATAACACACAAAAACTCCCTTTCAAGGGTTAAATATGAACTTATAGAATAAACCTAAGTTTTTTTCAAGATAGATATTTTAGAAATACATAGAATTTTAGATAGAAAACTTTGTTTTCGTAAAAAAGCTCCACCTGTGAGTAAGATATGTACTATTTAAGTATATATACAAGATATATCTCTTTCAGTGGATTTAAAATGGAACAAATTTGGACTAAATCAGACTAAGTGTTGAGAAATTTGTGGCCTGAAATTTATTTTCTAGATAATGTTCCCCCTAGTGGTGCAAGTATGCAACAGACCTTTCCCAAAATCAATCCAGTTCTTCCTCTCACTAAGGTTTCTCTCAGTATAAAAATGGAAAATGCTCTATGTAAGACTTAACAGGGAGGATCTGCGGCGCCGATGACGATTTCATAATATCCCCGACTCCTCGTCCAAATGTGTTTCCAAACGCGATTCATCAAACACAATTTGCAAACAGCGACCAAAATGATTAAGCTCAGTCCATTTGCATCACGCAATTCCTAGTTGCTAATTGAGTTAAATCATAATCAGGACGACGGAGGTCGTTGTGCCGCGGTGAAAAGACTCACATTTTTCAATTGAGAATTAGTATAATGAGCGCCGCTGTGCCGTAAATAATTTTCAAACAGTGGCATTCTTCCGGCCTCCTAAAATCCAAATAATCCAGACACCGAGCATCGTCTCTGTCTGCGTTCCCTAAATTGCTCATCCATTATTGTTTCCTCCAGCCTATTAGGAGCTGGAAAAGTGCCGGTTTCATGACATGAAAAATGATTTCAGGAAAGTTTCTAATGATAGAAGAGGCCATAAAACGGATGTATGTGGTCACGTATGTATGTTCGCTCTGCTTGTGTGGCATGTTTGTTTGCGGACGCCAGTGTGTAGTGTGTCTCTCCGGCAGCATTTGGACAACATAACCGCCCGGATGCCAGACTTTCTCTGAAGTGGATCGATGCAAATGGCTCGCTGCTGCAATCGCAGATGCCACAAGCGAGGACAGACAGGCGGCCAACACATCTCTCTCCCGCTAACTCTCGTCCTCTCAAACTCTCTCTGCGGCACAAAATGATCTGCCACTCCGAACAAGAGTGTGCGCCACAGGGCGGCCGCTGGCAACAATTTATCAGCGCTGGGCTCGCCCGGAATATTGTCTCTTCTTTCTGGCAGGAAGCAAATCAAACAAACATCAGAACAAATGGAGAGCAAGGGGGAAAAAGATGAGGGAAGGAAAAACAAAGTGGGGAAACAGTGGGACGTCTAAAGCCGGCCTCTTCAATCAGGTGAGGAGAAACTGGAGGGAAAAAGCTCAAAGAAAAAATCTAAAAAAGCCTGGGAGTCATCAGTTATGTGAAGCTGCAGAAATATGCCCCTCACATCCTTTTTACAATCAGCTTTAAGTTTACATCCCCCTCCCCAAACGCATCCATTTGCGGGCGACCTCTGCGGCCGTGAATCCTCCTCCAGCTCTGATTATCGCCCTACCTTCAATTTATCGCTCCCTTCCTGGCCCTCCTCTTCCTCCATCTCAACTCTCATTCTTCAAAGTGGCTCCCCCTCTTCTGAACTATTCTCAATGTTCACCTCCCTGCTCCTCTCTGCATTTATATATATATATATATATATATATATATATATATATACATGTATATACATATATATATATATATATATATATACATCTCTGCTTTGAAACGTTAAGGAAATTATCATGTAGAAAAATGTTATAATTTAATAAATATAAATAAAAATATATATAATACTGCGTAAGACATCCAGCTCGTGATTTTTTATCAGTGCATCCTTTATTAAACTGAATCGAATCTTTGAACAAAATTGAACATAAAGCAAAAGCAATCTGAGTAAGAATTGATTCCCGGGAAGTTGACAGCTCCCGCCTTCAACAGGAAAAACTTCCCAAAGCTGGAGATCACACTGTGAAACTAGGCCTATTCTGTCATCTCCAACCGCAAGGGTGTATCTCCAAAAATACCCCAATCCCCTGCATTGAACAAGCGATCCCAGTGATTGAAGTCCTCAAATTAAATGTGATGTCCGGAAAACGTTTTTTTTCGTAAAAAAAAAAAAAAAAAAAAAATCCCCTCTGTTTGTAAAGTATGATCAACTGGACTAAAACACGATACTTTCAGGATAGAACTCTTCAAATGAATTAATATGCAAAAAATTTGGACGAATCGTTAGGCAGTTATATCCGGGAAGCAGTTTTTATTTTCACCTCATTTGGACCTGAACAACGGTTGAAAAATGACGGCCCAAATAATTATGTAGATAAAAGCTACCCCCTAGTGTTGCTACAGAATATTCTCAAAATCGATCCAGTTCTTCCTCGTATTGATGTCTATGTGGATATAAAATCTGAGCATGTTATGTTAAATTATTTTAGAGTCCTCTTGCACCACAAATAATCTCTTCTGACTCTGACTCATAATGCCGGGTCTCACTGTGGATCTGTGGAGCCCCAGCATGAGGATTTGAAAGGTGCCATCCTTCATGACAGGACTGATACCTTTAATTTTGAGACGTGAACTGCCTACCTCTTTCATCTTCCGTTCATACGGGTTGTCATTCCGACTCCATGCGGTGCAGCGGTCTCAACCGGCTGAGTCAGCGCCGCCGGCCTTGCAGTCGGCTGTGCCCTTAAGCTGATTGTCTGTGGATGGTGGGAGCTAGATTAGAGGAGGAATGAAAATGGCTTCATGGCTGTGAGCGCCCAGCCACTCGCTTGTAAATCACCTGCTAACTCCTGGTAGCCACCCACCCACTACCCCTGTGTCAAAAGTCTCTGACCCAATAAGACTCTCACTCTCGTTCCCTCCAGCCTCCTCTTCTCCTTAAGCATTTGCCACCATTTTTTTTTTTTCATATGCCTGCCGCCGACCTGTCTGGTCTCTTCACCAGACTGTTGCCACAGTTTGGACCACAACTTCATCGGAAACTGTTATAAGTGATTAATGTTGACGTCAGAACGGGTCATTTCCTAATTAAGCCTATTCCCATGTCCGAGAGAGCAATGGCATATCCCTGAAAAGTCCCCCAATCCCCTGCGTTGTACTGACAATCCCTTTGATTTAACACCTCAAATTAAATGTGAAGTTGTGTCCAGAGTGTTTTTTGTAAAATACCTCATTAACAATGATAAAATATGAACTTTAATAGAAAAAAAGAATTGACAAGATAGATCTCCTCGGGTGATTTGGACTAAATCGGACCAGCAGTTCGGAATTAATGTCAGAAAAACATTGTTTTTCATACAAAGCTGCCTTCGGTGTGTAAAATATGAACTATTAAATTAAAATACAAAGCATGCAGGTTATAAATACTCGAGATAGATATCTTGAGGCGATCTCAAAAAATATCGTCAAGCAACTTTTTTATTTATGCTTCTGGCCCGAAGACTTTTGGAAATGAAGCTCAAACAAGTCTCGGAAATAGACAGCTGACCTTTCCCAATATCAATCCAGTACTTCCTCACAGTAAGGTCTATGTGCGTAAGAAAATTTGAAAATTGATCCATATAGTTTTCTAGATATTGCGTTGACAAGAAGGGATCTGTGGAGGCGGTGATAATGATTCCATTATATCCCCAACTTTTCAGGAATATTATGATCTAAAAATCAGGCTAGAAAAACATTGTGTTTTGTTAAAAAAAAACTCCCCCTAGTGAGTAAAACATGAACAATGCGAGAAAAATATGATATATGAAAGATAGATGTCTAGAGTTGAAAAAATATGCACTTGATTTGGTCTATTTCAGGCAACGGTTGCGAAATTACAGCCCAAAATTTTTACTGAGGATTAAAACTCCCTCTAATGTCGGAATTATACAACTGACCTTGCCTTAAATCACTCCAGTCCTTCCTCACAACAAGGTCTATGGGGGTGTAGAATTTGAAAAGCCTCCACGAAACAGTGTCTGCGATATCGCCATGACATGAAGGATCTTCAGCGGGGGCGATAAAGTTCACACAATATTTACGATATTTCTGGAGCAGTGGGTGAATACCGTACTCTACTCTTCCACGGACGAACTCCAGATCTAATACAGAACCTGGATGAACGCTAACTGGAGTAAAGGTCTAGTGTTTTCTTTTATACGCTCTATGCATTTTTCTCCATTTTTGTCACACTAGGCTAGCTATAGCATTTTCCACCATTTACTCTTTGTTTCATCCTCCGCTATCTTCATCTTGCCATCATCATCTTGCCATCATCATCCTCTGTCAGTCGTATTCCAGTGGAGTGTGTGAAGGAAAAGAGGAGAAGAAATTGGGCAGAACTCACAATTTTCAACAGAATCCTTTATTATTCGGCATAAAGTTGAACTTTTGTTTTTACAGTATTCCTGTCAGGCATGATTCTAGAGGAGGTCATGAATTATGTTGTGAGTGTGTAGCTGTGTGTTTCACTGTGTGTGTCTTTTCTCTTTTTCTTGTCTCGCATCATCCCTGACAAAAAACCTGTTGAGGTTGCAGTGAATTATAACCGACGTTGTTGACGGCTCTGTTCTCCATCATCGTTGACTCTTGGCCTTTTCTTCTGTTAAAATACTGCTAGGCAGTCAAGAAAAAAAGCAATAACATCATTTTGAAAGAACTGTTGGGACACGGTGTACAATGTTGATAACAACAGAAAGCTGATAGATCGTTTCCAAACAATCTATCAGAACACATAATGGTTCTAACGGTTTTATGACGTTCTCCCTGCTCAAGTCATAATATTCTTCATCCGGTGGTGAACATAGTGGTGAACCTCTCCGCTTGTTTGCTTTTCAAGGAGGCACCTTCCATTCTCAAAAATGATGCTATCACAACAACTCGCTGAACTTCTTAACATGTTGAGAGATCCAAAGGAACGAAGCAGTGAAAGTGTTTACAGTGATTATTAGTATAAAGTGTTTTCAGTGTAGTGTTTAAAGTAATTTTTATAGTGATGTTTATGGCGCTGTTTATAGTGATTATAGTGATATTTATAGTGATTATATTGATGTTTATAGTGATTATATTGATGTTTATAGTGATTATAGTGATGTTTATAGTGATTATAGTGATATTTATAGTGATTATAGTGATGTTTATAGTGATTATAGTGATGTTTCTAGTGATTATATTGATGTTTATAGTGATTATAGTGATGTTTATAGTGATTATAGTGATATTTATAGTGATTATAGTGATGTTTATAGTGATTATAGTGATGTTTCTAGTGATTATATTGATGTTTATAGTGATTATAGTGATAGTTATATTGATTATAGTGATATTTATAGTGATTATAGTGATGGTTATATTGATTATAGTGATGTTTATAGTGATTATATTGATGTTTATAGTGATTATAGTGATAGTTATATTGATTATAGTGATGTTTATAGTGATTATAGTGATATTTATAGTGATTATAGTGATATTTATAGTGATTATAGTGATATTTATAGTGATTATATTGATGTTTATAGGAATTACAGTGGGGGCGGACAACCTTCGATGTTTATTTCTGTGAAGAGTCCGACCACCAAAGATTATCTCGTTTTTTGTCCCAAAGCTATTTGAATCAGTTTGCGGGCATAAAATTAACAAATGTCAGTGAAGCTGATGAAAACACGTTAAGAAGTTTTATCTCTGTGCTTTCTGCATATGAGAATAAATGCAATGATTAAAGAGTAGCAAATCATCACGTTATGCCCGTCTATTTTACCCGGCTCCAATACTTTTTTGGAGTCACGGCCAAGTTGGCAGACTCTTCTGTCTGTGTTTTCTTTAGTCTGAAATTATAATTTCACCTTGTCAGTGTTTTGGAATGGTTCCTCTCCTGATTTGAATGAGAGACTGAGTTCCGAGTGCACTCTTCTATTTCAGACGGCAATTTGTTCACTGTTTATTTCACCATGCCTGGTACAATTGATAAAAACGCGTGATGAGCTGAAAAACGGTTTAGGACTAAATACCTCCGTTCTAAATTCCCGTACTTGATAAGATTAGATTAAACTTTAATGGTCCCTGTGGGGAGAACTGGCTCTTTAACGCAGAAAAGAATAGATACAGTGAGGAAATAAATTTACACAGAGATAATCGAGGACATAAAATATCTGGCAGACGCTGAAACCGGTGGCTTTGGGATGAACACCAATAACCAAAGAAAAACAAAGAAATAAATCACCACAATACTGCTACATAGCAGATTTGCCTTATTTCGCATTATGAAATGACCAGACACATAACTGTTCACCACCTGTCCTGTAAAAGAGGAATGTCATATTGAGTACCTGCTTGACTGATGAAGATAAAAAAAGCCTCTGACGCTGACTGACTTCTTTGCAGACTGACGGAAGCATAACTTATTACTATACCCCCTATAAAATGCAGCTCAGGAAATCCTGAAAAGCTTCCAATCCCCTGCGTTGTTCAAGAAATTGCCGCGATTGAACTCATCATTTTAAATGTAAAGATATGTCCAGAGTAAAGCGCCAAATTTGGACAAAATCGGACCAACAAGTGGGAATTCAGAAAAACTGTGTTTTTCGGAAAAAGTTAAATACGAACTCGCAGGGTAAAATATATAAACAGTACAAGCTATATATCATTGAGTGAATTCATATGCACCAAATTTGGACTTAATCAGACCAACGGTTATGAAGTTATGTCTTTAAAATTGGTTTCTGACAACAACAAAAAAAGTGCTCCCCCTAGTGAGTAAAACGTGATATACAAGATAGAGCTCATTGAGTTGATGGCAGATGTAGAGCCTACAACATCCCAAACCTTTTGTGGATATAAATAGGATAACTATAACTGTAATCTCACTGGCCTTGGAATTGTAGATGTGGTCTACTTTCCTGCAAGAATCAGTAGTCAGTGCTCCTGGAAATAAGTCAAGGACGCAAACAAGCCAGAGTTCACTGGTTCAAATCTGGCTGCAAGGCAGCAGTGATGAGAATCTGCCCGGTAATTTGCATTCTGAGCCAGGGCATTAGTTCTTCCTTCGAATGAAATACTCGCTGCAGTTCATCCGTACACTCAGAGAGCCCACAGTCTCGTAATGATGCGATAATGAAAAAGGAATCGGCTGAATCCCCTCCCCCCCCCCCTCTCTCTCTCCCTCTCTCTCTCTCTCTCTCTCTCTCTCTCTCTACCAACCTCGCCTCTACCGCCACCCGTTTGCTCACACACACGCCTATAAACCAGACGCGTGCGAGCACAAATGTGGGGAATTCATTTTTCCAAAGTTATAAAGGGCTTTTTAATTTCGCCAACACCTGCATGCTGGATTGATTGCATGTTAGCCCCCAGAAAGAAAAGTGACAGAGCAGAAGACGGAGAGGAGTTAAGGACCGATGGATGGGCTAGACATGAAAGGGGATATAAATGGAACAGCAGACAGTGGGAGAAAGAAAGACCCATCATCCGAAGCACTTACTGCCCACGGAGTGACAGCACCGTTTGCACGCCTTATTTGTGCCTCGGCACATGTGTGCGCACGTGTGGCGTTTGTTTGTGCGCGCAGGCGGGTGAGCGATGAAAAAAACGCGGCCCTCTCCGTCTACATGCATCATCAATATCACTGCTGTGGACACAGCTAATTGCAATATGTCAGCGATAACGAATGCTTCAGTAAGGCCACACATAAAAAGGTCTGACAACTGCATAACTAGAGTGAATGGGCAGCGGCGCCGTCTTGGGAGCAATAGAGATGTGTTGTAATTATGTCACGGGTTTAGTGATGAGGTGGTCCGGGCGCCATTCACCCACCTATCTTCCTTAATTTGACACATTTCCCGCCGCTGGTATTAAGCGATGCAGGTGAAGGTCATCGCCGTTTGATTGGGATTAGGCGAACAGAGAGGTGGACAACAAGCGACGGACAGGATATTCTGAGATTGGTCGAGTTCAGTTGGGTTTTCAGCTCCGATAATCTTATATAAAATATCTATTTGCATTTCAATGAAAGTAAATCGAGAACCCAATAACCCTGATTGATGGAGATTTCTCTACGTTGGGTAATAAGTCCATAAATTTCCTATTATATTGAAACATATTTACATAAACTAGTCCTTACAATATTGAGATGCTCCCCGACGGCAACACTATATCCCTGAAAAGCCCCCAATCCCCTGCGTTGTGTAAGCAACCCACCTGATTGAACTCTTCAAAATATATGCAAAAAAGTTCCCCTTGGGGAATAAAATAGGAGCAATTAGAGTAAAATATGAAGCGTGAAAGATATTCCTCCTCAAGTCGAATCATATGCAGCAGATTTGAACCAAATCAAAACAAGTTTAGCTTTTTTTAATTATTATTATTTATTTTTTTTAAAAAGAAGCTCCCCTGGTGTGTGAAATATGAACTATTATAGTAAAATATTATATCAACCAGACAGATGTTTGGACTAATTCGGACCAAAATCCAGATTTCTATTCACTGTAGCCTCTTATCCTGCTCAGGGTCGCGGGATTGGAGCCTAGCTGACGTTAGCTGTGGATGTGTTAACGTATGAAAATTCCATTTCTCATCAAAGCTTTGGTCTAAATTAAAGTTGTCATTACAAACGTCTACTTTGATAACATTTTTTCAGTAACTTCTTTTTGATATTTTTTATTAAATGTCAAAAAATTAAAAGGAAATGCACAAATTTGTCAAGCGTGAAGTCACATCTTTATGCAAATTTCGCCGTCCAAAGTCGTACACATTAGAGTGATATAACATTGTCCTTCTTTGGGAACTTGAGCCCGCAGATATCGAACCGTTTTGATCGATAAATGAGAGTAGAGATAATCATCAAAACTTTTATAGTTAAAGTCTTGTATCATGTAAGAAAGAGGATTTAAAAAAAAAAAAGTTTCATTCTGACTTTATTCTCAGAATTCTGAGTTTGAAGTCAGAATTCTGAGTTTGAAGTCAGAATTCTTAGTTTAAAGTCAGAATTCTGAGTTTGAAGTCAGAATTCTGAGTTTGAAGTCAGAATTCTTAGTTTAAAGTCAGAATTCTTAGTTTAAA